>CM068768.1:6867797-7367025 GCA_035084275.1 Hydrolagus colliei
TCCAAGTATTTTTTATGTAAGATTTAAAAAATTAATTGTGACTAAATGTGTGTCCCCCCCGGTTGTGTTTTGATGGTTTCCCAGCCGTGCAATTGCACTTTAATCCCCAGCTCCACTACTGAATGGCGCTCACAGATTCCCTAACTCCCCTAAAGTCATCCAGTGTCTCAGTGGCGGAGCCCACCAACATGCCTAGGAAACAGCGTTTCACAAAACACGCTCCTAAGAGCTGAATATTGGTGGGAATATTCTTGCAATACAACCGAGTTTAGTCAATGCCAAAGTTTGTGTATACCGCCCACAAAATATACAGTCAATCCACTTTACAGTTATACTCTGTGAAGCTCTTTTGAGGGAGTCTCAATGAGGTGATAGGCGGGCACTATATCAAGTGCGAGGGTTATTATTATTATTTTTACTATTGTATTTGGCATTTTCCATTTCAACAATTCAAATACTGTGTGATTCTGCTGGTTGCTCTAATAAGAGATATTATACATTGTTCTAGAAATCGGATACTAGTATTTTAACAATTCCTGACCAGTTTAATGAGGAGTACATTAGACTGTCTTTCCACGGGAGCTTGTGTCTTAATTTAGTGCTTGTAAATAAAGCATAATCTCTCCGGAGGAAAGAGGCAGAAGATTCTGGATGGTTCACGCACTCCATCTTGTATTTGCTAGGCGATCGCAAGCATGGCTCGGTAGTAGCCAAAGCATTAAGGGTTCCTGCTGCCATTTAACGATCTAAAAGCCTGTACAATATGCTGATAGACTTCCTGTTGTGTCTCCTACCAGGACCACCCTCCCATTAGGACCCTGCCCTTGGCAGGATGGGTCAGGAACTGTGAGAAGACCCTCAATTGTGTCTACACCTCCTCGTGACACAGACTGCACAGTGACCAACAATGTCCTTAGGGAGGTGTGCTGAGATAAGATCAAATGGGCCAAAGGGCCTGCTTTGGCTTTGTGTGGGGTGGAGGGGGGGTGGGTGGGGTGGGGTGGTCAGCTGGTTGTTTTAACACATACGGAAACTCATCACTGTGGTTCAAGAGTATCCAAACCAACCTCACATTTCCACACATGGAAATTCAGGAGATAGATTGTTGGAATGGAATGAGCTCTCTCTCTTTCTCTTTCTCTCTCTCTCTCTCTCTCTCTCCCTGGAGGGACGCACCCTGTTTACCTAATTGCAGGAAGTATAAGGCGCAGGTTGGCGAACGTCATGGCTTGTGTGGGTGGGAGGGGGGAGACCCTAGAGTGGGAGGGTGAGGGCGGGGGGGGATGGGGGGGGGGTAACTGCTGGAGTCTACCCAACTAAAACCACATTGCTTGCCATTGATATCACTGTCTGGCAAGCTTGTTTCCCGCCGCTTGTCTAGTTTGGAACCACTTTCCCAGTTAGGGCTTTTGGCTTGCAGTTCCAGTTAGTAACTTGAGTGTCTCTGTCTCCGAAGTGTGTCCTACCTCACAGTAATACTTGAGGGGACCTTTTCGCTCCTGTTGCCAGACTCTATGACTCAGGGAGGAGTATGAGACAGTGTGGATCAAGACAGTCCATGACCGTCGTCTGAACCCCAAGATTGGATTACTGTCTTAAATTCACTAAGCGACATCTGGCAAGATTTATGGTGTCCAGTGAATTTTTCACAGATAAATAGGTTTTATATTTCGGCAAAGGTCATAAAACAGAAGTTAGCTATGTTTTCATTGGCCGTGATATCATTGATGGCGGCTGATTTGGAATTCGTGTCGTATGACGTAAACCTTTACAGAGGACGGGCAAGAAATTCCTCTCTTCTTTAACTGTAGTCACTTACATATTATTATTGTTATTACTGTAGTAGAGTTTTACCATTGTGGCCATTATTGTAAAGTATTCCAAATACCGAGTCACTCAATTTTCACAGCAGAAGCACTTTGAGACGTCCTTCCGATGTGATTAGCCGCTATACTAATCGCAAGGATTATTATTATTAACATTAACATTATATTATAACTGCCATGTTATTTCAAGTGAACAGTGAAGCCCGTCTTGGTTCGATAGGAATTCGTAGATGTTGAACCCGTTAGAGTTAATCCCACACCGAACTTGCTCGGGGCGTGAGAGGAAGAAATGTGAGTCATGGCCAGATTCCATTCAGAGAGCAGCACAAATGGTCCATTTCACAAACTGTCGGACACTCGAAAGATTTAGCATCTCCAGCTTTAGAGCCGGGTGGTAGTCTATCACGTAACTTGTTCCTGCGACGTGTGTACGCTGAGTCTGCAGGATTTTTCTGAGGAATTCAATAGCTGGCCAGCATTTTCAGGTTGTCCACCTGTTTAGTCTCACCAACCGACCGAGGCCCCTCGCACTGATGAGGCGAAGCAGCAGCAACAACACGGATGCCATAGCAGATGAAAAGGGCTGGGAAGATCTGAAAGATAACAGATTACCCTGAGTGGAGGCTGCTCTGTCAGAGGTTAAGTTGCTTCAACGAACTTAAACTATGTTTAAGATACTTGAGACGGCAAAAGGAAACCATTCCGAAATCTTTGTCCGTCATGAACCTGACTCTCCCCCCCCCCCCCCCCCCCACACCCCTCAGTCTGGCTCATTCTTGTTGAATTAAGGGAGCGTACCTCAAGTCTTTATTGCTTTTGTGTTCATACTGGGTTATGATAATGGTTTGAATTCCTAGAAAAATGGTACTTTGCTTAGGCGACAAAAATGATCGACTTCATGTAGATGATCGACGCTTTGTTGGCTTTTAATCCAGGAAATTTAAAATGTAAACTATAATTCAGCCCCTGTCTCAATATAACAAATTTGCTGTTACTACTGTACTGATCTTTCCAACTGTGAGTAGGGATTCATCAGATATTAATAATAATAATCCTTGCATTTTGATATAGTGGTTTTCACGTCTTCTAGATGTTTCAAAGCGCTTCACTGAATATACTATATTGGATGAAACGCAGCAGTCAATTGCACACAGCAGTCGTGGATTGAAATTACCAATTTATTGTTGAGATTTTTTTATTAGGTGCACGGAGTAAGGAACCTTGCCCAAGGTTTCGCCCTGCCTGGAATTGAACCCAGGTCTCTCGCCTGCAAGGCGAGTGCTCTAATCACTGAGCTACAGGACTCATTCTTAAGTCATTGAGACGTCTCAAATTGCTTCCCAAAATATACTGTATAGTAACGTGACTGTATATTTTGTGGGAGAAATATGGTCAGTAACATAAATATTATTGGGGCAAAATAAATGTGAATTGTATCAATAAGACGACGCTTTGACTCAATAGTAGCACTATTAGATGATGAGGTAAAGAAATTTGGCCCAAACATCATAAAACAATGAAAGCTTTTGCTGCGAAGGCTATTTCCTAAAAATTGAGGGGAATGGCAATCATTGTTAACTCTTAACTTGCGACCAACTCATTCTAACATGACGTTACGTATCATCTGAACCGATGTCTAGCGTACGGTGGAAACACATAGAGTAAGTGTGGAAATGAAGGAGACTGCATAGATAATCCACTGAGCAACACCAAGTCAACTGAGGTGAATGGAGGCATAATAAACCTTGTGGGGATTTACGTAGGAATTATTAACTATGTAACGTCCGACCAGACGTACGATTTTTAATTACCTCCACCGACCGCATTTGCTAATAACGTAAATATTTCTCCGCAGTATAAACACTCGGGAACGTGAACGGTTTTTCACAATTCCCTCGCGGTCAGAAACATGTGGCTTAATCACGCATTGTTGTGCCCTCGAGAAACCTTTTCCAGCTCGAAAATAAACTCTGTGACCCTTTGTTCCGACCAAACAGCTGCTTCAAGTCGAGATTGTTTTAAGTAAAAATCAAGTTAAATGATCTGTTAAAAGAGGTTCCTTGGAACTTTGTCGCTGAATTGATTGGGAATGTCTGTTTTCCCATGCCAAAGGCAGCCACCTGTCAGTTAAGCGTATCAAAATTCATAGATCTCGTGTACACAAATATACAAGCAATGATGAATTTCCTCTCCTCCGAACGAGGAGAGTAATTGGTTGCAGATTGAAGCTCTCGTAATGCATAGACTACAGGAATCCGTCCCTGTGCCATTCCCGCTCCCGTCACGTACCCAGCGTCCAGGATGTAATATTGATTGAGAGAGGGATAAAAATATCTCCACATGTTTAGCATTTCCCCGTTCATCGAGAGGCAAAGAGGGTGACAGTCTTCGCAAGAACAAAGGACTTTTCACTCTTTTCAGATCTGCATTGACAAAGAAAGCCACGCATTACTGAATCTCGAGTGGATCGGTTAAACTTCACCCCCTCAACATAATAATAATCCCTCCCCACCAAAAAAAAAAGACAATAATAAAATTGGTCGTTTCGATCTACGGCTGTTTGTGGGGACGCTGCTGTGCGCAATCGGCTGCCGCGTTTCGCCCACAAATATATACAGTCAATTCACTTTACGGTATATTCTGTGAAACGCTTTGAGACATCTAGAAGATGTGAAAAGCGCTATATCAAATGGAAGGATTATTATTTTTATTATCCCGTGACCGAATCTCGTTGATATTTTCAATATTCCTCCGTCTTTGGTCATTTTTAGCGCAGATTGCCGAAACATGGTGTTTATAGCTGGAGCGAGCTTCGGTTATGTTTGAGGCAGTGGGAGTAAACAACGGCAACAAAATGACATTTCAAGAGTGACTTTCACGTCGGGATGACGTCCCAAGGCGTTGAAAAGTCAGGTCAGGTTGGGACCCGAGCAGAGGAGAGGGGGCAGGGTAAGGCGGGTGGGGTCAGGAGGGAGGGAGGGAGCTAGGGAGGGAGTTAGGAGGGGAAAGGAGGGAGTTGGGAGGGCAACACAAGGCACAATCGAAGAGGAGTGTGCAATCCTTTGTGTAACCTGCAGATAACAATCCTCGCATTTTGATGTGGCGCTTTTCACATCTTATCGACATCTCAAAGCGCTTCACAGAATACACCGTAAAGTGAATTGACCGTATATTTGTGGGCGAAACGCGGCAGCCAATTGACAAAGAGAATTCAACAAACCTCAAAGCCCCTTGAAGTTACGAGCTGTGGAAATCCCATCGCCTCAAATAGATACATGTACGCATTGCCAGGCCAAAGCCACACCAACCCGAACTGGGCGAGATTAAGCCCCTTTTTGTGATATAAAGTGAAGTCCGCTGGGAATGGAGTTTAACATTCCTGAGCTGTTTTCACTGCCGACCCACATTGACCTCGAGATGGAAAATACTTTTTGCCGTCCCCTGTTTCCCCCCACCTCCCACACACACCACCCCCATCACAACCGCCCCCACACACCCCCCCACCCCCACCACCACCACACACACATCCACTCCCATCTCTGGCCTGAATTCATTCTTATCTCCAGATATAAAAGGAAAATTCTTCAAAGTTGTTGAAGGTCACTGGTCTCTGGTCTGTCAAAGCTGCCAGTCCTGATTTGTGTGTTGGAGAGATTTAAGGATACCTCGATCCTATAGCTTTCAACCTGTCGTAAATATCCCTCCATTTGGTCCAGGGCCTTTCACATCTGAAGGAAGTTCCTAAACTGCTTCACAGGATAATAATAATACTAATAATAATGATAATAATAATCCTTGCCTTTGATATGGCGCTTTTCACGTCTTCTAGACGTCTCAAAGCGCTTCACAGAATATACCGTAAAGTGAATTGACTGTGTGTATTTAGGCGAAACGCAGCAGCCAATTGCTCACAGCAGTGTCCGCACAAACAGTTCTGAAATGAAACGACCAATTTTATTATTGGCTTTTTTTTGAGGGATTATTATCAGGCGTGTGGGTGGAGTAAAGAAACTTGCCGAAGGTTTCGCCCTGACCGGCTGGGAATCAAGCACAGGTCCTCTCGCTTGTCAGGCAGGGGCTCTAACCACTGTCCTCCTGACGTGAAAACAAGTGTAATTTTGTTGTTCTTCTTATAGCTACAGGATTCCAGGAAATACTGTAAAGTGCAGTGACTGTGTGTCCTGTAGGCAAACGGGGCACATACAGCAATGTGCAGCCATGTAGGGAATGTGGAAAGTTCAGGGTATAGATAGATGAACTGGATACTAACATAGCAATCCTTGTACAGTATTTCGCCTTACATGTCGGGAGGAGTCACAAAGCGTTTCACGAGATTTACCGTGCGTATCATCAAAATACGGCAGTGTGCGTACAGCTGTGTCCCACAAACAGCCCCGAAATGAACGAATGACCAACTTTAATAATAATAATAATCCTTGCATATGATATAGCGCTTTTCAGAGCGATCGCCCGCTTAAGAGTCAACTTCGTAAATGCTTTGATACAAGGAAATGTTCTTAAAGATCATCCGGGTGCATCAATTTGGTCGTTTAAATCTCCTACCCACCCCCTCTACCCCCCCCAACCCCACCCTCCCACCCCCACAACCGACTGTCTGGGTGTGAAGGTGAGCGGCTTTAGCAGAAAAAAAAATGGATAAAAAGGGAGAAAATAAGTCAACAAATAACTCAGGGAGAGAGTAAATGTGCAATTCATTCTGTCTGTGTGCGGGTCAAACTCCATTAGGGAGGGGACATGGGCTTTATCGACGTCTCAAAGCGCTTCACAGAATATACTGTAAAGTCAATTGACTGTATATTTGTGGGCGAAACGCGGCAGCCAATTGCGCACGGCAGCGTTCCCCCCCACAAAATTTATTCAACAACAACAGCAACTTTAATTTATATAGCGCCCACCACACCGGGTGACGTCTCAGAGCACTTCAGGGGAATTGTTTGTCGGGAGAGACTACCACCTCACCGTACCAATCTGAACAACTCGCACACTGTTTTCGAAGCAGCCAAAAGCTGGGCCGAAAAGCGCGAGAGAAAAAAAATCTTTTCAGGTCGGAGTCTTTGCCAGAACAGGCTTTTCAATAAATTCTCCCATCAGATTTACATTCAGATTTCAGTATCAACGACGATTGCCTCCTTTGTATCTCTCTCTCTCTCTCTCTCTCTCCCTTGCCACTGGCGATTTCCTACAAAGAACTTCCAAGAGCTCGGAATCCATAAACGTCAGATAAAAAGAGAAGTCGCGTTAAACAGTCAGACGTGATCCAGGCTGGGGTTATTTTTTCGCTGTTGAGGATTCCTGGGACATTATTATAGAGTTTGGAACAAATGGTCACATATGGCTACCCAGTGACCCGAAGCCGAGTTATTAAAATTTCATTTCGAGTAGATTTTTTTTTGTGTGTATGTGTTGCGTGGGGTTAGAGGGTAGGGGTGGGGGGGAGGGGTGTTGGTGGGGCTGGTACAGAACGCTTTCTAAAAACGATGCGAAGTCTATCAAAGCTTTATGCAAGAAAAGAAAGACTAATTCCGTTTATTAAGCAGGAACCCAGCTCTTCGCTTTCCAGGGCCCTCATAATCCCTTCAATGTATACATAGCTAATAATAATAATATTAGAATCATAATAATTTGAGCACTCAATCCACGACTGTTTGTGGGACTCCAGTGCGCGCGAATGGCGTTTCGCCCACAAAATACACAGTCACTCCACTTTACTGTATATCCTGCCAAGCGCTTTGAGAAGTCTCAACAAGACTGCTGTATCAAATGCAAGGATTGTTATTATTCTTAATAATAATAATTATAAAAGTTCAGATAAAGTCCCACCGAACAGATGGTGGAATGAATACCTGCCACCCCCCCCCCCACCCTCCCCTCCCCCACAAGACTTCTCTAAACTCAATTTTTTTTTCCTAGGCTACAGTTCGCTCTGTTTTAATTCCGATCCAGTGGGAGGTGGATCGGTGAAAACCTCTCATTCGGCTCAGACTTTCACTCACTTGTTGAGCTGCACTAATACGAAGCAAAATGAATCACAGCTAGTAAATTTCACGATTGTAATTCGTATTAGTCATGTTCCAATAACTATCCATTAATAATTTTAGCTTTGACTTGCAGGGGGAGCCAATTCGAAGCCACTCAAGCTGGATTCGGTTATTTTAATGTCTCTAATCACCTCCCTTGCCCTGCTAAGGAAAACTTTTGACCATTTATTTAATGGCTCTACACCCCACCTTTGGTGTCTGAAAGAGACTCACACTGAAAGAGACTCACACAGCAGGTAATCCATCGAGTACAGTGTCGAATCCCCCGCTCGTTCCTGTTTCCAATTACAGAAAGGCGAATGTGAGAAAGGTGCGTTTCATTTCCTGTAATCACAGGAGTGATCGCCCGCTTAAGTCAACTTCGTAAATGCTTTGATACGAGGAAACGTTCTTAAAGATCTTCCGAGTGCAACAATTTGGTCGTTTAAATCTCCTACCCCCCCCAACTCTCTCCCCCCCCCCCCCCCCCCCCCCACCACCCGCAACCGACTGTCTGGGTGTGAAGGTGAGCGGCTTTAGCAGAAAAAAAAAGGTTGAAAAGGGAGAAAATAAGTCAACAAATAACTCAGGGAGAGAGTAAATGTGCAATTCATTCTGTCTGTGTGCGGGTCAAACTCCATTAGGGAGGGAACATCTGGAAATGCTTTTGTTGGTTAAAATGTTAAGAAGCCAAATAACCCAAACTATCTCAGAATATCTCAAACCATCTATCAAACGCTACGTTCATTACCCACTAAATTTTGCCGGTTGCTTGAAAACTAAGCTCTTTAGAAAGCTGCTGCCTCTCTTAGACTTTTACACAAACTACCCCAGTCAGGAATGACTGCGCAGTCCGAATCCACACTCTGTAGTCACGTCACAAGGTTGTCTCAGAGCGCTTAACGGGGCTTAAGTATATGAAGGGTTCAGAAAACATAAAAGTCAAATAAACAGATATATGGTTTTAGAATGAGTGATGAGTGAAAGTACAGCCCCCACCTCCCCTTGACGGAGTTTCCTAGATCACATATGGCGCTTGACACTGGCTTATTTTAGTGGAGGATTGTAACGTGGAGATCAGTAAGAATTTCTTAGTGTTACAGTCCGTCAGTATACATTGCAATCTGGACGGTCATTTTCTTTTTTGTTTGGACAATTTCCTATACTCCTACTGTGAGGGTAAGGATTCACTTGCCCCCCCCCAACCCCCACTCAAAAAAATTGGTCCCTCACTCCGTAGCTATTTGCAGGACATGGCGGTGCCAAAATAGACTGTCCCACTCGTATACCAGTATAATAATTTAATACTTAATTTGATCCCCGTATCTTGGCAAATTAAGGATCAGATATTTTATAACAGGCAAGCTCGAATTCACCAACCTTTCCTCTGACGTAGAGTATGATTGCAAGAAAGGTTCTGATGAGCATGACTCTCTCCCTCTCTCTATATATCTATTTAGGAACATAGGAATAGGAGAAGGCCATTCAGCCACTGAAGCCTGTTCCGTCCATTCTAATAGATCATGGCTGATCTGTACCTCAACTCCAATTACCCACCTTTGCCCCGTATCCCTTGAAACCCTGACCTAACGAAAATCTATCCACTTCAGTCTTGAAAGGGTGAATGGATTCAGATTTTGGGGGGAGAGGGTTGCTGATTTCCACGACCCTTTGCATCAAAAAAATGCGTCATTGGTTTCGCTCCTGAGCGGTCTAGCTCTAATTGTATCATTATCCTCCCCTTGTTCTGGATTTCCCCCAACAGAGCAGTCAGCTGTGTAGTTTATTTAATCAACGTTTGGTCGAAACTGATCTCATGAATTTATCGCATCTGATGCAGTCTGAATTCATATATTTATGGATATAAAATTACATTCCCATTGCAAATTAACAGGCCCATGACAAGCCTTCCAGTTGAACGTCTAAAGGAACAGTTGACATTGGAAGCGATGAAGGTACGTCAATTAGCAGCTCTTTGGGACAGTTAGGATTATCTCGGCAGATTAACCTGAAAAAGATTGCTGCCTCCTTAATCCGCCTGCGTTGGCTGGCCAGGTTATTTTCTGCGTGATGCATTTCAATTATTACAGACATTCTTTGGTGCAAAGTATTCTTCTCTACGTGTCCGCCTCACTCTCTCGCGCTCTCTTTTTGTCTCAAGCTTAGCCATAATCACAGCAGATGGTTTGCTGAAATCACAACAGAAACACAAAGCGCTGCGTTCATCCAGGCCTCGAAAGAACATTTCAAATTCCACTTATGGACTGGAGGAATGAGTGGAATGCTCGATGCTGGTTACTAAAATTCTGCCCGCCGCCCGGCTGAGATCCGTCTCTCAAAGCAGCCTCAGGTTAGGAGTGAGGGGACGAATGCCAATGCGAGCGCTATGCGCCTTCACGCTCTCCCAGTCGTTTGTTTGACGCACTGGACGCAACAGCAGGTGTCCTCGCGTTTGATAGCGAGCCCGATCGCTCGGCTGCGACGTCTCAAAGCGCTTCGCTTACGGAATATACTCTCGTGCGAATTGACCGGGTGGTTTGGTGGCCGAGAAAAAAAACGAACACACACCCGGATGTTAAGAAATTAACGTTCACGTTTCTGTTTTCTGCCGAACTCCCCCTCTCCCCCCCGCCAACCCCCCACCCCGTGAGTAAAAGCGCTGTGTGCAGCAAAGCGCTTCACAGTATCTTTACCGTAAAGCGTAGAGACTGCATCTTCTTGGCAAATGTGCCAACAGGGAAACGAGTGGTGGAGAGAGAATATTTGAACATGTTAGTTGAATAGCCAGTGAAGATTGAGAGTTATTTAATCAAAAAGCTTTCCGCAAGGAATATTTTTACAGCAGAGAGGCGGTTGATGTGGCTATATATGCAGTATATATATATATATATATTCTTCCATGCGTTCTGAGTTTCTCCTTGAGCGTTAGCGCTCGACTTGCAGGAAGTATTGAAAAATTCCGCCACGGAATTATTGGGATCGTAAAGTTTATTCCGTCGTTGGCTGAGTACACTCCGAAAGGCAAACCTCTTGTGAGAATGGCGAGAGGGGCTAAATGCTTTGCGATGATTTAAAACATACTCATGCTGTGTGCAGCAAAGCGAAACCGTTTCTTTCCAAGCGCACAGTGAGTCCTTTTCATTCAGCACAGACTCGCCACTGTGCTACTGAATCACGGTCTCGAGGAAAGGATGCCGTGTTCCTGATTTTATTTAAGGCAGCGGAGTTACGAGCTAACCAGGCTCCAAAGGGATTCGGTGTCATTAATATTCAGGTATAAAATGTGCCACATGGAAATCCAGCGGATGAAACGAATCTGACCTCAATATGGCTGCGGTAATTGTTGAATAAGCCCGCGTCTCTCTCTCTCTCTCTTTCTCTCTCTCTGTTACTTTTTTCACTGACGTTGGGATTTGGCATGTTTTCATCTGCTTTCCTTCAAAACATCTTACTGAATTCATTAAAGCGTACAGATGTTGAATGATTTTTTAAAACATATATAATGTCAATAAAGGTCGAGGCATTAGCGAATCAATCATTTTAATTAACTACGCCCGAGCCGAGTTCTCCAGAGAGAGAATAATACCCGCGGCGCATCGGCTGCAGGCTCGCACGCTTCCGTTCAAATGTTTCAGGAGCTCTTTTCTATCGCGTAACTTTCACAGGAACAATTCCCCCTGTTTCTAACTCGGTCATTAGAGGCGCATAGGAACAGGAGGCCATTCAACCCCTCAAGCATGTTCTGCCTCTCTATAATAATAATAATAATAATAATAATACTATTTAAAACTTGCCCAAGGTTTCTCCCTGACCTGCCTGGAATTGAACCCAGGTCTCTCGCTTGTAAAGCGAGTCCTCGAACCACTGAGCTGCACGACTCTATAAGATCATGGCCGATCTGTACCTCAACTCTAATTACCCGCCTCTGTCCCATGTCCATCGATAACCTTCAATACAAGCATTCCAGTCGGGACTCAAGATTTCGCTCAGTGGTAGGCAGTGCTGATTGTCAGTTTAATTCAATTACTTCAAACGATTGTCAGCAAAACAAATTTCAGGGGCTTTTAAAAATAAAATTATTCTTTACTCCGCACTTAATTAATAAAACACATAATCTGAATTCATCCACTGAAGAACTCATTGGGGGGATGGGGGGTGTGGGTGATGGGGGGTGTGGGTGATGGGGGGTGTGGGTGATGGGGGGTGTGGGTGATGGGGGGGGTGGGTGATGGGGGGGGTGGGTGATGGGGCGGAGGGGGGGTTGTAGAGGGCGGGCATAGTGGGGGGCAGGGGCGGCAGGGAGAAAGCTTAAGAGCTGAAGGTGAAGAGTTCAATCCTTGACGGGTCAGGATGTTATGCTACAGCAGACCTCCGGCTATCGTTTCCTGTTGTATGGATTGTAGGAACCAATTGCGAGTAACCCTAAGCTATTTTGCCTGCTGCGCTTGTACGCATTCCCGCTCACGGGATGAAGAGCTTTGTGGTACAAGGCCCGGAAAAGTCCCTACCCTCGACCAACGATGGCAACGACGGACATTGGCGGGCCAGGGCACGTTTCGTTACTCTACACACAAACAACACACACGCACACCACACGCACACACACACACACCACGCCCACACACACACACACCACGCCCACACACACACGTACACGCACGCCTCTGTTTACCTCGCGGTGAGCAGGTTGTCAGTTGAGATCGGCGTATCCTAACTCCTTAACAATAGCGTAACGATAATGTTACCTCGACCGTTCGCGGGACGCTGCGGCGTGCAATCGGCCGCCGCGTTTCACCAGCAAAATAGATGCGGTCGGTCCACTCTGCCGTACATTCTGTGAAGCGCTTTGAGACCAGTGGCCGGCCGCTACATCAAACGCAAAGATTACTTGTTTGTGATTATCATTCTCGATGAACGATTGTGCGCACTGGTCTCGCGCGAAACCTATTACCTTGGGTGGGATGGCCGATTTGCCCGCTCGCAGTCTAAACGTTCGCTGGGACGTCTCGAGAGTTTGAGATCGAGAGCCGAAACGATCAGCGATTCACTCAGCACGAGGAAACCCAATGCGGTGGCAACTTCACTCGTTAAAGCCGTGCCCTTGAGTGAAATTAGACTCTTTCCTGTTACTCGACGAGGCAGAACGGGAACCTTCAAGGGTGCCGCACGCAAAATCAGGCTGAGGTTAACGAGCAGCGCATTCATGTAAACTTGTCCCATAATGGACTATGTTTCGACTCAAACCAATTAGTTACTAATTGATAGAGTTTTAATGCACCATTTGAGGGCCCAACCGACTCACTTCTCTTTTACGCCTGTTGTAGAGTATTAAGAATAATAATCCTTCCATTTGGCAGAGTGCTTTTCATATCTTCTAGACATCTAGTAGGTGTTAAAAGCCCTATATCAAATGAAAGGATTATTAATATTATTATTATTACACGCTCTCTCAGAGGGATCCCAGCTCTAAACGTTAATTGTCTGATGCCCTCAGTAGCGTATTATTTTGCCAGTGTTCGCCCGCCCAGCACAGTGAGTAATATTCATTTGAGACAAATCGTGTGAAGAAGAGAAAGGGCCTACAGAGGCTGCCTTAATCAGACGTTAATCAGCTTGGCTTCGCGTTGGGGGGGGTTTGAAAGCACAGCTTAGAGATGCGTCCCAAGAAAACGAATGGTACGCTTTTAAGAAAATGCCCTCCCCCCCCTCCCACCCTACCCCCCCCCCTGTGCCAAAACACACAACGTAAAGAACTGGAACTGTACGTCCCTTCTGTTAAGATTGCTGCGACGAATCACCGGAGATTTGAAGGCAGATTTCCCAGGGACTGTGCGGAGTAAACACACACAGAGGGGCGAAGCCTCCAGTGGCCGGCTGGAATAATAATCCTCGCATTTGATACAGCGCCGGTGTACGTCAGTGTGTCTCAAGGCCGGCCGAGTGCCTAGCGACTTGCTCGCGTGTGAGGGGAGCCGGGGAGGAAACGTGTCGCGTTGCGGGCTCGTTCCTGCGAGATTATACCAGGAGCCTGACTGCTCTCGCGCGGAGACTGGGAGTTGGCGCCTTCGAAAGAGCCACCGAGCACTAGTCACGTCGGGACTGGTTCGTGGGTGTACTGTGGGAATGGAACAGGAAAAGGAAAGGGCCCGAGGCACAACCTGTCCCAGCCCAGCGCACTGTAAATACAATCAAGAACAAATTGTGAGCGAAGCTGAAACTTCTAACAATTTCCCTAACCCCCCGTATTTATTCGCTGACCGTCCCCAGGCTAGATGTAGTAGTTAGCAATTACATGGCATTCCTTCAGTAAACCTCAGCTCTTTCACACTTACACACTTATTTCCCCCCCCCCCCTCCACTACCCACCTGCGCACCCCCCCCCCCCCCCACCCACCCCCCCCGTACTCCACCTTCCAACGCAGCCACCGAAAGCAAAGAAAAATTGGTCATTTCAATCCACGACTGTTTGAGGGGGAAACGCTGCTGTGCGCAATTTACTGCCGCGTTTCGCCCACAAATATACAGTCAATTCACTTTACAGTGTATTCTGTGAAGTCAAATGCGAGGATTATTATTGTGGTTGTTGTACAGGAGAGGGAGTTGGGGATGGGTGGTGGAGAGGCTGATGTAGTGTACAAACACCGGCACAGACCGGAAGCTCAGTTTCGTGCGTGTAATTCCATACGAAAGGACTTTGTTAATCGGGACCTTTGACTCGGAGTTTTATTGCAGCGATTAGCGTTAACCTTTTGATTGTTCAGCATACTCCCCTCAAGACATTTCACAGGGAATCGGGCGAATTATTTGCACATTTTTATGCCTTGAATTTTTTTGGAAAAAAAAATGCAAATTGTGAGCTCGCTCGCTCGCCCGGCTCTGCGTGTTTACGGAGCGTAGAACGTTTTCCCGCAACTTTGTGTGGAATGCCTAGAGGTTGTTGTGCTCCCCGCTGGAGTGTCACACATCCCCGGCAAACGTAGGTGATTTATTTCACAGTTGCGTCGCGGGGGAAGTCAAACCATTCTCAATGCTCCATCTTGAGAACGAGGAGTCAGATATCACGGTGGGTAATTGGCTCCAAATGACTTTGATACAGGACAGCGCCTGACTCCCCTCACCCGCTACAAAAGTCCGCCTTTAAGTCAACAAGCCGCGCAGGTCAAGTTCGAAACCGAGTTGCCTCTGAGGCTATTAAATCTTGTTCACAATTGCCTGTCCAGCGAGCCACTGCTACGTCAAGATGGAGCTCGTTTTAAACAAGGCGGTGGATTTGACTCAGACGCAAATTACTCATTTGTTGCTGCGGGAGTTCAGTCTAATGAACAATTGTCATTGTTGTGATACCGTTTCTTAGCTGACGTTCCCGCATCCCCACCGCTGTTAACTTGACGTGTTCGGTTTCTACTGAAATATTTCGTATCAAAGAACGGTGGGGAGGAAAATAGCATTGCGTGGCTATGGCGATCATACCCCCCAGCTCACAGCCATAGGATTTCGCCCACAAAGTCTACAGTCGCTTTCCTTTGCAGTACATTCTGTGAAGCACTTTGAGAGAATAATAAGAAGAAGAATCCTTGCGTTTGATATAGCGCTTTTCACGTCTTCTAGGCGTCTCAAAGCGCTTCGCAGAATATACTGTCAAGTGAATTGACTGTATGTTTGTGGGCGAAACGCGGCAGCCAATTGCGCACAGCAGCGTCCCCCACAAACAATTTAGTATTGTCTTTTTTCTCTAGAGATTATTATCAGGCGTGTGGAGTAAGCAAAGTTGCCCAAGTTTTTCTCCCGGCCTGGAATTGAACCCAGATTTCTCTCGCTTGCCAGGCGAGTGCTCTAACCACTGAGCGAATAATCCTCGCCTTTAATATCGCGGCTTATCACGTCTTCGAGACACCTCACAGCGCTGTCTCACAGAGACGTCTCGGAGACGTGATAAAGTACCACATCAAATGCAACGATTATCTGCCATTCTTCTTCCTGTTATTATTATCATTATCACAGCCCTGATTTCCTAACCCAGGAGAGCAAGAGAATCACACTGACATAACTCACTTCGTAGCGTTCCCGAAAACAAGGACTCAACTAAAGCTGTTCCTGCCGTGCGCCTGAAATATCAGGGGAACCAGTTCAGCCGCGAGTCTTTTAGCACAAATCAATTTTATTGTCAAGTTGATATTTGCTGTTTCGGAGAGGTTTCGTGCACCTTTCTTAAAACAGTGCAATGCTTTGTGAGCGCGGCTTTTATTTTCGCGCGTGTGTGTGAGAGCTATCTGTCGACGCAGATTATAGCTTTCGCTGGACAATTTCATACTTAACCGTTGACCCTCTAGATAGTTGCTGTCAGTCCCAGAGTTTGAGCAAAGTCGCATGGAGACGATAAGTAGAAACAGCCAAATTGCGGTTTGGGATTCCGCAGTTAGATTAAGTGTGAAGAACGAGCTCTTTTCCTTCCCTCCCTTAAACCTGCCAGTCCCCCCCCCCCCCACCCCACCCAATCTCCCCCATCTCCCCTCACCAGCACCTCTCCCCACTCCCCACACCCCCTCCCCGTGCGCAAGCAAACGGCAGCGAAGCGGTCTGTGCCCGTCACAGACCGAGGTGACCAGACAGGGACGGGATGTGAATCACGGTGTTATTCTGCTGGGGGCAGCAGTGTTTCTGTTCACCGAGGAGGCCGATGCGTTCGCCTTTAGCCAGAGCGCGATGCGGAAATCGTTTGCCGTTTGCCAAGCTGTCGGTTCGGGGATGACTCTCGCGCAATCACACAGCGCGAGGAGAACTCGAGGAGCTTGTTAAACGTGGGTGCAGATTTTATTGTTAAGTCGCGTTTACCGTTTTGGTGAGATGACACGTGCCATTCTCGGTGTCCGCCCCCCCTTCCCCCCCCCCCCCCCCCCGGTTTAACAAACATCTCAGAGATGTTATGATATAGTAATAATAATAATAATCCTTGCATTTGATATAGCGCTTTTCACATCTCATCGACGTCTCAAAGCGCTTCACAGAATACACCGTAAAGTGAATTGCCGGTAGATTTGCGGGCGAAACGCGACAGCCAATTGCGCACAGCGGCGTCCCCCACCACCCAAACAGCCGTGGATTGAAGTGAGGATTGAAGTGACCAATTTGTGGCTTGTAAGTTTAACGTCTTCTGCTCTCGCTCGCCTTCAATGCTCCATGTCGCTGGCCAGCGTGAACAATCCACGTCGCAGCCGGTGAAATTAATTTCTGGCGATATTTGCCGAGAATTACATTCCGTCCTTTCGACCAGCCTCGCGCTTTCCTTTCCCACTACATCTGCCACGTATCAGTGGACGTGCTTTCAGCCACAAACGTTGGAAGTCTCTGCCTCAATCCATTTGCTTTGCCACCCCCAACACTCCCCACCCTCCAGCCCCTCCCTGGCTTCTGATTGCACCTACAAACCATCCTCTTCGACCGTGCCTATTACATCGGCACTGTGAAGCGCTCCTAGTTGCTACCCTGTACAGAGGACGCTGTATAAATGCGAGTTGTGGCTCTGTGAGTGGTGACTGCGTTGCCAGTTAATCTACTGCAGTCAAGTGAACCTTCGAGGGACGGGTTCGGTTTCAAAGGTTAAATGAAGAAATACCTTTGCTTCAGGGAAATAATTGTTGGACCCCAAACAGTTTTCACAGTGTGTCCTGCGAAGCGCCCTTGAGACGTCTAAAAGACGTGAAAAGCGCTCTATCGAATGCATAGTTTGGAGCGAGCGAGAAGCCAAAGGTTGCAGTATTGGAGTTTGGGTCGCTTTGTGGCTGTTTTAATCAGGTTTGACAAGGGGATGACGCGATATCCACATCCTGGGCTCCGTCCCCAACTCTGCCTCAATTCATTTCTCTCAAATGATGGTTGGCGAGTTTACGTATCTCGCCGCATCGACAGCAGGCTGATATGAGCAGATGGGGACTCAAAATTCGCTTAGGCTCTTCCCTAACCTGTCTTAGTGATGGCGCTGGATGCGTTAACTCTTTGAGGGCGGTTGGGGGGTATTTCTTCACGGGGCTCTGTCAGCCGACTACGAGACGCATTTTGTCCGTGGGCTCACGGAATTCTCGAGCTCCATCCGTGCACAGTCCCAGATGAGACGATTAAAATTCGTGCAACGCACAACTCAACTGCTTGGAACGTAAGGGCGCGGGGCACAGTTCACAAGCCCGAGCTGAAAACAGGGGAAGATGAAGAGATAGAGTTCAGACTAAAAACTAACTTGGACAGGGAAGCCAAAATGCGGATGTGGATTTCGTTAACAAAACACACACTCACTAGATTACTAGAGTATTTTCTGTGAAGTGCTTTGAGACGATTAGAAAACGTGATAAGGGGCTGCATCGAACGCTAGGATTGCTCTACCATCAATATGACTATGATGTGGAACAGATTGACCAAACAAGTCAGTGAGTGACCAGTGAGCAGTGTCGCCAGATTCCATTGGCTTTTAGCGACAGGAGCCAATGCTGAGTCCTGTAGCTCGGTGGTTAGAGCGTTCGCCTTACAAGCGTGAGACCGGTGTTTCGAATCCAGACAAGTCAGAGCGAAACCGTGGGCAAGTTTCCTTACCCCCCCCCCACACACACACACACACACACACAGGCGCCTAATGATAATCTGTCCAAAAACCACTATATTAATTAATTGGTCATTTCAACCCACGACCGTTTGTGTGGGTCGCTGCTGCGCGCAACTGGCTGTCGCTTTTCGCCCACAAATGCACAGTCAATTCACTTTACAGTGTATGTCGTGAAGCGCTTTTAGACGTCTAGAAGATGTGAAAAGCGCTATATCAAATGCAAGGGTTATTATTATTATTAAACCCTTGCGTTTGGAGATTGCGGCTGCAGGCAAAATTGGCTTCTGCGTTCACGCAGTCACTCTCACTTTACGACGAGGTGCTCTGCGATGTCCTCTGGACGTAAAAGGCGCTGTATCAGCCGTAAGGATTCTTGCTATTGTTATCCCGCTTTGCTGCAGCTTGGTGAGGTGGGGTAAATATTGAATGAATGGGAAATATCGCAATGAGATGCTCAACGGAACCGATGGAGGTTTGGGCTGGTCAGCGTCTGCGTTGCGATTAGGAATCTTACTAACACCAGCTGCGTTGCACAACAAGTCACACACAACAAAATACACAGTGAATTCACATTGCAGTATATTCTGTGAAGCGCTTTGAGATGTCACAAAGACGCTAGAAGGATTATTATTATATTCTCCGCAGTATTATTGCTGTTCTCCCCTGCTCAGCCACTGTACGGCGCTCTGAGATGCTACGCTATGTGAGAGGCTGTGTGTCTAATGCGAGCTTCTGTCGGTGGTTGGAGCGAGGATTCCCAGCTGCATGTTGTCTAGGCACGAGGCAATGCCAGGAGGAGATGAGGAGTTTGGAAAACAAGCGAGAGAAATGAAAGCCAACCCTAAATGTTTATATCCGAATCGCAGATGAAAGGTCTGGCACGTTGCGAAATTCTCCTTTCCCCCCAATGGATTACGCTGACTAATCAGGGTTAAAGACATCATTTCAAAATGCGCTTCATCTACTCTTTCCCAGTCTTTTTTGAATTGCCTTCCCCCCCCCTCCCCTCCCTCCTACCCCTCCCACCCCCAATCCCTCCCACCCATCGGCAGATAAACGTTCACCATAACAACGACAACTTGCGTTTGTAACAGCGCCCTCACTCCGCGCCGGGCGGCGTCTTAGAGCGCTTCACGACTGTGAAGTCCGAGGCCGAGCCAGCGGGAGGAGGGGGGGGGGCGAAAGGTGACCGCAAGCGCGGTCCGTCCAAGAGAAAGGTCTTCGGGCGCGACCTGAAGATGGGAAAGGAGAGCGGTGATGGGAGGGGGAGGCGAAGGGGTTGAGGGAGGGAGTTTCGGGGCGTAGTGGCTGAAAGCGCGGCCGCCGATGGCGGAGCAATGTTTAAACCAATTTTGACCAAATTTTATGATTATGTTTTTTTTTGGGGGACGGATTATTATCAGGCGCGCGCGCGTGTGGAGTAAGGAAACTTGCCCAAGATTTCAACCTGGACCTGCTTGGATTCGAACACAGGTCTCACGCCTTCTCTGGGCTACGGGAGCTCCACGAGGGCTTGCTTCGAAGCTTAATGAGTTAACATTCGTGCAAAACGAGTCAATAAAATGCCACGGTGACGGACTGGTTATATCACGAGGAATGGGTTTTACAGAACATTGGAAATGATATCCACGCCGGTGACCTGCCGTCTGTAATATTTGAACGGGGACGGTAATGTATTTCTGCACGCGCCTCGCTCATGTCGTTATACAGGACTATTGGAGTCCTGTAGCTCAGTGGTTAGAGCACTCGTTCCACAAGCGAGAGACCTGGGTTCCATTCCCCGGTTGGGTAAGTTTCCTTACGCCACTTCAGGCGCGAGCCTGTTTGCCTAGCTGCAAATAGGAACCCGGTTGTCAGTCGATTGGCGGATGGCGATTCACCTGGGAATAATAATCCCTCAAAAAAAAAACATTTGGCCACTCAATCCACGACTGTTTGCGGGATACTGCTGTGCGCAATTGGACTCACTGTGTGCTGCGTGTGTCAATTCACTTTGCAGTATATTCCGTCCCTTGATAAGGCGTTATATCAAGTGCGAGGATTATTTTCGTGATTATTATTACCGCCTTACTCCCGTTCGCTGGACTGCTGCATCCCACAGCTTAACAGGCAGAGTCTGACACGGTTTACGCCCATGCGTTGCGGAAGACAGGCTGGAAACGAGAGCTCTTGCCTCATAGCAAAGCGAGGAGGAGGAGGTGGAGATGGAAGGGGAGGTGGGAGGGGAGGGGGAGATGGAGAGGAAGGAGGAGGAGGAGTGGGAGGTGGACGGGGAGCGGAAGGTATTTCAAACCATTATTTGGGATGTTCGGGATCTCCCCAGCGTAATTTCCCATCTCGGGATGGACGTGGGATTCAGATGGAGTTTAGACTATGAACTTCAAAGGCGGGGGCGAGACAGCTTGTGTCTGAGATGACTTCTCTTTGAAGTCGGAGGAAGACTCTTATAGACTGTGTGCGTGTGTGTGGGTGCGCGTGTCTGTGTGTGCGTTTGCGCGAGCGCGCGTGTGTGTGTATGTGTGTGTGTGTGCATTGAGTCAAGGTCAGAGGCAGTCAATGCAGGCCAGATGTTTACAGCTTGGCTTGTGATCGCTCCGATTGAATCACAGCTCTCTCAGGGCCTATCAGCCGAGCGGAGTTGGCTTGTAACATTGTTCCACCCTGTGGGCCTGCGCACGGGATCCTAGCGAATACACCCCAGCAGATACTTTGCGAACCCTTCTTCACCTGTTAGCAATTTATTAGGAGTGCGTAGTAAAGTGGGTCCCAGGGAATCAATCACACGTAAAACATCTCCGTCCCTTTCCCTGTAATGCCGCAAAACATTTTTTTTCTTCTATTTTTTTTTAAAAAAAGTAGGGGCTGGCTTCATTCAAAATGGACGAAAATATCTCAAACTCCTTTTGACTCTGTGTGTGTGTGTGTGTGTGTGTGTGGGGGTGGGTGTGGGGGTGGGTGGGTGGGTGGGTGTGGGTGGGTGGGGGTGAGGAATCCTGGTTCATATTGCTTGACATTACGGCATCGCGAGATTTTCTGTCCGAATGTATTTAGTTCACAATTGCGTTCGAAACACCCACCCCACCCATATTTCACTTCTCTCGATCCCGCCTGACGTGAAACCGAAATGCGTTTCCCCCCCAGTCTCCACCGAAACACACCGACGAGGTAATAACTGTTAACAGCGGCACGAAGGCTGAGGCGAACACAGGCCGGTTGTTCTAAATGTTTTGTCGCAAGAAGGTTCGCATTAAGACACCCGCCCGGTGTGGTATTCACCCACGAAACGCGCAGTCCAACCACCTTTACAGTTTACCCCGTGAAGCACTTTGCGATGCCTCCATCGACGTGATAAGGCGTTTTATCGAACGCAAGGGTTGTTGTGATTAGAATGTCCGTTACAAAGGGGTGCTGCCGTGTTTCGCCCTCAAAACGTACAGTCACTACACTTTACAGCGTATTATCCCGTGATGCGCTTTGAGACATCTCGCAGATGTGATAAAGAGTTAGTGCAAATGCAAGGAGCTAGCAGTCTCGGTCCTCAGTGGAGTGGAGTTTAAAAAGCGCATTTTGATCATGGCGCTTTTCACGACTTCTAGACGTCTCAAAGCGCTTCACGGAATATACTGTAAAGTGAACTGACTGTATATTTGTGGACAAAACGCGGCAGCCGATTGCGCACAGCAGCGTCCCCCACAAACAGTTGTGGATTGAAATTACCTATTACAAGAAATTTGCCCAAAGTTTCACCCCTGATCTGCCTGGATTCGAAACACAGGTCTCACTGTTGTTAAGGCGAGCGCTCTAACCCACTAAGCTGCAGGAGATCCACAGTTAAAATGCTTCGAACATGTGGCCTGAGCTCAGCTCGCTGTCACCAATGGCACCCGAGAGACAAGCTGGACATGAGAGTGATTGACGGCAACTTGGTATTCGTCTGGTTTGGTTCCTGTGGCCTCGTAGATCGCTCAGTTGCCCTGTTTACACTCATTGTCCGTGGCAAGGCTACACGAGAGATTGGTATCTCCACCGACCAGGGCAACTCACCTCCTTCTCCAGCTCTCGCAGACAGGGAATGCCGAGGCTTAAGCTAGCGTCCTCTGGCGCACAATTCACGTGTGCAAAGGCAGAGTTCACGTAACTATTAAACGCGCCGTAAAGTTCGACGGGAACGCAACACCGTTGTTGAAATGTTTCGTTGCAATAAAGTTTTGCATTGAAACGGGGCCCCCCCCTCAACCCGTCGACTCGTTAGGACAATCCCCGCGTTTGGTATCGCGCCCTTTTCGTGTCTTCGAGGCGTCTCAAAAGCGCTTGGCGGGAAATGCTGTGAGAGTGACTCGGCTGGTGTGTGTGTGTGTGTGTGTGTGTGTGTGTGTGTGTGTGGGTGTGTGTGTGGGTGTGTGTTCCGTGGGCTGAACCCACGCTGACAATCGAGCGTAGCAGCGACCGCGCACAAACCGCCGCGGATTGAAGTGACCAGTTTATTATTGTGTAAGGAATTATTATACAGTCATCTATACACCCCATACATACAGTCAATTCTCCTACTCTCCTTCATCCTGCCCTGACCCCTCCCCCACCCCTGCTCTTGTCCCTATCTGACTGTACAGCGCCTTGGGACGTCCTCTCGCCGTGAAAGGCACTACATAAACGTACGTTGTGATTGATCGATTGATTGATTGATTGATTGATCATTTAGAACGAACCCCAGCATCGGTTTTAATTGTGCTCTCCAAGTCACGTATCGCCTCCCAGCGCCAACGGTTGCGCACAGTGATCACAGGCCGCCGAGCCGTCCGCCCCTCGCAAGTGTCTACTCTACCTAAGCAAACTCGATCGGTTTGCTCACACCAGGCTGCCAGCGGCTTTCCGAAGAGCGAGGTTTGATTTTTTTTTGCCCTCCCTTGCGACTGGCCTCATCCCCGCCTTCCTTCAATCAATCCAGCGCCGGCCTCCTTTGGACGGTAGAATCCTAGATCCCCACTGCGCGGAAAAAGAGGCCATTTCAGCCCGTCATCTCGGGGGGGGGGGGGGGGAGGGTGGGGGTGGGTGGCCAACTCTTTGAAAGAGCTTTCCAACCCGTCCGCCCACTCCCCCTGCTCCTTCCCCACAAACGCTGCCAAAAGGAAAAATTCTTTTCAAGTCAATATCCAATTTCCCCTTTCGAAAGCTATTATTGCATCTGATTCCCCCCCGTCCAGTACCTCCACCCCTCCCACCCGCCCCCACCCCCCCAGCCCCCTACCCTGTTTCAGATTTATTTCTGCGTTAACCCACTAATTTGAAGCTGGATCTCTCTTTACCTCGAAGTGATTCCCCCAACATAAATTCCGAGCTCGGAAAAATAAATCCCCAATAAAACGAGACGCCGGAATCGTTGTCTGAGGCAAAAGCTCTTATTGATTTTGGTCCTGGCGAACATTACTCAGTCCAATTTTCCCCCCCTCTCTCTCTCTCTCTCTCTCTCTCTCTGTGTGTGTGTGAGCCAGAGGCATTAAATCAACGGGAAATTGGCAAAACCCTGAGTCTCGCAAACCTTTTCTACTGCGCGGAAACTCCCACTTTCGCTCCAGTTCACGCAGTAACGTTTCGGGGGAGACGCAAATAACTGTGGCACGGTCGCCCACGGCTGCAGCGTTGATCGCAGCGAGTCTGTTACCCCGGTTTATACAGATAATTCTCATACTCTCCTTCCCCCTACTCCGATCCCCCCACCTCCCCCACCCTGCACTGGTCCCCTCCTGATCGTTCAGCGCATTAGGACGTCCTCCCGACGTGAAAGGCGCTCTATAAATGTAATTTTGCTGTCGTTGTTGTTTGTGACTAGAGTTTTTCCACCACGAGTATTGGCGTAACTCAGTACCAATACTTTAGTGCACTGCCATAGCCCCCCCCCCGCTCTATCCTGCCCCCCCCCACCCTCCCTCCAACCCCCCACCCCAACCACCCACCCCCGTCATATTCTGCTATAAAACACTAATCTCTCTCCATTTCAAATCGAGCGATTAGTTCAATGCCTCATTTGATTTCACGCTTTTCAACCTGGAAGGACGTATGAAAGTGCTTCAAGATAATATTGAAGCAGGGTCCTGTTAGCTCAGTGGTTAGAGCACTTGCCTTTTTGCAAGCGAGGGAGACTCGAGTTCGATTCCGGGCAGGGCGAAAACATTGGGCGAGTTTCCTTACTCCGCTTGCCCGATGGTTAATCTTTCGAAAATCAACAAATAAATAATCAATTGGTCACTCAATCCAGGAGCGTTCGTGGGCCACTCCTGAGTGCAAGTGGCTGCCGAGTTTCGTCTGCAAAATATACCCAGTCAATTCACTTTACAGTCTATTCTGTGAGACGCTTTGAAAAGTCTAGACGCCGTGGAAAGCGCTATATCAAATGCGAGGATTATTATCATTACTATTGTACAGTTGGGGTGACTGAGTGGGAGTAACAGGCAATTTACGATCAGCAATGTCCCACAAATAGCCACGAGGTCAATGAGTAACTTTATCTGTACCAGTGCTCCAGAAGAAACTCCCTTCTTTCGTTCCGAATAGGCGCAAAAGTAAAGGAGTCTCTGATGGTGCCTCGGTTTCTCCCTGGCCCGGGAATCGAACCTGGGTTCTCGCTTGCGAGACGAGCACTCTGACCACGACGCTACGGGGAACCTCTCAGACCCCGAAGAGCTGAGCCATATCGTGTGTAAAGCATTGACTCAATGCTGACTGTACAGTAATTACTTGACACAGCGTGAGCCTCTGAGATAATAATAATAACCCTTGCATTTGACATAGCGCTTTTCACATCTTATCGACGTCTCAAAGCGCCTCACAAAATTTACTGCGAAGTGAATCGACTGTATATTTGTGGGCGAATCGCGGCAGCCAATTTGCGCACAGCAGCATCCCCCACAGCGTCGTCGTGGATCGAAAACGATGCATTTTTATTATTGTGTGTTTTTTTGGGGGGGAGGGATTATTATTAGGTGTGTGTGGAGTAAGGAAACTTGCCCACGTTTTTGCCCTGACCTGCCTGGATCACACACAGCCAAGCGTTGAAATTAATCGCCTGCTATTTTCCCCCATTCTGCACCCGCCCACCCACCTCCTCCCTCCCCCACCCACCCCCCCTCTCACCCTCTCTATTAAAGGAACAGGATTGTGTTACAACTCTCAGTGGCTGTACACATGAAATACGCAGCCATAAATTGCAGCGATTTCCGGCCATTTTGGTGCGTTTCGAGGCCATAGTTTCCTAGGATTCCATTTCAAGCTAGACGTGGATGCGCAAACTGACCCACCGTGGCAAGCTCCTCTTCGTACGTAATTTACGAGCCGTCTACTTTCATCTACTTTGAAATCTCCAGCGAAAGAGAAAGAGAAAAGAATAACAACGCCTGACATTACATCAGCTCTCTTTTTTTTCTTTTCCCGTCAGATCTTCGGGCAAAACGATCTGGAGTCTTTGGTTGAATCAATTCAGGAATGTCTGGCACACAATCAACATGAGGCCTAACCTAACAGTCTCTCTCTCTCTCTCTCTAGTGAGCGTTGGGTTGTAGAAAACCGGCAACGTTTTCACCTCATTTTCAGCTGCGTAAGAAAAAGCAAGAATGCTCCTCGCCAACTGGGGGTATGATTCAATGGAGGCCATCCTCTCAACGCCACCGTGGCCTCTTAAAAGTGGCTTTAGGCACGGCCGAAACGCGCGCAAATTTTCCAATGGCTCAGTTCCGTAGAAACAGAAGGAGGCCCTTCAGCCCCTCGAGCCTGTCCCGCCGTTCCGTGAGCTCGCGGCTGAACCTCCCCATCTTTGCGAAGAAACGATTCGAGCTAACGTCGGCCGGCTGCCTCGCTCGCGCTCTCTCCCGGTTTTCAGGAGGTCCGGGAACCCTCCAAAGATCACTTTGTCCCGTTGCGAGGCGTTTGGTGGGTTTGTTTTGGTGGAGTCAGGCCCCCTGAGACGTCTCGAAGACATGAGGGAGGCGCTGTGTCACATGCAAGGACTACTATTTATTTCGCCCACATAGTCAACTCACTTCATGGCATATGCTGAGAAGCTCTTTGAGATAGCCTAGAAGACAACAACAACAACAACGACAACTTCGATTTGTATAGCGCCCACCGCGCCGGAGGACATTACTAATAAATTGGTCACTTCAAACCACGAATGTTTGTGGGATAATAATAACAATAATAATAATACCTACATTTGATATAGAGCTTTCCACGTCTTCTAGACGTCTCAAAGCGTTTCACACGTTCGCTCACCCACAAAATATAGATGTCCAGAAGACGTAACAAGGCACAAGGCAAGGATTATTATTTTTATTGTTATCTTTTCTGGAAAGATGAGATCAAATGGGGTGGAAAGGCTTTCTTCATCCTCTCTTGCGATCTCGCATTCCTGTCGTTGTCTGAGCAAGAGGAAGAGAGAGAGAGAGAGAGAGAGAGAGAGAGAGAAAGTTTTCCAAATTAGGGGGAATTTAACGCTCCGAGTCCAAGCCAGCAAGGTTGAAGTCGAGCGGAGCCATGTTAATTCCGTGACGCGCTCGCGACATCTCACGGAGATGCTGAACGAGGCAGGCGAATGGATAACGGACAATAAATAACAGTCGATACGCATCGCATTCAAAACAAAAGGAAAAGAAATGCCTTCGCCGGACTCGGCGACTGAGTTGGCTTCTAATGTGGGACGGAGTCTATTTTGCCGATGGGGTTTTTCCAGCGAAAGTTGATGATAAAAACGGCAGATTTTTCCCAGCCCGAGCAGCTGGGACCTTCACTCAATCATACGCGCCGAAGCGGGAAAACACAAAGAGGAGCTTCGCCGATCGAAACGCGTTCGAATCCCTTCAAAGGAGGGGTGGTGGTGGTGGTGGTGGAGGTGGAGATGGGTGAGGTGGTGGGTGGGGGTTGGGGAGTGTGGGGGAGAGTGGTGGGGAGAAAGGAGGTGGGGGCAACGCTGTATTAAGCCTTCATTACATCGGAGAGTCTGGCGTGCTTGTTTGACAACATGGCAGACATTGGCGCTGAGCGGTTGTGCTGACTGCACTTGATTCACAGGTTGATGAGCCTGGTCAATAGAGCGAGAGAGAGAGAGAGAGAGAGAGAGAGAGAGAGAGAGAGAGAGAGAGAGAGAGGAAGATAAAAGGCAACAGAAGGATTTCAACTCAAGATTCGAGGGAAGGGAAAGGAGGGGAAGGCAAGTCGGGTGGAACCCAGACTGGCTGCTGCCATCAGACCGTATAAAAATGTTTGATAATCCGCGCAGTGAGAACAAGCATTTTCCATGTTCCTTTGCTTCCCCCTGAAGCCTGCCTGCCAGACAATAACACAGTTAACTTCGCAAACGTTCCGTCGAATATATCATCGGAACGCACCAAAGCTTTCGGGGCTAAACGCAAGCCTGATAGTGGAGCGTCCTGTAGCTCAGTGGTCAGAGCGCTCGCCTTACAAGCGTGAGACCTGCATTCGAATCCTGGCAGGTCAGAGCGAAACCTTGGGCAAGTTTCCTTACTACACACGCACGCACGCACGCACGCACGCACACACCCGCCAATAATAATCCCTGTAAAAAACAAAACACAATAATAAAATTAGTAATTTCAATCCACGACTGTTTGTGGGGGACGCCGCTGTCCGCAATTGGCTGCTGCGTTTCGCCCACAAATATACAGTCAATTTACTTTACGGTATATTCTGTGAAGCGCTTCGAGACGTCGATAAGATGTGACAAGCGCTATGTCAAATGCAAGGAGTATTATAGTCCAATCAGCCATTTGAGCCCAGATTACCCAAGTGTTTGCTGAGCTATTTGATTCCTGGTGTGGCATATTACAGTTAACGACATAGGTGCCAATTAAGTATGGGATAGGTACATAAGGATTCTGGGGAATAATGACTAGAGAGAGAGAGAGAATTGGAGAGAAAAAGGGTAACGGAAATAAGATGGATTGGAGAGTTGCAATAAGGGTTGGATTAATCGACATTGCGTTTTGTGGATTAAAGAACATTATACCTGACTCCTTGTGCTATGGAGGAAGAATGTCAGTCAGGTGAGTGTTCCTGTTCCTCAGCACTGGCTATTTATTGCAAGTGGATGGGTGTGATTGCCTGTGGGACGTAAATTGGTCTCAACCTCCAACTCTCAGGGCTCGGGCATTAAGAGAGACTTTGGTCAAACGTTCCAGAGAGCTTCAGCGACTGTGGACTGCTAGGCCAGCGCGTGAGAGAAGACTGAAGGGGAGTTTGGAAAACTGAGAAAAGTTCCACGGGGCATGGAATAATAATAATAATAATAATAATAATACTTGCATTTGACATAGTCCCTCTTATACTTCCGGAGGAAGTCTCAAAGCACTTTATAACATATTTTGACAACAAAATGTACAGTTAATTCACTTTACAGTATATTCTTATGGATGGAGGGATTAAGGGATATGGGTTTAAGGCGGGGCAGGTGGAGTTAGATTAGAAGATCAGCCATGATTTCATTGAATGGTGGGGGGCAGGCTCGAGGGGCTGAATGGCCTACTCCTGCTCCTTATTCTTCTGTTCTTGTTATTATTCTTGTGCTGTGAAGCGCTTTGAGAAATCTCCTGGGGTTTATGCAAGGATTCTTCTTCTTATCATTCTTATTAAGAGCTATCAATTCATCGGCAGCCTCATCCATGGCAGAATTGAATGCACGGGCGTCACTTAAATCAATCGCTTCTCCTCTCTGGATCGCTTAGTGATATCATCATTATTATTTGACGCTCTGATGTCTCATTGAATTCAGATTCCTGTTTCGTTTAATGTTCCTGTCCAGCCGAGGATCTAATTTGTCATCCTATTACAGTCTAGCCTGCAGTCGTTCGCTCAGTTTTGCATCCGATCCGCTGCTATTTTCAGTGTCGCTTCTAGGCTCTAACTCCAGGACTCGAGAAAAACTCTTTAATTTTCCACATTCACGTAAAAATCAGAGCCGCCCACCCCACACACTTTGCTAAATTTCTTTCTTTTGGAGTTCAGTAGCTTAAGGTCGCAAGGAAAAGGACCTGGGTTCCATTACCGGACACGGAGAAAACCTTAGGCAAGTTTCCTTACTCCGCAAGCCACTGTTTACCTTGTCAATGAATGGGAAGCCGGTTGTTAGTCGGTCGGCGGATCGTAATAATCCTCTCACTCAATCCACGTCTGTTCGGCTGGCGCGTTTCGCCCACAAAACATACAGTCAATTCTCTTCCCAGTACATTGTGTGGAGCGCTTTGAGACATCGCGACGACCCGATAAGGCGCTGTATCGAATGCAAGCAGTGTTATTGCGATGATTATTAGCGTTACTCAAACACAGTAAGTTTGTGTAAATCCTCCGGTTCGGTCGGTGCCTGGGAGGACAACGAACCCCAGGCTTGATCCATTTGTCTCCCCGTTCGTTTGTTCAATGCCTTCATCAGGTCACCTTCAGGCTAACTTTATGTCTTCATGGTCATCGGACTTTATAATTGTTTAGCCATGTGTGTGTGTGTGTGTGTGTGCGTGTATGTGCCTATGGTGCTAATTGGTTGCTTGTTCCTCAGTTCATAACCTGACTCTCAGACACCAGGTCATGGGAAATGTTTCATTCTGTTTGGAGACGATGGAATTCACTTCAGTCGAGGGGAAATTACAGTACTTTGAATTCCCTACCTATTATTACGCCTGTTAAGGTCACTTCCAAACCTTTCTGTCGGGGAATAATATGGTCCGGAAATGTTTTTTCTCCTTTTTATTCCTAGATGGCGGCAGAGTTATACCTTATTAACCAAGGAATCTGTGAGCTCTTGCTGGATTCCAGTGTTAAACTCCCTCCCTCCTCTCCTCATCTTTCTTTCGCCCGCAAATAGACAGCCAATTCACTTTACAGTATATTCTGTGAGGCTCTTTGAGACGTCTAAAAGCGCTATATCAAAAATGCAAGTGTTATCATTGCAATTATTATTGTTATTTCTTACACAATGGGCTTCGGTATTTGAACCAGTCTGTTACACTCCACTCCTTCCTTTACAACCCCGACCAGTATGTTAACGCCATCTTTAACGGATACTATTGCCCCGGTTGTCTGCCCTCTTTACCCTTCGTCTCCCGGTATCTCACTCGAGCTGTCCTCATCGAACGGCTACAGTGAATCCGTGGAACTCTCCTCCCTCTATCCCTCCGCCTTGCCCACTTCCTTCCCCATCTTCAGCTCGCGCCTGAAGACCTTCCTCTTCAAACTCACCTCCCCCCCCATTCCCCCCATACCGCCACCACTCACTCACTCTGGGACGTGAGGGTTTGTACACAAACGCAAGTTGTTGTCGCTGCGGACGCCTGGCAGACGTGTTCGATTCATGTAGGTTCTGTCGCTGAGTCATTTTGCGCCGAGCGACGTCAACTCTCTATCCGTTTACCGGAATAGTCTGCGTGGGATTTTCCACGGGCTGGGACATGAAGAAGGCTTTGAAGCTTTTGTGTGTTTATTTCGCTGCTAAATTGGCTAGCGCTCATGTTTGGATTGACTCTCTCTTTTTTTAAACACACCACAGAAAACAGTCAGATTGCTCGTTTGCGATGCGCAGCCCATTGATTCATTTATTTGTTGATTCGTTCGTTCGCTTCGTTCACTCATCCATTCGTTCAAATCGCTTCTTTCAACAATTCAATCCGACTCCGGTCGCTGTAGAAATGTACGAGAGAAGCGAAACTTCGCCAGCGAACGACCGACTCGAAGAGAAGCCTCGCAGAGGAACCACGCCGTTCGTGGTCGACGATTAAACACGTGGGCGGTTGGACAAGGAGATGGGATTTAATAGCCAGTCTTATACCCTGAAACTCCAGTTGTTTGAACGTTGCTGCAGCCGAACTGCCTAAAGTCACTGCTCTTGGCTGACACCAGCGAACCAGCCAAGAGCTTTTAAACATCAATTGGTCTTGTTGTTTAAAGTGCCAAACTCTCAGGAATATTACAACTGTCGGAGCGAAGTAGGGGGCCTTAAAACCGGAATAACCCTTGCATTTGATCTAGCGCTTTTCACATCTTATCGACGTCTCAAAGCGCTTCACATGAATATACTGTAAAGTGAATTGACTGTAGATTTGATAAGGCGCTGTATCGAGTGATAAGGGCTGTTATTTATGGCGCAAAGACGGGTAAATGGAGGTAAATCTCGTACATTTCAGATCAGCCGTGATCCATACCGGAGAATCTCGGAACAGGCTTGAGGGGCTGAATGGCCTCCTCCTGTGTTCCCATGAACGAATTTCTCCTTTTTCCCCTCGATTCAAAGCTTTTTCACTCTGGCCTCTGTTAGACTCACGCAGCTCGAACAACGCAACAACACAAAAGCAGCAGCCACCTGCCCGACGGAAGGTGGTGGAGGTTAGGGTTGAGGGTTGAGGTTGAGGTGAACAAGCCGAGAGGAGAGAGAGTCATTTTTAGGCGAATTTCCATTCCGCCCTGTGCCTCACACAAAAGCAAGTGAAGCTAATTGTCGGGTCGAGTTTACAGGGCAGACCGACGGCCTCCTCCCACCCACCCCCAAAACCCCCCCCACCCCCACCCAGACAAAAATTAAGACAAATCTGCTGATTCAGCAGATTTGGGCTGAGTACTTTCTTCATGCCAGACTCACAGAGTCTCCTGCCTTGAAGACTGTGTTTGGCGGAGGAGGAGGGGAACTAGGCTCGCAACGCGAAAGAGGTTTGAAAGCGCACGGCTCAGTTTGTTTGACTTTCCGTGGGGAAACCACGATGCTTCCAAGACTCTGACTTTCCCTCAAGGTCAGTGGCGATCAGGGACACATCACGTGGGAGCCCAGAAAACAGACCGACTCGCAGAGCGTTCTCACTCAGAAAGAGGCCATTCAGGTCAACCAACAAGTCTGTGCCAGTGCTTTTGCCTTCATCGGGTGTCTCCATCGCACTTTCCTGTACCGGTTTCCCCCATTCCCTCCACTTACTTTGAGACTGGAGTCCCGTAGCTCAGCGGTCAGAGCGCTCGCCTTACAAGCGCGAGACCTGTGTTCGAATCCAGGCAGGTCAGTCAGGGCGAAACCTTGGGCAAGTTTCCTTACTCCGCACACACACACACACACACACACACACACACACACACACACACACACACACACACACACACGCGCGCGCGCCTAATAATAATCCCTCCCAAAACAACACAACAATAATAAAATTGATCATTTTCAATCCACCGACTGTTTGTGAGGGGGGACGCTGCTGCGCGCAATTGGCTGTCGCGTTTCGCCCACAAATGTACAGTCCATTCACTTTACAGTATATTCTGTGAAGCGCTTTGAGACGTCTGCAAGGCGTGAAAAGCACTGCATCAAATGCAAGTATTATTAATATTAGACTATGGGTTAATAGACTACGGGTTTGTAAATTTTATATTCTCGCTTCCCTCTTTTGGCAGAGGAACGTGTTTGACTTTCTTTAATTCTCCTTTTTATTTGTTCAATGTGTGCCCTCTATGCGTCACTGACTCACCAACCGGTGAAAATGACCTATTTCTATTTGCTCTTTTTTTCCTAATCCTTCACAATCTTCCCGATCTCCACCTTAACCTCCTGAGTCGAGTTGAAAGCAGCTCTCGTCTTTTCAAGTGGGGGAAAAAAAACAATCCCTCATCCGTGGGTGACATCCTAGTGAACCCACACTGTTCATTTTCATATTATTCTTATCTCCTTCCTGTACTAGGGATCCACCCCCACCAAATAATCATAATAAAGATAATCCTTGCACTTAATAAGATATAGTGTTGTTGAGATGTCTCAAAGCGCTTCATGGTATACACTGTAAAGTGAATTTTGTGTGTATTTTGTGGGTGGACCATGGCAGCACTTCAGTGTCCTACAAACAGTCATGGATTTGGGTCACTAAATTACTACTTTGAAGAGATTATTACCCCCACAAAAGCGATCCGACTGACGGCTAACAATCGGGTTTCCACTTATTGCGAGGTAAACTGAGGCGTGTGGAGCAAAGGAAACTCGCCTACGCTTTTGTCACACCCGGAAATCGAACCCAGGTCCTCTCGTCCGCCAGTTGAGTGCTCTCTAACCAATCAGAACAAGAAAATTGTTCTTCGCGCTCCAAAAATTGAAGCCCGTTTCCCCGGATGATAAATAAATGGGTCATTTTATGGCACGTTCCGTGAAGCGCTTTGAGGCTTCGTCTCGAAGACGCGATGAGACGCCATATCAGACGCGAGGGGTATTATTGTAGCTCTGTGCTGCGTCTCTCTCTCTCTCTCTCTCTCTCTCTTACGGGGCGTACTCCAGGACGGCTTTCCCAGTGTTGCCGCTGAATTCGCCTTCAAGACCTATTCCAGCGGGTATTCAGATCAGAGGAGAATTGTAACCGTTCATATCTGCTGTGTCTCGCACCAAATCCATCCTAATCTCAAACCTCAAATCCCCCGGCCGCCCCCCCACCCCCCAGTTTCTCTCTCCTAACCCATTAACAAAAGGTGATTCCAGGAGTTTACATTTACGCGGCTCAAAGAGCGACAATTCGCCCTTTATTACAGTGAATCATTCCACACAAAGAACATGCCTTTGACTTGGGCTCCAAAAAGCCCTGAAGCTATAAGTGGTGCCAGACTGCTTTTATTCGACCTCTCTCTCCCCCCCACACCCCCCCCCCCCCGCACACCCCCACCTCAGGAGTCACCTCTCTTGCACTTTTGCCTCATAAACACTTCACCAGTGCTGACACTGCGAGAAGCCGGGTTGCTGTTTTAGCCCTTGTGCTTTTAAATCCTTCGGAAAACTAGTCGGACTTAGCATCAGTGGGATCTGTTCCTTGACAACCTTTCTCACTAATGGCAGACTGTCTCTGCTGTTAGCTCCTCTTATCGCAGCCGGTCTTGAGAGACAGACTGTCACATTTGTGTGTGTGTGTGTGTGTGTGTGTGTATGTATGTGTAGTGTGTGTATGTGGTGTTTTTTTTTCAGACGGGTTTAACGCTTTGGAGCGCTGGGATCGAACAGTCCCAGCCAGATTAAGACTGACCGTTTGAGCGGATGATAAATTGCAGGAAGAGATTATATTTGTATTGTAAAAAGAGAATTTATGGCCGCTTTTTTCTCTCCCTTATTTCCGTGGGGGTTCATTAGACGTTTCACGTTTTCAACTTATCATCTCCCAGTGGGACGATTACTGAGCGTTTCTGCGTCTGGGACCGACCACACCGCTATCTCGCCATTATTTACGGTGGAGCAATCATTTTTAATGAGTTTATTGAAAATGACAGCGACTAAATAATTCATCACGGAAATAACAATAACATGCCTTCGTGGTCATTCACATTATTACCCCTCTCTCTCTTCCCCCCCCCCCCCCCCCCCCCACCCACCACAAACCACCAGAAAATGTAACGTTCAAACAGCTAACAAGTTCAAGCGAGCAGCAAATATTTTTTTTTCCCCGCACGGGACGCAGCCGCGAAAACACTCGAGTTCTAAGATTCTCGCTGTCCGCGGCACCACAGGCTGAGAAGCAGAGAGGGCTGACGTCTGATCCAGTTTTAGCCTCGTTAATAATATTAATCATCCTTGCGTTTAGCGCCTTATCATGTAATTGTTAATCATTTTGTCTCACCTCCCCACCCTCCTCCCGCCTCCCTTCTCTTGCTTCTTTCAATTCCTGTCTAACCACCTTCCTGTTCAGCTGTGCCTCTGTTCGATCACAATCGGAGGCAGGCAGGCTGGTTAACATTTAGAATCATAGAATCACACGGCACAAAAGGAGGCCATTCGGCCCATCTAGTCTGTGCCGGCTCTTTGAAAAGAGCAACTCAATCCCACTGTCCTGCTCTCTCCCCATAACCTAACAGATCTGTTCTCCCTAAATAAAGATCACATTTTTTTTAAAAGCTGTTAACGAATCGGCCTCCATCACATTTTCAGGCAATGCATTCCAGATTCGAACATTGAATCCAATTTCATTCCAGTGAAAACATTTCTCCTCAGCTCCCCTCTGCTTCGCTTTGAAATATTTTAAATCTGTGACCACGAGTCACAGATTCGCCCACCGGTGGAAACAGTTTTTCCTTATTCACCCTCTCGAATCCCCTCGTGATTTTATAAACCTCTATTGGGTCTCCTCTCAACCTTCTCCGTTCCAAAGAGAATGAACCTAACCTATCTAGCCTTTCCCCATAACTTAAAGTAACTGGGTTTGGAAGGACACCATACAGCTCGCAGACGGCCAAGAGGTGAGAGGAACAGGAGAGCAATAGAAGGATTGTGTTCATTTTTGCTTTGACACTCAAATCCTGTTTACCAGTGCAGGCAAAGCCCGGGTCTGTAATTCCGGGCACGATTCAGTAATTAAGCATAGAATCTCGATATTTTATTCAGCAAAATATTTCCAAGAGAGTAGGTTTAAATCTTTGGGGGGGAATGCATCGATATTTAAGACTAGACGGACTAGGATTATATATACTGTGTGTGTGTGTGTGTGGGTATATATATATAAAAGCAATTCAAACGATCCATCCTGGAATTGGATGTTTGCTCTTTTTCTGCTTTTGAATCCGGTCTCGAATTGAAGCATTTATAGACATTTCTGTCATTTTTTGATTTGAACACAAACAATAATAATAATCCTTACATTTGATGTAGCGCCTTCCATGTCTTCTAGATGTCTCAAAGCGTCTCACAGGATATACTGTGAAGTAAATTGACTGTATATTTGTGGCAGCCAATCGCGGACAGCCAGTGTCTCCGCGAACAGTCGCAAATTGAAGCGACCAGTTTATTACTGTTTAATTTTCTTTAGGTATGATCGTCAGGCGTGTGGGGTAAGGAAACTTGCTCAAGGTTTGGCCCTGCCGAGAATCGAACCCAGGTCTCTCGCTTTTCGAGACGAGTGCTCTGAACCACTGAGCTACAGGACTCCGCATGTGGTCTCCCAAACCCAAGATCAGGTGAAATTTTAGCTTCATTGAAAAGTTGTTCAGGTGAAACCATTAAAGACCCCGTGGCTTTGTTGAGAAGGGAGTTTCCCTCCAAGCGCTTTCACAGACGGTACCGTACTGTCTCGCTCCCCGGTGTCCTGGCCAACAATCCCCCATATTACAGTAAGTCACTCGCCTTATGGCTTTTTTGGGGGGAACATTGTTCAGCGTAAATTGGTTTGCCCACAAACACGAAGGGCGGCAACTTCAGGAAAGAGGGGGAGGAATTGAAAGGGGGGTGGGGGAAATGTGGGCCGCACATCAGAACCATAAATCGTTTTTTTTTCCTCTGGCTGACGTTTCAAAGCTCCTACCTCAATGGGCCCCCTAGACTTAGACTCCTTTATCAAGCCATGCCAACAGGAAATGCCAATCCTACATTGTAACTCAAGAGTATAAGTAGTTTCAATGTCACCTTAACTTTTATCATCCTAAATCCAACTTCAGAGGGAGAAAAATCCACTCTTCCAGATACCTTGCCCGTAAAATAACGAGAGCCACTTACTTGCCTTCCATCATAGGTTGTTGAACCCAAGTTCATATATCAAGTATTTGTGTCAGTGATTCTCTCTTAACATTGAGAGGAGATACTGCACTGGGCATATCCCTATTAATCTTTATCCTTGTTTGAACTTCTTATCTTACCTTATTACTCCCTCTGCCTCAACCCTCCCCTGTCTTCCCAGTTTCAGGTCCCAGCTAAGACCTTTCTCTTCGACTGTGCCTTTGGTCAACTTTCTACCCCTGCCCCTGGCTCGGTCCTGGGATCCGTTGTTGTGAAGCGCTCTGAGACGCCGTCCGGCGTGGAGGGCGCTATATAAATCAAAGCTGTTGTATTATCGGCTGGTACTGTAACTACCTACGTTGGTAAGATGTCCCTGGCAATATGTGACTTATATTGGGTTTTAATTACTACAATAACAACAAACAAATTACATTTATAGAGTGCCTTTCAAGCCGCTGAACAGTCAGGTCAGGACCGAGCAAAGGGGAGGAGAAGGTGTCAGTGGGGAGGGAGAGAGTTGGGAGGGAAGGGAGAGAGTTGTGAGGCGAGGGAGAGAGTTGGGAGGGAGAGAATTGGGAGGGCAGCAGAAGGTAAGATCGAAGAGGAGGGTCTCGAGACCGGACTTGAAGGAGACGAGGGAGGAAGCGAGATGAAGGGACTGTGGGATGGAGTTCCAGAGTGTAGGGGCAGAGAGGCTGAAAGCAGACCAGAGCCCGCTGAACGGAGTGGGCGGGGAGGTTCATGTGGAGGCAGAGGGTATATAAGTGCAAGTTGTTGTGGTTGTTGCCTCATCAGGTATCTGATTCTGATGCAGTGATAACCCTTGCATTTGAAACTGCGGCTTATCGCGGCATTGTGACTCCTCAAAGCGCTTCGCGAAATATGCCGTAAAGTGACTATGTTTTAGGGGCGAAATGCGGCAGCCGATTGCACACAGCAGTGCCCCCACAAAATAGTAGTGGATTGCGTGACCAATATATGATTCTTTTTTCGCGTTGCTGAAATTATCACCCCACCTGGAGTAAACAAACGATCCACCGACCGACTAACAATTGGGTTCCTACTTGCCCCTCGGTAAAACAGAGGTGTGTGGAGTAAGGAAACTCGCCCAACATTTCTTCGTGCCCGGGAATCAAAGCCGGGTCTTCTTGGCGAGTGTTCTAACCTCTTGCAAGGCGAGTGTTCTAACCTCTGAGCTCCAGGACTCCCAATGCTCAGTCAGCTCTGGCTCCGCAAGACAGGGTGGAGTTTGTGATGGGCTGTCTGCCTCCCTATCTGTCCATCTGTCCGTCTCCGCTTTAAACATCCCGCTCGACTCTGCCTCTGTTGTCTTCTGCCTCGAGGCAAGTCATTAGAGGACCCTCTGTGCACTTTGGATCTTTGTTCCATCAATCCACCCAGAGTCTTAGAGCACTCTCTGCTGCAATTGGAAACCACACGCACACACGCACACATGCAGAGCTCTTGAAGCGATGGGGATGGGTTTCGGCGTTTGTTAGTCAGCCGGGTGACCCCCACAAAAAATATATACATTTATACACTGTGATGATCCAGCGCCTTGTGGCGTCCTCCTGACGTGAAAGGTGCTGTGTACGAATGTGATTTTGTTGTGGTTGCATTGCAAGAACATAGGGAAAAGCTGACAAGAGTGGAATCTGTCGGAGTCAGGGCAGAAAATACTGATCTGAGAAACTGTCCTGCACCCGTCGCACGTCCTTACATATGATTTTAGTTCCATAATAAATCATAATAATAATAATCATTGCATTTGACATAGCCACCTCATCACGTGTCCGAGGCATCTCAAAGCGCTTCACAGCGTATACTGTAAAGTGAGTGTGAGTGAGTGAGTGAGTGACCGACTATTTTACGGGGTAGAGGAATTGCGCACAGCGGTGGATCGAGTGACCAAATTATTACTCGGGTCCGTCCATTCTTGGCATGGAAGGGAAATGCCACTCACGGAATTCCGGACTCACCAAACCTGCCCCGTCTTCACTCCTGGTCTGTTTCTAAGCACCAACAACTATTACCTTGGCATTCTAGTCACTCGATACCTGTGCATTTTTATTCCTCCCCTCACCCCCCCTGACCTGATTTAATCCGAATAACAATCCTCGCGTTTGATACAGCGCCTGATCCCGTCATCAAGACGTCTCAGAGCGCTTCACGGCGTAAACTGACAAGTGGAGTGAGTGCGCGTTTTGTGGCCGAAACGCAAAGCCGTGTCCTGCGCGCGGTCGCGGATTGAGTGAGTGTATTGGGTTTTTTTTTTTTATGGGGGCGGGGTGGGGGTTTGGGTAAGCGATTATGGGACTGGAAAGGATTGCTCTTTCACAGAGTAGGTAACGCAGACACGATGGGCCGAACGGCCCCGTGCCTGAATCTCCCTTTGCAGAGTTTAGCCGGTTCGTACGACGGCCCGGGCGGAGTACAGCTTCACGAGAGATCGGAGCGCGCTCTCTCGGATTGTGAGTGATGGGGGGGGACGGGAACAGGGGGGGGGGGAGGGAGGGGGGTAGAGGGTTAGGGGGTGGGGAGGAGGAAAGATTTCAGAGAGTCCTCCTCAGTCATCCCTCGAATGCCTGTAAACCCTCTGCCGGTGACACCGCACACAGCTGAATGCCATTTTGGCTTTCAAGTGCGGAGCCAATTAAAGCTGTCATGTGCAAGAGTGTAATTCTACCCAGCAGCTGTCTGTCCCCCTAAGGTACTTCTGCCAGATCAGTTGTAACCAGAGGGTAATTCTTGTTGCAACCCAAGCTATGATTACATGCCAAGGCCCCATCCAACTTCCTGTATCCATATTGACTGAGATCAAATTGTCCACAGCGTCCTTTGCTCTGTTGATGCCCCGGAGCCAGACATCCAGTCAAGGATGCTTGTCAAGCGATCCCTTGTTCATTAGACTGTCAATGATATGGATCTGGAGAGGCTGAGACCTTGTCTACTCTTCCTCTCAAAGCTGATCTGATCATAAATTACACCCGTGTAGCTTCCAGCTAGGAACACATATATCAATACAGAGAGACATGGCTCTCTGTTTAATCTGCCTCTCAGATCTTGCCTGTTCAATTGACAACACGCTCGGGGAACACACTCTCGGGAGGACCTTCAAAGCAGGTGGCCCTGATGGCGGACACTCGCCCGCTTTCCCGTGTGAGATGGTGTGAGAGCTCGGTTCCCTCCCGGTGATTGGCTGGTTAGGGAGTTTGAGGAGTTCGAATCTCGCGGTGTTGGGATTCGAACTCGTGTTTTAACCCCGTGAACTGGGGCAGTCCTGCGCTGACAAAGGCGCCGCCCACTGAATGAGCTTCCAAACCGATATCCTGTTCTGTTGTTCAGGTAGAGTTTAAATATCCTCCGGCACTCTTTGAGAATATAACGTGTGTCTCCTCTCATCCCTCCCCCACACTCCTCCTCCTCCTCCCTCTCCATTCAAGTAAAGTCCAGGGTTGTTGGTTGTGCTGTTCTCCCAGTCGTTGGCTGACAGGTTGATCACTCACTGCTGTGTGTTGCGTATTGTGAATGGACCAGTTAACAGAGTTTACTTTAATAATACTACTACTACTAATAATAATAATCCTTCATTTGGTGTAGCTCTTTTCCTAGACGTCTGAAAGCGCTTCACAGAATATACTGTAAAGTGAATTGACTGTATATTTCTGGGCGAAACGCAGCAGCCAATTGCGCACAGCAGCGTCCCCCGCAAACAGCCGTGAAAAATGACCAATTTATTATTGTTTTTTTTTATAGGGATTATTATCAGGCATGTGCGTGGAGTTGGGAAACTTAGCCCAATGTTTCACCCTGACCTGCCTGGAATCAAACCCAGGTCTCTCGCTTGTAAGGCGAGTGCTCTAACCACAGGACTCACTGTAGCATTCACTAGGAAAGGAAGTGTTGTCAGCGAAAGCGTGACAGCGTGGAAGCCGCCATTTTCCCCCCCAAAAAACTTTATTTTAGGGTCTAAAATGTACCTAAAATGTAAAGGTTTGCATGTGTGTATATACGTGTAGTTGTGTGTGTGTGTGTGGAGAACAGAAAATTGGACAAGGAAGACAGAATACAAATCTGGATGTTAAAATACATTCATCCGCAAAACATACAGTCACTACACTTTGTAATATATCCTGTGAAGAGATTGGGATGTCCTCCTCGTGTGAAGGGCTATCATTCTTGTTGTATTGAAGGCTGTTGAATGATTCGACGGGAATAGGAGATCGCAACTCCACTCACCTCTCGCCTCCTGTTTTGATTAGATCTCTGTTCTTTACTCTAGTTTAAACCCCCTCCCGCCCTATAATAATAATTATAACGTGAAAGGCGCTATTTCAAATGTAATTTTGTTGTTGTTATGTACTCCCCCGTGGTCCTCGGGAAGCTGCGTCTCTGTACTTTGTGTGTGTTCGTGTGTGTTCGGCTGAGCGAGAAACTTTGCCGAATAAGGATCTGCAAGCAAGCTCGGCAGAATAAAGTACGAGATTGTAGCCCCGGTGGGTACAAGCAGAGATCAACATTGTGCATCTCCACGAAGGAAAGCAAACAGGAACACGGGTGGGGGGCCATTCCCCCCCCCCCCCCCACCCACCCATTAATAATAATATGAATAATAATAGTTTTTATTATCATTATGTTTTAATTATAATAATCCTCGCATTTGCTATCGCGCTTTTCACATCTCAAAGCTCTTCACAGAATATACCGTAAAGCGATGGAGCAAGGCGGAAGGGGGACTTGGGGCAGGGAGTTCCGGAGTTTCGGAGGGTAGTAGCTGAAGGCACGGCCGCCGATGGTGGAGAGAAGAGGGCGAATGGAAAAGACAGGGCGGGGGAAAGAGGAGAGGGCTGGAGCCCGCTGTGTGGATGGACCCCTTAGGTCTACGTGAAGATAGCAGGTCACAGAGGGAAAAATGGGAGGCGCGGTGATATAATTGCCTTGGCTCAGTTATCCTTCACAGGGGAGTTAACCTTTCCCATGTTCGACTGGCAGATGCTTGACAGAGTCCCACACTCTCCTGTAGCCGTGTGAATAGAACCTGCCACTCTCTGCTTCTCTGCCCAGCAGCTGTAAGTAACGTTGAATGCTCTCCTTGTTCAGAAACCCACGGTGGACATCAGACACCAGAACAGCTGTACAAAGAAGTGTTGCCGTGCTATCTGTCTGAGCTGCTGCGTGCGTCAAGTACCGATACGTCCTTCGGCCGGCCAAGTGACTGTTCGGAAAGCAGGGCAAATTGGGGGAAACTTTTTACCTTTGTGATCAAGAGGCGCCAATGTCTCAGCGGGTCAATTTGAAGCAACTCTGAAAACAAGAGTTGAAGTATTTGGTTAGAGCACTTGCCTTACAAACATGAGACCTGTGATTCGAATCCAGGCAGGTCAAGTTTCGTTACTCCACACACACACACACACACACACACGCGCGCGCCTGATAATAATCCGTTGCCCCCCCAAAAATCTATAAGACATTGGACATTTCAACACACGACTGTTTGTGGGGGACGCTGCTGTGAGCAATTGGCAGCCGCGTTTCGCCAACAAAACATACAGTCAATTCACTTGACAGTATATTCTGCGAAGCGCTTTGAGACGTCTGGAAGATGGGAAAGGCGCTATATCAACTGCAAGGATTATTATTATTATTATTATTGTTATTAACACGCAACTGAAGCTGTTCGTTCAACGGAAGCCCCATCTGTCAGGTCGGTTCCTGATCCACTTTCCCCATTCCCTCCGTGGTACTTTACTCCTGGCTCTTAACAGTGGAGAGACAACTGAAGACCATAGCACTCCTCCTAATCATTTACGCTACCAATACTGCCCACCTGATGCCAACGTGTGCCCCAGTGTGGTGTTGGGTGTAGCTGTGATGCCCTCACATCTGGCTAACACAATTTATATGATAGGACAACTTCGCCCGCAAACTATACGGTCAGTTCACTCGACAGTAAAGCCCGTGAAATGCTTTGAGACGTCTCAACGACGCGCTAACGGCTGGCACTGGAGCAAATGCGAGGATTATTATTAATATTCTTATTATCATTCGTAACAACACTGACTCTCCCAAGCCTCACAAGAAGAACCATGACAAGATAACAGCTGGTGTTTACATTGTTGTAACCCAGCGTGAGATTACAGTCCGGAGGAGGGAGAGAGAGAGAGAGAGAGAGAGGGTGGGGGGGGGGAAGAGAGAAGAGGGTTGGACAAGGACGATTGATCAAACAAAATACACGCACACATTAATACACGTAAATAAATAGCGGGAACATGCCTCAAACATATCCTAGCGAGGTTACAAAAGCCTTTGTAACACAAAGCAACTGTTTGAAATCCTTCTGCGTACCACTGTGTGATTTGTCTAGCGGTTCCCCCCCCCCATCGCTGTGTCACGATGATTTATGTGCGAGTTGTTGCCGGAGTCTATACAATTTAGAGCCCATTACTGCAGCCTGACCGTGTGTTTATAACCTGAGACTGCGACGTGTAAACATTGGCACATGTTCTCCTCGGGCCCGTGGCGGACTCCCAATCGCGCGGAGCGTTCCGAATGGGGGTCTGTCAACCAGGTTTACATCGGTCTGGCCTCGGATAAACAAATAATAAATATCACTGCTGTTTAAAGAACTAATAACAGGGGTTGCGGGGTTGGGGTGGCGGGGGTGGGGCGCGGGGGGGGGGCAGGGCGGGGAGTGGGGGGGGGGGGGTGGAATTAAGGGACCAGAGGTCCACCCTGTGTGGTCAAACCTGACTTCATTCCTTGCGATAATGTACGAATCCTTATGATTGAGTCACCATGTCTGTTATTGCTTGATCCCTTTGGTCTCCCCCCCCTCCTCGTCCTTTTAAAAATCCTCGCCAGAGCCCTCGCCCATCAGATAGGGGACAGGAGCAGAAATTGTTTCTCGTTGCCGCTGTGTGTGGGGGTGGGAGGGGACGGTGTGTGTGTGTGTGTGTGTGTGTGTGTGGGGGGGGGGAGGAAATTTAGCAGAAAATGTTGCATCCCTAAAGTAGGCCAATTGGCCTGTCATCTCCGCGCTGTTGCAGCTTGTGCGGTTTTATAGCCACACAAACCACCTAATCCTGTGGAGTCTGCAGCTTAGTGGTTAGAGCATTCGCCGTCGCAAGCGGGAGGACCTGGGTTCGATTACACTCGAGCCGCACAAATTGTCTGTGGAGCGCTTTTGAGATATTTCGACGCGTTAAGAAATATGTTCTACAAATAATCTTTGTTGCTCCTGGCAAACGACTGACCCCCCCCCCCCCCCCCCCCCCCCGATAAAGTCTTGACCATGGCATCGTTCGGCTGAGAGTGTTAGAGGGCGGAGGGGGGGACTTCAGTGGGTTTGTGGCTCCCATGTCTACAGTCACATCCGCTCTTCGACTATGCCTTCTGCTCCCCTCCCCACTCTCTCCCTCCCCTCCCAACTCTCTCCCTCCCCTCCCAACTCTCTCCCTCCCCTCCCAACTCTCTCCCGCCCCTCCCCTCTACCTCGCCCCTCTCCCTTGCTCGGGTCCCGACCTGACTGTTCGGCTCCTCCCAACGTGGAAGGCGCTCTATAAATGGCATCTTGTTGTTGCCGTTGTTGTAAATGCAAGTTGTCCTCGTTGCACCCAATTATGTGGCTCTTTGGAGATCCTGCGTTTCAGGGCTTGGGTATTTTCAACGACTGAGATCAGATTAAAACTTATTGTTGGAGTGTCATTGCCAACGCCTTGGGACGTCCTCCCGACGTGAAAGGCGCCGTACAAGTGTCACTGTGTTGCTGCTGCTGCTGTTGTCGTTGTTGTTTCTCGGACAACACCTTGAGAAAGGTGGCTGCCGTATTCGCTTCACGGCGTATTCGGCGAAGCGCCTTGAGACACCTCAACGGCGTGAGAAGGCGCTGCGCCAAACGCAAGGACGACCTTCAACGTTACAGTCAAGTCCAACACCCAAATAATAGTTGTGTGGCCCCTTTCACGTCGGGAGGACGCCACAAGGACCTGGATTGCTTCGAGCAGGCAGGTCATTCAAGGAGGAAGGGTCGTGATCTCTGGGATCCAGCGTCTTGGGACTGACTTGAAAGAGACTGACGTTGACTTGGCCGAGCGAGGGCTTGCGGTAGGGAGTAAGGAATAGCTGAAGATCTTGCGCGGAGTGTAAACACGGACTTGTCGGGTCGAGCGGGCTGTGTGTTCCCCGCCGTGCACGCTGTGTGAATCTTTGCCGCTTGCCACGGAAAATAAACGGGATCGTGCACCGACTCCTCCCAGTTCACTCGCAGACCACAAACTGGAAAACGCCTGACTGAAGGAGGAAGAATCCAGCACAGATTCCTGTGGCTACGTGGCTGCGCTTTATTAGATTCAGACTCGCTTTGATGTGGGCGAAAGATCCCCAGTTCTAAAACTCCAAGATCTCCAATAGGGTTTCTTAACAAGCAACAATAAGTAGGACCTTCCGTCGTGGGAGTACTCCGCTCCACTCTTATCTGATTTGATCTAGATGGACACCATCAAGAGCATCAGCTACTGGGGCAGGGGACTAGGGTGGATCAATAGGGCCCAAAGGATTGGTCTTGAGGGAGCTGGCACGGACCCAACGAGCCAAATGGACTTTGTTCTGTGCCTTAAATAGCTGTGGTTCGAATTTTCTTCACCAGCAGAGTTACTGGCAATTCTAATGAGTTCCTTATTGAGGAATTATGGTCAGAAACCCTGTGTTTTTTCGTCCCCAAATTTCTACGCGTGCGAAATCCGAGGCGTAGAGCAGTTTGGGGGACCGGGAGAGATACATGTTATATTGGCCAGAGCAACTTGCAAGAGGATTACCGGGCCGGGCAAAAATTGGATACATTTCCTTACTCCACACACCTCTGAAATAGGAAGTAGGAACCCGGCTGATAGCCGATTGGTGGCTCGATTCCCGGAGGTGATAATCCCTATTTAAAAAAATAATTTGGTCACTCAATCCACAGCTGTTTGCGGGACACTGCCGTGCGCCATTGGCTGCCGCATTTCTCCCACAACAACGCACGCGACATCGCATCCAGCGAAGCTCTTTGAGACGTCTCAACGACGAGACGAGGCGCCATATCAAATGCAAGGGTTATTAACGTAACATCAGTGTGTGTGTGTGTGTGTGTGTGTGTGTGTGTTGAGGAGGCAGTGATGGTTCCCTCTGGTGGCAGCTGCCGTGAATGTTACTGACGCTCGGTGATTTCTTGACGTCTCGTGGTGAGGACAGCAACAATTGGTTGTAAATCAGAGCGAGGAAGAATGTGGCTTGTTTTTTTTTCGGGTGGGGGGGGATCTTTTACGCGCGAATGATTGTGTGTGCGGATGGAATTGGTGATTCTGTGCGGACTCGCTTCTTCAAAGAAGCTATGTTAATTAACGCGAGGGAGATGAAAGGACGGAACAGTGCAAACACTTGAAAGTCTGGCATGAATAGCACCAAGCGTTTGAAAAGTCCAGAAGGTTTGGAGTTTGAGTTTGGATCGGAGGCTCAAAGCCAAACGTTTGTTAATGTTTTAGGGCGTGACCCTTCATCAGAACAGGTCCATAACAGGACCCACTCCCGATCTTATCTTTGCCTCCCTTTCTGATAAGCATCGTTCGGTCTCTTATGTGTTTCAAGGCTTTGCTGTTGTCACACAATGTTTTTTTTCTCTCTCTCTCTCTCTCTCTCCCAGCTATGATGTCCCTGTTGTGTTGTGCATGTGTGCGTGTGTTCTCTCGCTACCCACCGAGTTCCTTTCTTACTCACTTGCCAGGTAAACACAGGCGTGTGAGGAAATTTGCCCAATGTTTCACCCTGCCCAGGAATCAAACCCACCATGAAACTGGAAACCTACAGGAGATTTGAGAGCGAGCGAGTGAGCAGGCGGAAGGCCGGTCGGAAACAAGGTCTGACACACTGAGGCCAAACAATCCTAATTACACGCCTAATGACAATCCGTCCAAACAAAAACCCACAACAATAAAAATTGGTCATTTTCAATCCACGACTGTTTGTGGGGGACGCTGCTGTGCGCAATTTGCGGCCGCGTTTCGCCCACAAATATATACAGTCAATTCACTTTACAGTGTATTCTGTGAAGCGCTTTGAGACGTCGACAGCCAACCCTCGTACTCTCTGCCGTAGTTTATAATACGCGCCCTCTGAGTTTACGAGGGTGCGTTAGTTCAGTCCTGTGTCAGGTCTGCGTTCTTTTTCCCGGCCACAGCCGCTGCCGTCTCGAGTGAATGTTAGCTCTCGGCCTTGGCTGGACGCTGAACATTTCGGCGGCGAATCGCAAGTGAGTCTTGCGCCCCCGACGTGTGCTCACTCCCAGCTTCCTCGCCCCTTAAACCGTCCATCGCAAAGACGCCGGTCTTGGGATTTAACAATACCAGACGGATGGCCTCTCACGTCGGGAGGACGTCCCAAACGATACGCTTAACAGTACCCGGGTGCGCACGGGGAGGAGATTGGGAGAGAAGGAGGGAGAGGAGGGAGAGGGGTGCGTGAGGAGGGGAAGCGGGAGGGAGAGGGCGGAGGGAGAGTTGAGCGAAAGCACGGTTTATGGCGCGAGGATTAATTAATTGCAGCAAACTGGGCTTTTATTACAATCGCTTTGGAAATAAAACGTAGCATCTGCTGCCCCGAGTCATTTGTTGCTGCCAGTCTCGCTTCTGTCGCAGATGGATTTCTCCAGAACTTCCTTTGCCACGAGTGTGGCGCGCAGTTTATGGGGCTTGCCAGACAACCGCATACACACGTCTGTGCCTCAGGTTGAAATACGCGACGTCTCCGCTGAGAACTACTGGCCCGAAAACTGATTCCCCCCACCCAAAAAAAAATGATAATAATTTTTTTGTCAAGGACGCGGTCACTTGAATCCGCGACTGTTTGTGGACGCTGCCGTGCGCCTCTCGCCCACAAAAATACCGTCAATTCGCTTGACAGTATGTTCCGTGAAGGGCTTTGAGACGTCGATATGATGTGAACAGCGCTATCTCAAAACGCAAGGATTATTATTCTAATAATTTACGTTGCAATGAAGCCCTTTGAGTTCTCTCAACCGTTATTATTATTATAATGATTAGGACTACGAAGGAATGCCTCACACAAAACCTTTCAAATCTCATCACTGGAAAATATTTCCAAAGGCCAAGGTGTTTCGGCTATTTGTATCCCTCTGTCAATCCACTCTTTGTTGGTCCAGCTGCAGTGGCTGACCGAATGGAAAGGGAGGGAGGGCCACATTAATATCTACTGATAAACCAGAGAGTAGTCAACCCAGATCAAAGCAACTCAGCGTCTCAGAAACGTGAGATGAAAAGCGGTTCCTCAGTTCCTCCGCGCTGAGCTGAGTGATCTGAAGCTTGAGCTCCTGTAGCTCAGGGGTTAGAGTGCTCGCCTTGCACGCGTGAGAGAATTGCGTTCGAATCCGAGCAGGTCAGGTCAGGGCGAAACCTTGGGCAAGTTTCCTTACTCCACACACGCGCGCCTAATAACAATTGCTTCAAGAAAAAAACACACACAATAATACAATTGGTCATTTCAATCCACAACTGTTTGTGGGAGGCCACTGTGCTTAATTGGCTGCCGCGTTTCGCCCACAAATATATAGGCAGTTCGCTTTACAGTACCTTTACTGTGAAGCTCTCCCGATCGCAAACACCAGCTCAGGTCCAGATCCGAGCCACTGTGAATAAACGTAAGTTGTCATCGGCCTTGTTGTTGTTGTTGTGAAGTTGGAGATACTGTATGTGAGGTGACGGTAAAGGATACCGGTTCCACGTTGGGTCCTGGGAGAGAGAAGCTCGCGACGTCAAGTATACGCCTTCAAAACCCTTAGCCGGCAAACGCCTACAGTTACTACACGCTACGGTAAATCCTGTGAAGCGCTTTGAGACGTTCTCCTGATGTGAGAGGAGCCGTAGCAGACGCAAGGATTTTTCGAATAATTACAACACGACTCATCATCCTTGCCTTTTGATACCGCATCTCATCACGGCGCTGAGATCTGTCAAAGCGCTTCGCAGAATACGTGGTAAAGTGGAGAGTGACTGTGTGTTTTGACTGTGAAATACAGCAGCCAATTACGCACAGCGGTGTCGCGCGAATGGTTGCGGAGAGCGCAACTGATTTTATTCCGAAGGGATTATTACCAAAAAGCCCGGGGATCGGGTCCGCGTCCACTCGCTTGCGAGGCGAGCGCTCTGACGTGGTTTGGGTTGTGAAGAGCAAAGGGGCTTCGAACGGGTTAACAAGCGGGGAACCGGCGTCTGATTAAAAAGAAGCAGAGCTTGGCGTTAGCAGGCCGTCTGACAGGGCACAGGCAGAGCGAACGCACAGGAATTACGACTCCTGGCACCACCTACCCGCCGACTGTGAAAGCAGCCCTCGAGTCGAGTCTTAAATCAGCCCCTTGACAAGATAATGACCAGTAAAACAGCAGTAATTGTGCTGTTACACCGTCGTCCGCTGTGTTTGTGAAAAGGTTCCTGCGGTTCATTCTTCCCCGGATCGTAAAAGAATGACTTACAACTGTGGTAATTGCAGATTTCTTTGATTGTGACAATCAACAGGCACGAGAAATCAATTGGGCCAATCATTAGTTTAATTATTTCCTGCGCTGCCTCTCCATACTCACTCCTCTCGTGACAGTTTTGGGGATTTTTTTTTTAGTGTGGGGTGGGTGGTGGGTGGGTTGGGAATCCAGATAATAGGATCCCTCGAGGAGACAGTGTGACAGCGAACGGACGTCGAGAGGCTCGAAACGCGGCAGACAATTGCGCATGGTGGCCTCCCCACCAACAGCCGTGGGTTGAAATGACCGATTTTATTATTGTGTTTTTGGGGCACGGATTATTATGTGTGTGTGTGTGTGTGTGTGTGGAGTAAGGAAACTTGTCCAAGGTTTTGCACGGACCTGCCTGGATTCGAAACACAGGTCTTGTGTCACTCGTAAGGTGAGCGCTCTAACCACTGAGCTACAGAACACCAATAATAATAATAAAAATAATAATAATCCTTATTATTTGACGCAATGCCTTACCACCTCTTCGAGATGCCTCAAAGCACTTCATGGAATACACTGCGAAATTAACTGGTTGTATATCTTCTAAGAATTCTATGTGTTTTTTTAATGTCCGTACCGAAAGACAGAGGTGACCCTGGGTTCAACCTCTGAAGTATGAAGGCTGGCATCTCAGATAACACTAAGTGTGCCCACCAATCTTCTAGAAAGCCCAGAGACAAGAGAGTGAGTCGAGCTGACACCTCGGCTGTTGCAAACCACAGAACACAAGACTTACTGTAATTTATATACTGTAATAATGAAAATAAACCTTGCATTTGATACAGCATCTTTAAGAGGTCTCAAAGCGCCTCACAGAATGTACTGTAGAATTAATTGACTGTATATTTTGTGGGCGAAACGAGACACAGCAGAGAATCGCTAAACAGTCGTGGAGTAGAGTGACCATATTATTCTTAGAATTGTTTTAAGAGTTTATTACCCCAGAAAGCGATCCACCAACAACAGTGTTCCCATTTACTGCTGAGTAAACTGAGAGGTGTGGTCTAAAGAAACTTGACTAAGTTTGTGTCCTGCCTGGGAATTGAACCCAGGTCTGCTCGCTTGCAAGGCGAGCGCTCTAACCAATACACTACAGGACTCCGGGTTGCTTAGAATAAATAGTAATCATCCTTTCCTTTGATATAGCGTTTTACACGTCTTCTGGAATGTCTCAAAGGCGTTTCACAGAGTACACCGTGAAGTGAATTGACTGTATATCTCTGTAGCCGAAACGCGGCAGCCTTGACTCGCAAGCGAGTGAGAGGACCTGGGTTTGATTCCCGGGCAGGAATCAAACCCTGTTGTTGAATGATCCCCAGACTTAACTAGGTTTGTTAGGACACCTATTCGTTGTGATTTCCAATCATTTGGGCCCAATTGCTTTCCTTTGCTGATAACTGTCCTAAATACACTATACACTGTGACCTCTCCGAGGTGTTAGATGGAGTCTTACATTTTGATCCCCCGGTTCACCTTTGCGCACTTTTTTTTGCCGACGGTTCGAAGATAAAGTTAGCCGGCAGACGGGATCGATTTTTCGTTCAGAGCTAGACTACAATTTGTATCGAGTAATGGCGAGAGGGTAGATTTGAACAACAGTGGAAACAGCTGGTGAAAATAAGTTTAAAAAGAACATGAACAATAGATGAATATACTGAGAATCATAGACACTATAATAATAATATTATATTATTATAATGGGTGGCATTTGATACCGCCCTTGATAGAGGGGAGCTGAGGAGAAACATTTTCACTCAGCGAGTTGTTCGAATCTGGAATGCATTGCCTGAAAAGGTGGTGGAGGCTGATTCAATAACAACTTTTAAAAGGGAATTAGATCTTTATTTAGGGAGAACAGGTCTATTAGGCTATGGGGAGCGGGCAGGGCAGTGGGATTGAATCGCTCTTTTCAAAGAGCCGGCACAGACTAGATGGGCTGAATGGCCTCCTTTTGTGCTGTAAAATTCTATGAATCTGTGAATCTATGATCACGTTTTTGAGACGTTTCTAACCACTTCCCGGGAATATATTGTAAATTGAGTAGGAAGTGAAAGGTATTTAATGACACTGCCAAAGAAAGTCCTTCAATAATTCATTGAGGAGTTGGGGCAAATTGTAATTCAATGCCAGGTGGTTAAGACTGAATTTTAATTGACGATTTGTAGTCCATATATAATAGATTGCAATCAAGTTATTTTTAAAGGCAATCATTGCTGGTGATGCTCATCTAAGGCGTCGGGAAACAGCTTCACCCTAAATCACGTTAATAATATAGTTCTAATTCCTGCGGCACACAGTGCAAGTAAACACATTGCTGGTGACTGCTCCATTTTTGTCGGCGTGCAGTTACTCGAATAGGCGTTTAGCTGCGAGGCTAATCTTCGCTGCGTTTCACATAGTGCCCTTCACGTCGCAAGCGAGTCTCAAAGTACTTCACAGGTGTAGTGAGTGTGTATTTTGCATTTGATGTCTGACAGCCAGGTATCTCGCAACAAGAACATCAAGAAGAATTAGGGGGGATCTTATTGAAACATATAAGATTCTTGAAGGGCTAGATAAAGTAGACACCGAGGGACTGTTTCCCCTGGTAGGAGAATCTATAACCAGGGGTCACAGTCTTAAAATTTAGGGTCAGCCTTTTAAAACAGAGTGGAGGAAACATTTCTTCACTACTCAGAGGGTATGGAATTCACTACCCCGGAAGGCTGTAGATGCTCAGTCCTTGAACATTTTCAAGGCTGAGACTGATAGATTTTTGAAAAATAGAGGGATTAGGGGATATGAGGATAGGGCATGTAATTAGAGTTAGGTGAGAAGATCAGCCATGATCTTATTGAATGGCAGAGAAGGCTCGAAGGGCCGAATGGCCTACTCCTGCTCCTAATTCTTATGTTCTTATGTTCTTAAATGTGAGGACAAACGCACGAGGATATGTCATTTAGCCTTTCACAACAGCCTCTCAAATATCTGGCCATGGGTCTAAGCCAATATTTCAGCCTTGAATTTCCATTGACGTTCGCAAACGTTACTTCAATGATATGCGACATTTTCCGAACCGTTCATTGAATTATCACTTCTTAGCTCAGTGTCAACTCTCTGCTGTGTTGTACATACTCTATGTTAAGAGACGCTAAGAACAGCTCCACACTGGACCACAAAATATCAACTAGAGCGGGTGCTTCATTCCTTCCCCAGCTTGGATGTTATACTCTGTGTATTTGATCTCATCCTTCTACAATACCCAAGGAACTGTAGATGGCTATTTGTGGGATCTCGCTGTGTGCAACTGGCTGCCATGTTTCGCCCACGAAACACAGTAAATCACAGTGAAGCGCTTTGAGACGCCTCAATGACGTGATAATAATAATAATAATCCTTGCATTTGATACAGCGCTTTTCACATCTTATCGGCGTCTCAAAGCGCTTCACAGAATATACTGTAAAGTGAATTGACTGTATATTTGTGGGCGAAACGCGGCAGCCAATTGCGCACAGCAGCGTCCCCCACAAACAGTCGTGGATTCAAATGACCAATCTTTATTATTGTGGGTTTTTTGGACGGATTATTATTAGGTGTGTAGAGTAAGGAAACTTGGTGATACATGACCAGATATTTATCAGGTCATGCAATGATAACAGTAAATGATGATAATCTTAATAATCCTTGCGCTTGATATAGCGCCTCATCGCGTCTTCGAGACGTCTCAAAGTGACTGTGCAGTCTGTAGACAAACCCTTCGACAAGGGGAAATAATTGGGCCCAAAGCTCGACTCCAGACTGACTTCCCATAAGTTCAGCAGTGAGGTGAGGAAGCAGTTTCTGACTTGAGTAAATGACTGCAACATCTTTGGTTCCTCTGTGTCAGAGACAGATTTATAGCCTTAATTATAGCCGGCACTGGTAATTTTCTGGTCTAAACATCCAATTGTCTGCCACAGTCAAAAGTTATTTCTGGGTTGACTGACTGCTGGCTGACCACGTGTAATGTTGCGGGATGTTTAATAGTAAATCTAAAAATAATAGTCCTTCCATTTGATATAGCGGCTGTTCACGTCTTTGAGACGTCCCAAAGTGCTTCACAGAATGTACTGTGAAATGAATTGACTGTATATTTGTGGGCGAAACACGGCAGCCAATTGCGCACAGCAGTGAGCCCCCACAAACGGTCGTGGATTGAAATGACCAATTTATATTACAGTATTTCTTTTATGGGGAGAGGGATTATTATTAGGCGCGTGTGTGTGTGTGTTTAAGCGCTCTGAGACGCCGTCTGGCGTGGAGGGCGCCATATAAATCGAAGTTGTTGTTGTGTGTGTGTGTGTGTGTGTGTGTGTGTGTGTGTGTGTCGTAAGGAGACTTGCCCATGGTTTCGCCCTGACCTGCCTGGATTCAAACCCAGGTCCCACACTTCTAAGGCGAGCGCTCTGAGCTCCAGGAGCTCCAGAGTGAAGTGATTTGAAGACGAACGTGGTCTGAATTGATGTATTCTCCACTGCTACACTCTCCACTGCCCAGGATCTCTGCGCGTTAGAGCCCAGCACATGATAAGACTCCAACGTGAGGGACAGATTTTTGGCTGCCGTCTCAGCGAGTCCTAACACAAACATTCCAGCCTCGCAGTTCCGAGTTCCGTTTCTGTGTGGCTTTAACACCGTCGTATTTCTTTCTTCCAGAGAAGTACTTCCAAGCGCAGATTGATTCCCACAGCGTTTAGGAGTTCACAGCTGGAAAATCTGCCTCTGCCGACCGACTTCTTAGCCCACCGTGTTTCCCCTACCACCCCCCCCACCACACCCCCGTCCCCCTGCCCCGTCTCCCCCCCCCCAGTTTCGCTCAGCGACTCCCCACTCTCTCTCCAATACACACACTGACCTCTGCCACCAAAACTCTTGTCGTTCAATTAAACCCATCGCAGAGGCAGGGTTAGAAATAGGAACCGAGGAACAAACGGAATAGTTTGCTCTTAAAATAGATGCGAGTCTGTGACCCGAGGTACATTATAGAAAACATCTGCCCTTTGTCTGCTTGGAAGGTCCACTTAGTATTTGAGGAATGTTATGAGTACACAATGCCGTAGTCAGTCATACAGGATAGGATACAGATTGCGCTCTAGGTTGTCAACATGCAGTTGTAAAATGTGGGATGGATTCAGAGGTAAAACCTTTCCTGTGTTTAGGGGTGAAAAGTGCAGTGTGCACACACACGTGCACTGTGAAGAAACGTGGAGGCCCTGCAGCTCAGTGGTTAGAGCGCTCGCCTTAACAAGCGTGTTCGACCTGCGTTCGAATCCAGGCAGGTCATGGACGCGTTTCGCCAACACAAATATACAGTCAATTCACTTTACAGCACATTCCGTGAGGAATGGCCGGTGAAAATATTCCTCTCGTGGCTCCCTGCCTTCAGCGCGATGTTCAGGCCAGGATTCAGAGCAGCTACGACGACATCAACTTGTACTTACATTGCGCCCTTCACCGGGGTAGCGTCCCGGAAAGGTTAGGGGGAGAGCGGGGGGGAAGTCCGACTCCGAGCCGGGGGGAGAGGGAGTGGGGAGGGGACCTTAAGCACAATCAAAACGACACTGCCACTGTTGTGTCCGCAAGTTGGCCCTTCAAAAAAGCCCCGGGTACACTTAGTAATAATAGTAATCCAAGCATTTGGATATAGAGCTTTTCACGTCTTCTAGGCGTCTCAAAGCGCTTCCCAGAATACACCGGAAAGTGAATTAACTGTGCATTTGTGGGCGAAGGTAGGGTGCTTCGTGATGGCGCTTGAGGTCATGTTGTATGTGATGGAGCTCTGAGCTTGCAGTGTGTGTCAGTGGGTCACTGTTTGGGTCATATGGAACCAGAGATTTTCGCTGTGAAAATTTTACTGAGCTGAAATATTCAGCCATCGGCAAATTTGACGGGATTTGCCCCCGCCGGAGTCTCTCCTTACCCCCAACTTTTCAAACGTTACTATCACATCATCTGTCACCAGCATCGAGTTACACTGACGTGTGGCTGTATAAAGTCATTGTTGATGGATGTCAAACATCAATGAGTGAAACGACGGACCCTGACACACACACAGATACCCCCCCACACACACACGCGCGTGCACAGACACACACACACACATATATACAGGGAGAGGATTTGTGCCGTGACATATGAATATTGGTACGGATGCGGATTGAGTGACCAAATCATTTTTATTTACTTCGACGGAATTATCCCCGCCCCCCCCCCCCCCCCCCCACCACCCCCGGCAAAGCAATTTCGATGACGTATTTTGAAACACTGTACGCTGAGCAATTCGGGTTTCATGAAACATCGGAAGGTTTTCATTCAAATGGAAGGAGAGTAACCTTGTGTGATTGAAAGCGGGTGATGTCGGGAATTTCAGACACAATCGTTTGATTGCAATGTTTACCGAAGAGAAATCTTAATTTCGATTGAGCGCACAGGGATTTTGATGGGCTGGAGTTCGACAGTGACTTTCGGCCATTCGAAGCTGAAAGATTAGGCGAGCGATAATAAGAATAAGAGTTGCTGAATTTCATGTCGCGCCTTAACACGTATGCAAGACGTCTCAAAGCGCTTAACCGGATATATTATTGTACGGGAGCCAAAACACAAAATATTACAGATGCTGGAAATCTGTCACGAAAACAGAAGTTGTTGGGAGGTCAGGCAGCATCCATGGAGAAAGGAAAGCGACTCAATGTTTCGGGGCCATGATCCTTCGTCACCACAAAATATTACAAGGGAAGAGACTGTGCAATTTGTGGGCGAAACGCAGCGGCCAATTGCACAGAGCGGTGTCCCAAAAGCAGTCGTAGATTGAGCGACCAAATTATTTAGATTTATTTTGGAGGAATTATTACCCCCGGGGAAAATCCAATCGACTAACAAGCGGGTTCCTACTTACTGTTGGGTAAACAGAGGCATGTGGAGTCTGCCCAACATTTGGCCCTGTCGGGGAATCGAACCCAGGTCCTCTCGCTTTGCGAGGCGAGCTCTCTAACCACTAGGCCACAGGATCCCCACGACGGTTTCCAACACAGCCAACACGTTTTAACCCGATTCCCCAAACAAGCCGTCCCCTCCCAGGTCAGAAGATTCTAATCTGACCTTCGCGTGCATTGTTCTCCGGGTTTAATTTGCCTTTTCATCGCAAGGATCCCAAACCTTTCAGACAAGCCATTGGCGTCGGGCTGAAGGATCAATAATAGCTGCTCGGGGGCAGAGCAACAGCTCAATGGAAAGAGCCCGAGGACACGTCTGGCGGCAGCAACAGTCATCAACAACAACAACAGCTACTTGCACTCATATAGAGGCCTCCACACGGGTTAAGCATCTCAGAGCGCTTGACTCTGTGCTTGGGTGGGGGTGAGGGTACGTGCTGTCGAAGAGGAAGGTTTTCAGGCAGGACGTGGAAAACGGGGAAAGAGAGGGATTGAGGGGGAGTGTTCCAGAGTTCCGGAGTGCAGCGCGACCTCCGATGGTGGAGAGGAGGGTGTGAGGGGAGAGGAGTGCCAGATAAACGGGCTTCTACTCTATCTATTTAGGGACTCTGCCATATCCTTATCATCCATTATAATACCTCCTAATCTCTGCCTGTAATGGACCCACATTTACTTTCGCTATCTTATTCCTCTTAATGTATTTATAAAATCTCTTTCAATCTGATTTAATGTTCCTAGCTAGCTTGCCGTCATAATCCATTTTCTCACTCTTAATGAGCTTTTTGGTTTTTCTTTGTTGGTCCCTAAAACACTCCCAGTCCTCAGGTTTGCTGCTCTTTTTGGTAGTTTTTTAGGCCTTTTCTTTTAGTTTTATACTTTCCCTCACTTCTCTAGCTCGCCACGGATGAACTCAAACTTCTATCTTAATTCCACTTACCCACCCTAGCTCCGCATCCCTCAGTACCTTTATATATTAAAAAAAAAGGCCTCAAACAACAACAAAATCACGCTTGTATAGCGCCTTTCACATCGAGAAGACATCCCAAGGCGCTGAACAGTTAGTTCGGAACCCGAGTAGTGGCGGGGGGAGGGTCGGGGTAGGGGAAGGAGAGTATGGGAGGGGGGAGGGTCGGGGTAGGGGAAGGAGAGTAGGGGAGGGGGGAGGGTCGGGGTAGGGGAAGGAGAGCAGGGGAGGGGGAAGAGTTAGGAGGGGAGTCGAAGGCGCAGTCAAAGAGGAAGGTCTTGAGACCAGCTTTGATGGAGGAAAGGGAGGAAGCAAGGCAGAGGGACTGCGGGATGGAGTTCCACTGTGTGGGAGCAGAGAAGCAGAAAGCCTGGCCACCGATGGTTGGGCAGTGGACGCCAGGCAAACACTCCAAACTATTCATAGAATGTTACGGCACAGAAGGAGGCCATTCGGCCCATCGAGTCTGTGCCGGCTCTGTGACCGAGCAAGTCACTTTCGTTAACTCCAATCACCAGCTTTCTCCCCATAAGCCTGCAAACCCGTCTTCCCCAGATACCTGTCTAGTTCTCTCTTAAAAGCTGCTATCGAATCAGACCTCACTACTCTTTCAGGCAGATCATTCCAAATTCTAACAACTCGCTGAGTTAATAAAATAAAAAATAAATTAAAAAATAAAAAATTCTTCTAACCTCCCCCTCTGCTTCTTTTGGTAGATATAGTCAGCCAATTATCTAAACTAGTTAATGGAGGCATAAACGACATGATGGGTCCTGATTGATGTCAGATGCATGGAGGCAGGACCTTCAATTGGACCTGATGGGAATGTCATTGCCCTGTTGGCCACATGATTGAACCAAAAGCTGTAAGTATTTAACCCTGAGGCTGAGCCCAGACAAGATCTTTGTCTGAGACTCAGACCATGTCTGCGAATGTTGGCTCAGTTTGGTGGCCGAGAGTCAGTTTCTGTCGGTGCCAGTGGTCGAGCTTTAGTTTGTTCGGTGCAGGGGCGGAGTCAGTGTCTGTTTGCCGAGGTTGGGTCGCGGGCTGTTGGGGGAAGGTCTGAGTCTGTCAGGCCTGGCTCGGTGGAGTTCCCTCGGGTCAGGCGGAGTCGGGGTCACGGTTGTGGTTGTTGGACTTCGCTGAATTGTTAACTTGGCTGAGTTGGTTTTGGCCCTTGTCTTGAGTGGGTGGTTGAGTCAGCTCAGGGCTGAAAGTCTGCCATTGTCCTTCGGGAGGAATGTAAATCATGTGCAATGATTTCTCTGTGTTTCTCTGCGGTGGTGAAGGGAAGGAATCTGATCCTTGTGAGACAATACAATTTGTTGTATTTATGAATGATTTTTCTCACTCCATTTCATCATTTGCAGGTTTGAGGAGAAGGCTCCTTTCTGTGGGTTCTCGCTTGGCTGGGATCTCCTCAGTTATTCAACAACAACAACAACAAATTACATTTATAGAGCGCCTTTCACGTCGGGAGGACGTCCCAAGGCGCTGCACAGGAGGCGTGTGACCCGAGCTGGGAGGGGAGTGTTTGGGAAGGGGTGAAACACGAAGGGGAGGTAAAAGAGTTTGGGATGGAACAGAAGGCACGATCGAAGAGGAAAGTCTTCAAACCGACCTTGAAAGAGGAAAGGGAAGAGACGAAACGGAGGGATTGAGGAATGGTATTCCATAGGGTGGGAGCGGAGAAACTGAAGGCCCGGCCTCCGATGGTGGGGCGGTTCGGGCGGGGGGCTTGGAGCAGGCCAAGTCCTGTTGAACGGAGGGTCCGGGTGGGCGTGTAGGGGGAGAGTAGATCGGTTAAATAGGGCGGGGCAAGGCCTTGTAGGTGAGGACGAGGATCTTGAACTCGATCCTCTGGAGGATGGGGAGCCAGTGGAGACGGGCGAGGGTGAGGGTTATGTGGTCGCGGAGGCGGGGGCGGGACAGAAGTTGACCTGGAGCCTGTCCATGCCTGCGATGGTGATCACCTCTGGGCTTCACCTCAGCCATCAACCCAGGGTAAGTCTGTGGTGGTTGGACCATTGACGACTGAAACTCGTGCCATTTTTCTTTCGCTGTGTTTCTAGCACCTCGGGATTCGTGGAACATCAGGCGAGTGTAATAGTGGAAACCTTACGGTGCCAACTAAAGCTATTACACTTTTTTTTCTCTCTCTTTGGCATTTTTCTACACTCCAGAGGTTTCACAACACTATGTGGACTCCATGCAGGACATCCGACATCCGAATACTTATGAGTCAATTTCTGGATCACATCGTAGGTCAAGAAGGGAAAGTTGTTAGGAACAGAGGCTGAGGTTTGAAGGGGACAGGACGAGGGAGATGTTGTTAGATTAATGTGTGACTACAGAAAGGGTTGACAATAGAGTTGATGAACACGGAATGCAGGAACACAGACATTGAAGTTATCCACTGTAGCAGGCACTGTAAGATGAGGTTCAATCATTTCTGTTGCAACAGTTTGTGCTGAGAGAGTGAAGGCGCCTGCAAAGTTTGTGTTAGCCGGCCAGCCAGCCGGCTCCACTGTGGATATTCAGATGAAATCGCAAAAAAAAAAGTTCTCCATCTTTCCAGATAAATTCCGGTTAATTGAATGCGGACTTTTTTTTTTGCAATGCCCGTTATACTGAAGTTACGGTTGATTGGGTGTCGGATAAACCGACTTTTACTGTAATCTATTATTACGTAAGAATATTATTACATAATAATCCTTGCATTTGATCCAAAGCTTTTCACGTCTTCTAGACGTCTCAAAGCGTTTCACAGAATATACTGTAAGGTGAATTGACTGTATTTGTGGGCAAAACACGGCAGCCAATTGCGTACAGCAGCGTCCCCACAAACAGTCGTGGTTAGGAATGACTAATTTATTATTGGGTTTTTTGAGGGGTTATTTTGGAGTAGGGAAACTTGCCCAAGGTTTTGCCCTGCCTGGAATCGAACACGGGTCTCATGCTTGTAAGGCGAGTGCTCTAACCACTGAGCTACGGGATGCTACATGATATGACACTAAACAAATCAGGATAATGCAATTTATTGAATTTTTTTTTAAAAAGACACTGAATCGTTGCCTAGTGTGAAATAGCGAACTTAAGATTCACGTGTCAACGTGAAACGAGAGCGAGTGCGGACCTGGCTTCATTGAAGATTGTCGTTCACTCGTTATGTTAGGGAACAAATTGTATGCGGTTGACTTTGCTCGCAAACAAGGAGACAGTTCATGAAAAAATGAAGTGTTTGCAGTGTGCGAACGAATCAATTTCTCCCCCACCTGCTCTGAGATCATTTGTCGATGTATTCTGCCCCCAAGCTCCTCCACTCCCACAAGCCCCCCCCCCCCACCACCCAAACTTTGGTTCGCAACCCCCCCCCCGTGTGCTTTAATGCTCCATTGAAATGAAATATTCCCGGTCTAAAATATTATGCAGAATGCCGTGTTCTTGCCGTGACCTTGGTTTGCAATTTTTGCTGAATTCGCATGTTTTTTTTCCTATCCACCGGCCTGGCGAAAAATATCCAACAGAATAAACGCTTGTTCTGTTATCAGTCTTGTACTTTTCCTGCAACCGGAATCGCAGTATAATTCATTCATTATTGAATGCGCTGCTGAGCTATGTTTTGCTTGCCTCCTGAGAGTCACTCGTGAGTCTTTCTGCAACGCAATATCTCTGTATTTACTCCGAGCTATTTTTTCAGGTGTCCGCAGTGTTTAAACGAATGGAACTGAAAGAATTTGCGCGCGGGCATGCGTGTGTGTTTGTATGTATGTGTGTGTGCGCGCGCGCGCGTGTGCCTGCGTGTCTAGCTCCAGCTCAAAGCAGCGCGGTTATCTTTTGGCTCAATCCCGGATTGGAAATCTTCAAATTCCTCCCACCAACCAAGAAAAAATGAATTTATAAATTATGAATTAAAAACAGAAACAGACCCTTCTGGAATCTCCAGCAAACTTTGAATATAATTCAGACGCTATTCGTTTTATCCCCTAGCATCCTAAATAAATATACATAAAATGTACATGCGACGACATGATGGGAAGGGATTTATTTTAATTTAAAAGACCTTGACTTTAAAAAAATGTGGTATTTGGGGGAAATTGAATGCTAGATACTGCTTGAATTTGAACTTAAATCTTTTCCAGAATTTTCATTTAGATTGTTCCGTGAATAGATTTTTTTCCGCAGGATCCTCTTAAAGAAAGGGGGCGGGGGGGGCAAGATTTCAATAGATCCCACAGGTGAAAATGGATCGGAATTATTTTTGCACCTCGCCACTGGAAACCCAACGCTTTCGCAAACTCCTCCTTTCTCTGATGCGAACTTTGCGGAAACGGAATGAACAAAAAGATCAAATAAAGTCGCACGATTTTGATTCAAAACAATAGAAAGAAAGATTAGGAGAGAGATTGGAGAGGAGAGGGAGGGAGAAAGAGAGGTCAGGTTAGAGTAAGCCGAGAGAGAACCTAACTGGGTCTGACAGTCAGGTATTTGATCGGATTTCGGTTCAGGATCACAGCATGTAAACCGCCACCTGTTAGCAATCAGAGATTTGATCAGCCCTTCGCTATTGCTCTCGTTCGGTCAGGAGATCCCAGTGGGCATCACGTGGAAAGGAAGAGAAGGTATAACTGGGTCAAAAGTCCTCGGCTCTGCGGAGTCGTATGACAGGAAGGGCTTGTTATGAGAGCGCTCGCTGGCAAAGTGCAGAGCTGAGCATCTCGTGCGTGGCGCGGACGCCGTTCGGCGAGCATGTGGCGAGGAGAGGGAGGAATCTGGCAATGCTTGGTGAGCAGAACCGATCCCGAGCGGTCGGGAGGAATCGATTGATGTCCTCGGGTTTTGGACCCGAGCACAAAAAAGGGCGGTTGGAACATTCCTTCCGAGCAGCGGAGGGTGGGAATCGAGCCAGAGAGAGAGAGAGAGAGAGAGAGCTGAGCACTAACGGCATGATATCCCTGTAGGTGTCGGGCTGGCTCGCAAAACCAACACTCTGGTCTCCGAGGCACGGAATTGGCTTTGGGTTTGAGCCCCACGTTGGGCCTTTGACAACCTCAGTCAAGGCTCCAGGGCAGTGCTGGAGATTCGCAGTGCTATCGGGCGTGCCGTCCTTCGGTTAAAGCGAGTTTTGTCTTGGTGTTGGTGTTTCCGAGACCTGGTTGGGAGTCCCCGGGGCCCCACTCTGCGCGGGGGACGCTCTGTAACTGCAAACTGCTGTCGTTGTTATCACAACAACAACAACGGCGGCCAAGAATTCCTCAAACCTGATCCAATTGATCGTTCAAACTCGCGTCGGTTTGCGGGACGTCGGCCGTGCGCGGATTGGCGGCCTCCTCCTCTCCCCCTTCGCCCCCCCACCCCCACCACCATTAAATCGCACAGTCACCACACCCAACGGCAAGTGCGTGGACGAGAACCTCTTGACGAATCCCCTCTTTGACAAAGAAGCAAAATTGTTCGGGTGGTCTGAACAACGTTGGGAGGCCAAGCTGCTCCCAAACGACGCAAGCCCTTCCCGTCCGTGGACATCAGCCAGCGCGATGCACTGATTTCAATAACCGCTCTGCTAATAGGAGTTAAGTACAGGCCAACGGTGCTTAAAGCATTGAAGACCAGAGCGGTGCGGAGCGAGAGAACTGTAACATTACCCAGCAAAGTCTGCTTATTGTCCTGTCGTAGTATATCGCAGTCTGCTTATCATCACAGCGAGCCCCGTTACTCATTTCCATGTACATAGACCGAAAGGCAAATTCCTGAGCAGCCCCACGCGAAAACAGAGGGACGTCGATGATGTGGGAAGCGTAAGAACAAGGTGTGGCCATGCGGCAATTCTCACCGCCGATAATTATCACTCCACAGGCTTGCGTTTTACAACCAAAACCGCAGGAACACGGGGATCGCTCGACGATAGGAAGACCGAGGTCCATCTAGTTCATTCGCCTCCTATCATTCATGCTAAGTAATGGAGACGTTGATGGCGATTAATTTTGCTGGTGGATTCGTCTGCCAACAGAGCGGGAAAACTTTGGGAACCTTGAGGTTGAAAGCTGCTCAGTTCCTCCAAACCGTACTTCAGTTTCTTCTACATCTCCCGATGGCTTCCCCCACCATCTCTCTGCCTCATAATTACCCTTGCACTTCGAGACGTCTCAAAGCGCTTCACAGTATATACCGTAAGGCGAATTACTGGAGTCGCGTGTTTGAGTGACCGAATTATTGCTTCAATTTATTTTTCCGAGAGATTATTACCCACACACAAAGATTGCTCCTTATGGAGCGGGGTGGGTGGGTGGGGGGGCTCGTTTCTGACGGCCTTTGGTCGGGGTGGAGGGGACGATGGGAACACGGCCCACGGCTAGGATCGGCGCAAATTCTTCCGTCTTGCGGGATTGAATCAGCTTCTGGGTTTGAAGCCCGGAGGACCGCGGCAGTTATGCTGTAGCCCTGACTTCATACATTCTCTTTGTTAATCAAGTCCTAATGAAAACACAGCCGGCCCAAGGCCTCAGCCCCTCTTTGTTCTCCACGCACAGTTGAGTAAACATGGGGGCTGTGTGGTGGGATTGTGCTGAAGGGGATTTCTGACTTCGACGAGGGCAGCTATGTCAATGCCTTTCACCTCGGCCCTGTTTAGGAATGCAAGCCATTGTTTACATTAAACTTGTAGGCTTTGTCCCAGTGGGTTTACTCAGCTTCTGGGATCAGAATAACATCTTTTATTTCCAGTTGGACCCACAGAAACAAACGACTTCATGCTTGAGGATTTCGACTCAGTGGTTTTCATTTCAAGTCTAAGCAAAACATTCAGGGGCTGCTTTCGCGTACCCCACCCTCCCCCCCCATCCCGCCAACCGCCCACCTCCCACTCCTCCGCCGCCAGACGAGGTACATTCCATTCCTCCCTCAAACTTAAAACCGGAGGGTCACTCCACTGACGAAGACCATTTGGTCCCTGGTGTCTGTGCTGGCTCGCCATCTCCCCGTCGGCTCCCATAGCTCAGTGGTTAGAGCACTCGTCTTACAAGCGTGAGACTTGTGGTCGAATCCAGGCAGGTCAGTCAGGACGAAACCTTGGGCAAGTTTCTTTACTCTATATATACACACACACACACCTAATAATAATCCCTCAAAAAAAAACAATAATAAAATTGGCCATTTCTATCCACGACTGTTTGTGGGGGACGCTGCTGCGCGCAATTGGCTGCCGCTTTTCGCCCATAAAGATACAGTCAGTTCACTTTACAGTATATTCTGTCAAGCGCTTTGAGACGTCTGGAAGACGCTGTATCCAAACGCAAGAATTATCATTAGGATATTATTATTATTCGTTGATTCAATTTCAGGCATTTATCCAATGCCCTTTTGAAAGCTAATTTGAAATGTTATGTTATCATGCCTTCGGATGAGACGTTAAACCGAGACAGCCCGTTCGGGTGGACTCGAAAGATCCTCGCCCACTTTTTGGAAGAGAGAAGGCAGTTTCTCTCTCACACTGTAAGTCCTGGCCAACAATCCCCCCAAACAAAAGAAAATGGTCGCTCACTTCCTAGCTCTTTCGCGCTCCTGTGGTGTTTTAACAGTGGCACAGACCAATTAGTCCGAATGGCCTATTTCGGTACCAAAATACTCTTGTTTAATTCTCGGTAACTACTGTACTTCACCAAATGACTGAATTATATTATTGCATAATAAAATACTCTTTAGTTATTTGATATCTATACACCACAAACTCTTTCTACTGTGTTGCCCGGCTCTTAAAATGAACTGTGCAAAACCAGCTTCTGAACGAAGCCTTCATCTCCCATAGACTTTTTTTTTCTCTCTAAGCCGTTCAGGATCTCAACGTTTGAATCTCATGTTCTCCAGGCTAAGACCAATTTGTGGGGGGGGTGGGGGGGGTTGGGTGGGGTGGGGTTGGTGCCTCTCCGAAGCTAAAAGACATCAGCAAAGCCGGGGCTTCGACCGCGGGAATGAGATGTAATCTCCCTCGTTTGAACCCGTACGGAGAGTAAAGTCCTCGAGATTGACCACCTCGAGTTTAATCGATTAAACCCATGCCTGCGCTCTTTGTCCTCCTACCGAGAAAGAGGAAGAACGAGAGCTCAGGGCCACAGCACAGCGAGTGTGTAAACTGTTCCCTGGAAACAGCAGCAGGTCATTTATGCGGCATATGGCGTCGCAGCCGGTGGCGTATTCCTCTTTCCAAACCCTCCGCGGAGACCCGCGCACGTTGCCTTATTTACAGTGACTTCTGATCTCTCCCAGCAGTTTCATGCCCTGGGGCAATCCTCGACTGCCCGCGGCTATTGGGACGCACAGAGGGAGGCCAGAGCTGCTGCCAACGGCAGGACTGCAGTCTCCAGTATTCATAAATATATTAGCCCGTCGTTGTAAACGCTACACGGAGCGCTGGAAGCACTGACTGGCAGCCGTGGCCACGGATAAACACTGGCGCCCTTCGGTCTCCTAAACTGCCTCGTGGCTGGACATTAATGGGAAATAAAAATGATGATGATGATCCTCGCATTCAAATTAGCGCTGTTTCGCCCACAGTTTCGCTGCAGTCAGTTCGTTTGTCAGTGATACGCTTTGAGGAGTCTCGAAGGCGTGAGAAGGCGCTGGAACAAATACAAAGGCGGTGTTATTATTATCTCGCCGGTGGGTGCGACGTTTCAAAGCCCTGCACAGAATATACTGTAAAGTGAATCGGCTGTATATTTGTGGGCGAATCGCGGCAGCCATTTGCGCAAACAGCCGTGGATTGAAGTGACCAAATTATTATTTGGTCGTATCATTTGGTGACCAAATTATATGATTATATAATTTGAATATAATTCAAATATTTATTTGAATTATATATATATTTGCCATTCATACCATGAGACGTCTAGAAGATGTGAAACGCGCGATGTCAAATGAAAGGATTATTATTAATATTATCATTTGACACAAACCCAGTCTAGCCCGGCAGAGCTCCTGAATGTTCTGTTTAACCCGAAACATTTTCAAGGAAGGTTTGATGCATTTGCACAGGGGAAAGAAAAATTCCAGCCTACCCCCACAGATTTACTTAGCATTTCGCAACGCTCAAATTTTCAGCAAATTCTTAAACACAGCCTCAACTTTGAAGTAGGTTTTTTTTTCGTTTGGGGGAAAAAAAACACCACAGAAAAAAACGCCTTCAAAGTTAGAGTCGAATTCAACAGTTTACCAAATTCTGGCACGCTTTGAAACTCCATGAACATAGGGTAAATCTGGACCCAGGTGCTATCTCTCTCTCTCTCTCTCTCTCACTCCCTATATATATATATATCTTTGATCAGCAACTTTCTCTATATTCTGATTGCCAATTATTAAAATACCACAAGCTCTGGCAACAGGGTGTGGAACCCATTGAGAAAGGAGAGAGAGGTGAAGGGTTGGGGGAGGGTGGGAGGGGATGGGTGTTGCTTGCTGGACAAGCACCAGAGGAGAATGGTAGATGATCAGAAGGGCGGCTTGTGACAGTCGAGGGCCGCGAGTACAGAATCGTTCATTCAGCCCCCGGGTGAGGTGTTCCAGCTGTTATGGGGGAAATGATTGCTCATGGTTCCTTGACTTGGCAATAACTCGCAAACACAACAGCTGCTCAACAGCGATACATCAGTGAGTTTCGCCAGTGAGTCAGATACGCTGATGTGTTGCAGGCCTCAAATGTGAGTTGCGTTGTGGGGAGGTATGAGGGAGGTTGGGGGGGCTTGGGGTGGGTGGATTGATATCTGGATGCTCTGGTGAGATGAAGGAGCAATGCATCTGTATTGCCAACCTCCAACCCCCCCCCCCCCCCCACTCAACCCCATAGCTTCAAGGCCTTTTGGCATTCTAGCTTTGTCGAGCTCCGTCAGTGACAGGGATTTCACTGATAAGCAATGTTATTATCTCATTAAAGCAATATTAGGTTCCAGTGTTTTATGATTGTGAACGTCTGCCTCTCAAGGGCAGGAATTGGCATCTGACGGGACATCTCTCCCAACCTTCACAACTGTCGTGCCTCCAGCGTCTCCCCTGATAGTAGACGAGATGGGAGCCTGCGCCTCTGGGCTATCATGTTGATCTGAGTCTCACTGAGCTGAAAAGCAACTTGGATCACACGCGCACACACACAAATTGCAGGCATTGAGACAGACGTCAGTGGCACCAAGCATCCCTTCTTGCCAGGGCAAGAGTCACAGATCGAGAGAATGTGAAAAGGGATGAGTGAGAAAATCGAGGCGAGATTCAATACCTGCCCTTGCCCCATATCCCTTGATACCTCTACCCAATAAAGCTAGCGATGAGGAAGATATGTGTCACACACCAAATTGTCACCTACGCACTGTCTTTCAGGTGATCTGTGAAACATTTTAATATCTTTCTGCTGTCTGCCATTGTGAAGTTCCTGTAGCTCAGTGGTTTCAGCACTCGAGAGGATCTGGGTTTGATTTCCGGGCAGGCCGTAACGTTGGGAAAGTTTCTTTGCTTCACACGCCTCTGTTTACCTAGGAATAAATGGGAATCTGCTTGTTTGGCGATTGGCGGTTTGCTTTCCTTGAGTAATAAACTCTTCAAAAAGGCAATGAATTTTTAAAACTGTATTCCCTCAATCCACGACCGTTTGTGGGACGCTGCTGTGCGCAATTGGCCGGCGTGTTTCGCTAACACAAATAGGGTCAATTCACTTAACAATACAGCCTGTGAAGCACTTTGAGGAGCCTCAAAGACTTGCTAAGGCGTTACATCAAACGCGAGGATTATTCTTGATCCTTTTGCTCAAACACGCGTAACGAAATCTGTTGAGAAGTTTGCAAAATCGGAGTGCAGAAGACATTGCATCCGACCCGAATTGAAAAAGGAAGGACGAGAGGAACGGATTGTATGCAAAAAAAAAACAGAGAGAGCGAGCGAGCGAGAGAGAGAGAGAGAGAGAGAGAGAATCACCTAAAGCGGAACCTGGTTTACACACAGACTCCGGTTGAATCCGCACAGCAGTCAGTTCGACGGGGTTCCTCAGATTCCTTGTGCCGGCTCTTGTTTTCCTACTTTGATCGTGTGGTTAGGGAGGTGCTCTCCGCTGACAGATCAAAGCGAATACCACCAGCTCGGCTTCTGTGGCTAATGGGATCTTGAAAGAAGCTGCGAAATGATCTGCCCGTCAGTGGGTTTCCAATCCCTTCCCATTACGGGGAAGATCTGCCCACCCTTCGCCGATCAAGCGTTGAGGAGTTCTTTATCAGCTGTGACTGTCGAGGCATTTAGCTGTCTCAAACGAGAGAGACCTGGGTCCGATTTCTGGCAGAGCCAAACGTTGAGCGAGTTTCTTTACTCCACCTGCCTCTGTTTCAACTCGCGGTCAGTAGCAGCCCGGTTGTCAGTCGATCGGCGGATCCCTTTACCGGGGCCTAATAATTCCTTCAAGTGCTGTACAGTCACAATAATAAATTGGCCACACGATCCACGCCTGTTAGTGAGACACCGCTGTGCGGAAAATACAGTCAATTCACTTTACAGTGGTTTGGGTGAACACTTTGAGACGTCTCAAAGGCATCATTAGGCGCTATATCAAAACGCAAGGATTATTCTTACGATTAAAGCGCCGAGACAGAACTGCCCTCTGAATACCGTGCTGCCCACTGTAGAGAATTTGGTTTAGAGTGAACCACATTTGGTTCAGAAGAACGTTTGACAATCAGGAGGATGTCTCCAAGCGCTTTATAGGATGTGGGGTATATACTGTACATATATATATACATGTATTTACATATAAATGTAATGATTGATTGATTGATTGACATCGGCGGGGTCCGTCGGTCGGGTTTACCGGTGAATAAAATAGTGGTTTTTTTTGTTTTAGAAGGTGTTTTGGGGTTTACAGTGTGCGGGCTTTCTACCGACCACGGTAGATCTCCAAATCTCACTCCTAGTTAGCAGGAGAATGTTCACCGGTGCATACCTTCACTCCCCGCGGACTCGGAACCGCAGAGCTGGTAAATAAATCTCGTGAGTTCAGTAGTCATGTTGATGGCTTCTTTCAGCGGGAAAAGTCACCGCGTATTAATGACAGCACAGGCATATATACACACACACTTTCTCTCTCTCTCTCTCTGTCTCTCGTCCGCACATAGATTTGATTTAGTTCGTTATTTATTTATCTATCTGAAAAGGATTCAGTAATCTTTTGACCTGTGGGGACTTGGGTTAGATTTCAGCCCAGGCTGACGGAATGAAAGTCTCCTCTGTCTGTGAGAGGAACTTGCTCACAAGGCACGCTCAATTCAATAGGGTTAACAGCACCAAACTTAGCCCACGTTTCTATTCCGAAGTGAAAAGTGAGGGCGCTATATAAATCCAAGTTGTCGTCGTCGTTGTTGTTATTCCACCACATCAGAACCAGCCACGTAATGATACCCAACGCATATGTGGGTCTCTCTCAGTCTCTCTCTCTCTCTGTGTCTCTCTCTCTCTCTCTGTCTCCTATTGCAGGCCTGAGAAGAGCAGCTGTAATGTGTCCCCGGCCACTTCATATAAATAAAACCCGATTTTCAGAAACTCAGCCCTTTTTTCTCATCTCCGTCGATGTTTCCGTCATTAATTTTTCATGTCGTAACAATGAGTTCGGCTGAAACTCGCGTGACCGCTCTTTGGTTAATTCCTCCTCCTCCCACTGTAATCAATAGTACATCATTAAGCACAAACACGAGCGCAGTGTGAAATCCTGCAGCTCAGTGGTTAGAGCGCTCTCACTCGCCAAGCCAGAGGACCTGGATTCGATTCCCGAGTGGGGCAAAACCTGAGGCAAGTTTCCTTGTTCATCCTCTGCTTACCTAAAAGTAAGTAAGGAACCCAGTTTGCTGGCCGATTGGTAGATTTGAAAAAAATCGGTCACTTCAATCCATGACTGCTGTGCGCAATTGGCTGCCACATTTCGTCCACGTATCGACAGTCAATTCAATTTACAGTATACTCTGTAAAGCACCCTGGATTGAGAATGACCTTTTTTTTTGAGGGGTTTTTGAGGCGTGTGCAGTAAGGGAACTTGTCCAAGGTTTCGCCCTGAACCTGCCTGGAATCGAACCCAGCTCTCTCGCTCGTAAGGCGAGTGCTCCAACCGCTGAGCTGCGCGACTCCATATATTTCCTTAAATGAAAGTACAGGTACTGTTCTGGAAAAGTAAGAAGCCTCAACGTTTATCTCACCCTATTCTGTCGGTTTCCCCGAGTCAAATCCTTTTCCCTTGTCGCACACCAGTAAACTATGCGAATATCAAATAGAACTGCGATGAGCACCTATCGATGAATTAATTTAGAAACGAAATACAAACATCCCTGCGAAGTTCACTGCGAGTTGAAATTTTTTAAAATAGGCTTATGCGCGATCGCCAATAAAACGCTTTGTGGCAGTATTTATATGAGTCAGTGAGGCCTTATCCCACCGACCGACTCTGACTTCTTCTCTGAAGAAGCTCCCTGCAGCTGTAACGTGTTACAGCTCTTGCAAATGTAAATAAAACCTTCGGAGGCTTCAAAAACTTGGCAATCGCCCGCGATAACTATCTTGCGTTATTAATCGCCGTGTCACAAAAACAGAGAAGTCATAAAAGATGATAAAGATCGGGCGGGCCTTCAATTGAGCAAGAAGCCTCAATTCTTTCCACCCCCCCCCCACCACCCTCCCCCCCCACCACTCCACCCCTCCATTGTAATCCCTGCTGTTTACTTAGTCGATTGCACAGAGTACCATCACAGAAAAACTAGGAGAGAGTAGCCATCGCAGATGTAATACACCAAATATCACGCCTGAAGACTTTTGTGCTCGACCGCTCTTTTGGTCACCTTCCCCCCCCCCCCCCCCCCCCACCTCCCCCCCCACCCCCACCTCCCCCCCCCCCACCTCCCCGTGGCTCGGCACCCGGGGGCTCCGCTTTGTGAAGCAGGGAGAGACGCCTGAGTCTGGAGTGGAGGGCGCTATATAAATCCACGTTGTTGTTGTTGTTGTTGTTGTAGAGATTATCGCTGCTGTATGCAAGCGACTCGTGACCTCCCAAAGACGTGATAAGGCGTTGCATCATACGCAAGGATTCTTATATTATTCTTATTGTAATATCGTAGGTGGACGAGGCAAAGGGAGTGTGGGAGGGAGTGAGGGAGGGAGGGAGTGAGTGAGGGAGGGAGTGAGGGAGGGAGGGAGTGAGGGAGGGAGTTCCAGAGCTTCGGGGGTGTATAGGTTATGTGCAAGTCACTTACTGTACTTGCGCTATCAACTATAAAAGGGTCTCAGTTCAACAAAGAAAGGACTGTTTCTCTTCGGGAGAATCGCGTGGCGTAATTTCAGGTTAATAAATAGAGCCTTTTTTTGAGGAAGCGTCTTGAAGACTGGAAATGTTCCATTTCCACCTTGTGCGCTCGCTGTGACATGTCAAAATTTTAACCAATAGTGTAAAGAATCACTTAAATCATATTAACGCCGAGCCAACTGGACGACCATTTAAATTGTTCGAAGTTGGATTTTTTTTTGCTGGGCGTTTGAAGAGATAGCAAGAGAATGTGTTGGAGATTTTTAGACGTTGAAACTGAGTGGAACTCCCCAGGCGATGGCTGTGGCCTCGGGCTATTCACATCGCCCAGAGGTAACAACCTCATGGTTCTGTCGGCAACGATTGAATCGTAATTCAGTGAGAGGCCCTCAGAGTAAACGCAGGAATTAGAGCGACCGATCCGTTCGCCCACGAATGCACGGTCACTCCACTTTACGGTATTTTCTGTGAAGCGCTTGGAGGCATCTCAATCACGCGATAAGGCGCTGTATCAAATGCAAAGATTATTATGATTAATATTATTAATCCGATTCACTGTGAGGTGCAAATAACACAAGGATCCTGGAATAACTTTCTGTGGTGGAAAGTTCCCGAGTTTGAGGTTAGTTTCTTCTGAGTATCTGGGCCCTCACTCTGTGTGTTACCGAATGTTGTACAATTCCTTCCTTACGTTTGATACGACGCCTTATCACGTCGTTGAGATGCCTCAGAGCTCTTTGGTCAGCAAATCCCAATGGCTACGGCAGTCTTTAAAGTATCTGAACAATATCTATTTAACAGAAATAGATATTGCCCGCTCTTCCTCTCTCCCCTCCCTTTCCTCCCCATCATCACCTCCACCAACTCGCGTATATTGCCATTTCCTCTTCAGAGGTCAGAGCGCCATTCTCTTGAGATTATGATATCAAATCGCGTAATCCTGTTGCCTTTCAAGCCTGACAGTATCTTGGGAAAAAAGCATCCACTGGGAATAATGGATCTGTCAAGTCCCAAATCCCAAGGATCAGACGCAAGATGCCTGAGAGGTGAATCCACAATAAATACATGGAGAACAGAAGACAAGGGGGCGGAATTGATGACACTGACATAAAGCCTCGGCACCCACCCATTAAAATCTTTGATAATCCCAAATCTGACTCGGCAAACGTCAGACTGAATTATTGAACTGCAATCCTAAAACAACAACAACAACGAATGACACTCTCACAGTGCCGTTCGCGTCAGGAGGACGTCCCAAGCTACTAGCTAGACAGTCAGGGACATTTGAGACATTTGAAATATTGATAATAATAATAATCCATGCATTTTATATAGAGCTTTTCACATGTTTCAAGACGTGTCAAAGCATTTCAGAGAATATACTGTAAAGTGAATTGACTGTATATTTGTGGGCGAAACGTGTCAGCCAATTGCGCACGGCAGCGTCCCCCACAAACAGTCGAGGATTGAAGTGGCCAATTGATTATTTAGATTTTTGGGGGGAGGGATTATTCATTATCAGGCATGTGGAGTAAGGAAACTTGCCCCAGGTTTCGCCCTGAGCTGCCTTGGAATCGAACCCGGGTCCGTCGCTCGCTCACCCGCGAGGCGAGCGCTCTCACCACTGATCCTGCGCGACTCCGCGCAGCCTAATCTAATCGTCTAATCCGCTTTCCAGCCCCGGTTCAGAACGGTGACAACAAGCCTCCTTTTCGGCTGCTTTCGTGTCAGCCGGTGGGGGGATGTCGTGGGTTAACGCACTGGACGCTCAAGTTACATTATATACAGATGTGAACCTTCCGACTTTTTCAGAATATTCCAAAATATCTCTTGTGTTTCTCACATGATGTTGGTGTGTAATCCGATCTCGGGGGCAGTGGGAGGGGGGGCCTCGCTGGAGCTAGCTCTCGGTACTCTCTCATATTCTGAGTAGCTTTTTCAGAGCCCTGGGACTCTGCCCTGAGTGAGGGGCGCTGTAGAAATCCGAGTTGTTTTTTGGTCCCGTTGTGAAATCCATCCCTCCGTCCCTGTGCCTGGCATCCCACTTTGCCTCCTTCGGTGCCCCCATCTCCAGACCCGTCCTCTCAAGAACCTCTACTTCGACCGTGCCTTCGATCGCCCTCTTCCCCCACCCACCCTGCCCTCCGCGCCCTCCACCCTCCCCGATCCCGACTCCCAAATCGAGTCCAAACGGTGATTGTCCAGTGCCTCGGGATGTCCTCCCAACATGAAAGGCCCGATAGAAGTGTTATTTGCTTGTGGTGTTCTGTGTGCTGGTGTCCCTTCAAGCCCCCTGATCTCAGTAGCGTTTGACGGAGGTGAAGCATAAGTGCACACGGTCGTCATCGTCATCGTTGCGGTGGTGGTTGTCGTTGTGGTTGTTGGGAGCGTGTCCCAAAGCGGGATCTGCCGCAAAGTGTAGTGTAGTGACCGTTTCTTTCAAGGGGCGACGGCAGCCAATTGCACGCGGCCATGAAGGGAGCCACCGATTTTGCTTGAGGGATTGCCGGCCAGGACAGGGCGAGAGAGAGAACAACTCACTCCCCTTTGCAAATAGCGCCGTGGGAATCATTCATGTCGTTCTCGTTCTCAGAGGCACAGATTAATAACAATCATTATTATAATGGTCCGTCGTCCCCGAAAAAACACACACACAATAATAAACATTGGTCATTTTCAATTCTGTGCAGCGTCCCCACGAACTTTCAGCCTCTCTGCTCCCACACTGTGAACTCCCATCCCCCAGCCCCTCAGCCTCGCTTCCTCCTTTTCCTCCTTCAAGGCCGGCCTCAAGACCTTCCTCTTCGACCGCGACTTCGGCTGCCCCTCTCCCACTCTCCTTCCCCTTCCCCCTACTTTGACCATCCCCCCACCCCCCCCCTCCCCCAATTGTGTGTGCATTCATTGCGCCACTGAAAAGCGATGTGTATTGTGGCTCACAGTCAGAGATTGCAAGCGAATATGTTGTATATATGTATCTCTACGTCAACAACCAAAAACAACAAGAATATAGCGCCCCCTCCCCCCCCCCCACCCACCACCACCCCCGTACATGTGGGGCAGCGTCTCGGAGCGCTTAATAGCGGTGGAGCGTTACGCTGAGACTGGGGGTGGGGGGTGTCGGGGGGGAGGGAAGAGAGGAGGTGACCCTAAGCACGGTGGAAGAGGCAGGTCTTCAGCGATGAACTCAAACAGAGGAAGGAGGGATGGGTGAGAGAGTTCCAAAGCTTTGGGGGCTTATCACGTTCTCAATCATATCCTGGCAAGTTGCTTTTCTACGGAAGACATTAAAATGAGGGGTGAGGGGTTGGGAGAGGGGTGGGGTGGGGGGAGAGTGGGGGTGGAGTGGGGGGGAATGCCAAACAAAGACACAGGCAGGAAATAGGAGGGAAGACTATGTAGACTATTCGGGTTCAAAGGTGAGTATCAAATCACCTCCTGTCACTTGGCCAGACTTCGTTTGATCTGTTACTGCACCATTTACCAACATATCAAGTTATTTTTTTTGTGTGGGGGATGTGGGGTGGGGGAGAGTTTTGGGGGGGGGGGGGGTGGGCTGGGGTGAGGTTGAAAAGTTGCATAAAATTTCTAGCCAACAATAATTTTCTCAAATATCGGTTCACAGACAACAGTTGGTATTCGTAACACACACACACACACACACACATACGGGTAAGAGTTCTCTCCCCCCGCCCCCCCCCCCCCCACCCCAACCCACCCGCCCGACCCCAGCCGTTTGATGTTAAGACTGCCAAAGGCCAGAGCAAGTGGACTATGACTCTCATTCGAATAACAGAATGAAAGGGACTCTTTTCCCATTAACTAAAGAAAACACCACAAAAGCCAGAGGGTAGAATTCCGCCCGCACGGATCAGCTTTCACTCGCAGTTCATTTAATTAATTTTGGATTCTCCTGCTTCCTCTCTACTTTGTTGGCTATTACCTTTCCCCCCCCCACCCACCCACCCCCCCCTCCCTTCCCATCAGTTCCCACAGGGGTGACGTGACCAGTGTTGATGGATTGAGGAATTCTGCTTATTTTCTTCGCTCGAGAAGGACTATCGGATATTGCCTTAATAGACCTGATCCGGTAACAGAGTTCGTTAACTTCTGCCAAAGATAATTGTATCCCGTGTTTCTAAACGGTCGCTAAACCACCCGCCCACCCCCCACCTATTACCTCTAGGACACGACGGCTGAGCAGCTCACGTTGTCAGTAAGAGCTCCCTGCGCTGTTTCATCTACAACCACAATAATAAAAATTGGTCGTTTCAATCCACGACTGTTTGTGGGGGGAACGCTGCTGTGCACAATTGGCTGCCACGATTCGCCCACAAACATACAGTCAATTCACTTTACAGTGTATTCTGTGAAGCGCTTTGGGACGTCGATCAGATGTGAAAAGCGCTGTATCCAAATGCAAGGATTATTATTATTCGTATCTACCCATTGTCCTTGTAGCTCTCTTTTTAATGCAAGAGCCAGATCGGGAGTCTATTTATTTCGGTGGGAGTCTGTTGTGAGTGCAAGGGTGATGTTCATCTTCTATATTCTATATTGTACATTGTATATATACACAGACCCCCCCCCCCCCCGTTACCCAGTTACCTCCGCTCGACTGGCTCTCGCCTCCTGCTTGACGTTAAACCGACGTCAAGCTCCCCGTCTACAAACTGCCCGGGTGCAGAGACTGCGTTTGCCTATGGATACATACGTACGCCATTTCACAGTAGTTCCCACAAAGCGCATCGCGAAGTCCCACACCCCCTGACGTGATAAGACGCTCTAAAGCAAACGCAAGCACTGCTCTGTCTACTTTAGACCCAGCTGAATCCATTGAGAGGGACTTGAACCCATCACCTCTGATCCATGGGGGCCAGGGTGCAAGTCAATGAGCCAAAATTGTCATTCCGGAGGACTGATAGGAATTCGAACCAGGATTCTTTCGCGTGGAATCCCTTAGGAAATACTGCTAACTTGACCTGAGTTAGATCCAAACTGCCAGGAGTCAGTGAAACCTCGACATCTTGAGTTCTGAGTGAGGCTTTGAAGCCTGGCTTTCCCTCCTCGCTTGCCTGCGCAGACCATTCTATCCGTTCGCTGCAAATTATAAGTGCCCCACTTCCTGCTCTGTGTCTCCCAGACTTCCCATAATGTCCTGTCTCAAGTTATGGTGGGGTGTGAGTAGGGGGGGGGTGGGCGGAGGTGATTGAAACCAAAGAAAATAAGGTTGCGAAGATTAATCATCTTTAGGGTTCATTTAGCCAGTATGAAGGGGAATGTCGCAATACCACACAGGACAAACATTCAGAGCAAAAAGTGGACCCAAGGGATTGGGTGGTTAGGGAAATGCTCTGAAGTGTTGTCCATTCACATTGGCCTCCAACGAATTGACTCCAGCTCAGACTAAGAGAGAGAGAGAAAGAGAGAGAGAGAGAGAGAGAGTCCTATCGCTTCGATGGTGATTAAGCATATGATAAATTAATTCTGGGAGCTCCAATCCTTTTCCCAGCAAATAGGAGACCAAATATGCTTTTGTGAGCTGGACTGAGCTGGGGAATTTCACACTGCGTTGAGGCAGGCAGTAAATTGCTACTCTAACCCGCTCCCTATTCCTTGACAGACACACTAATTCATAGCGCTGTACGACTCACAGCAAAGTCTTACTGTACTTAAAAATCCCTTCTCGTCCTTTAATTTATAGGTGTGGTTTGAAATAAATTGTAGGAGATGAACAGAGTATATAATAGAATAATATTGCTCGTACTTGATGTAGAGCTTTTCTCATCGTATCGCACCACTCAAAGTGCTCCACAGGCTGTACTGTAAAGTGGAGTGACTGTATAATTTGTAGGAACGAGCTACAGAGGCAAACTGGCAAAGCAAAGCCAGTGATTGTTGGAAATTACTAGAATAATAATAATAATCCTTACATTCAGTCTAGCGCCTTTCACTTCGGGATGTCTCAAAGGGCGTCACAAGTTGTTATTATAAAGTGTAGTGACTGTATGTTTTTTTTACCGGGAGATACGGACGAACCAGGCGGTAATTCAGCGGCTCGAAAGCGATAGGCTCCAAGCGTCGTGTCGCCGAGGGAGATGTGGGCTGAAAAAAATGTCCCCGAACCTTGCTTTACGCGCGAGGAGAGGAAATGATAAATGATTGCATTTAGCACTGCGGAAAGGGATTCGGAGGAACGTTTTTGAAAAGGATATCTAATAATATAAGAATCCTTCCATTTACATAGCGCTTTCCACGTCGTATCGACGTCTCAAAGCGCTTCACCGAACACAACAATATATATATATATTTGGTTAAAGCGATGGTGGGGAGTGTGGTGGGGGTGAGGGTGTTGGGAAAGAGACTGGGTCTAAACAGATCACGTACATAGACACGGTGGAACCAATGCCATGTTTATGTTCCAAAACATTGTATGATTCTATTTCTGTGTCTGTACTGGGTGTATATTAAGCGCTCTGAGATGCTACCTTGCGTGAAGGGAGCTATATAAATACTATTGCTGTACAGGGCCTATGTTTACTTGACTTTGGGTTAATTTGGTGGTGCTAATGAGCAAGGGATTTTATCTCTGTGCAGACTTTGCCATTGAAGACATGAATTTGATATGGCTCCACATGACATAGAAGATATGGGTTAGAGCATTGGCCTCACAAGCGAGAGACCTGGGTTCGATTCCCGCGTAGGGCAAAGCATTGGGAAGTCTTCCTTACTCCAGGTGTCTCCGTGAGTAGGAACCCGGTCGTTAATTGACTGGCGGATGGCTTTTCCAGGGGTGGGTAATAGTTCCTTAAAAGAAAAGAACAAAATGAGGTCAATTCGATCCACGACTGCTGTGCGCAATTGGCTGCCGCGTTTCCCCACAAACGTACGCAGTCAATTCGATTCGCAGTATATTCTGTGACGCGCTTGGAGACTGCTCGAAGATGAGATACGGCGCTGTATCTAACGCGAGGATTATTATTAATTTTACTATGGCCAATATTTTTCTCTTAATTACCCCAGTCAGTTTCCTCACTAGCATCAGACAGAACTGTGACTGCGTTTACCAAAATGACTGCTAATTCTCCTTCATCTGCCCAGGAGTCCATTGGGAGATGCGGAGGGGGGAGGAGGGGTGGGGGGGAGGAGTGGGGTGGGGGAGGAGAGAGGAGAGAGAGAGAAAGAGGTCGGCTCCACACATCAAACAACCATAATTAGCGTCATATAATCAACCTGCTTACTCGCTTAATTTAGCCCGTCCTTAATCACCGAGGTGGATTTGATGGTGTTTGGGCTGAACGGATCGGATTGCTACATTGACTGGAAGAAATGCGGGTGTTATGCGATTGGGTCCACGCTGGGAGCTTTGAACCTGCCCCCACGTGCAAAGGCATGTGACTTCTAAATGTGCATCAGGTTTTAAAGTCAAGCCAACGCCAGCACGTCTCACCGTACTCGTGTTCGGTCAGCGTTTCCGAGGCCCGCGTTACACAACCCTGATTACTAACCTAGGCCGAGACAAAGTCACACATCCGATGTTTCCTTGAGTTGTTTTATTCTCCCTTCCCCTGAATGCACACCAATAAGGTCACAGGTCTCACCGCTGCCCTGTGTGTGTGTGTGTGTGTGTCTGCTGGGTATGCTAAATTGGCTCATTAATGGGAGTTAGTTAATCTCGGCTCTGTTGGGCAAACAGAAGGTCAGGCCCCTTCCAAAACCTGAAATTCCACCTGGAATCAGCCTCGTAAAGTCCCCCTGCGGACATTGCGGAGTTGCGCAAAAACCCCCCACAAAGTCTTAAATTTGGTCTTAATTTGCAGCTGACTGTTCTTGAAAAGACCCTTTTTTCACCAGGAAGAGCTGTTAAAACCAGATCCCATCACTGGAGAGCTCCAAAATTATAATAATTAATAATAAATATGTCAGTCACACAGGGTAGTCACGTGGTCATGGCCTAGCAGCCCAGAGTACTCACACTTTACTGTAATATAACAACAACTTGTACTGGTATAGCGCCCTCCACACCGGTTAGCATCTCAGAGCGCTCAAATAACAATGGTATCAATAATGCATCCCGCAATCCCTTTGCTTCTCTCCCTCCCTGTCCTCCTTCAAGGCCGGTCTCGAGACCTTCCTCTTCGGACCGCCCTCCTAACTCTCCCTCCTTTCCTACTCTCCGTCGCTTGAATTGTACTCTTGAATTGACTTGACTTTGAATTGACTCTATATTTGTGGATGAAATGGGGTAGCCAATGAAGCACAGCAGACACTCGGGGGATTGAAGTGACTAATCGGAGGCGAACAGCTCCGTTCCGTCAGCAAATACAACCCTGGCCTACCGGTTTCGGGCCATCTCAACTCTCCTTCCCACTCGCAGTCTGACCTCTCCATCCACATCATCATTATTATCCACATCCACGCTGGTCCAATGAACCGAAGCTCGAGGAACAGTACCTTATCCAAGTGCTAGGGACCCTACAGCCCACTGGCCTTAATATTGATTTCAATCATTTCAGGCCATAAGCGCTCACCTCCTCCTCTTCTGCGACCATCTGATCTGCCTGTTCTTTGGCAATTTCACTCCTTCTTTGTTTCAACGTCATTAACACCTCTTCTCTCCAGTTCTGTGGCAATTCCACCTTTTGTTTCACAACATTAACACCTCTTTAACCCATCATCTCACACCCTCTACCCCATTTTCTCCTCTGTCTTCATCGCCCTGCCTCTCTCTCTCTCCCTCTCTGTCAATCTTTAAAAGCCTCCCCCTCCCAACATGCCCCCAGTTCCGGCGAAGGGTCGTGGACCCGAAACGTTGACTCACTTTTCCTTTCTCCATAGATGCTGCCTGACCTGCTGAGTGTTCCCAGCCATCGCTGTTTACGTGGGACCAATTTATTGTTGTTGATTTTTTTCTTCTTGAGGGATTTATTATCAGGGCGTGCGGAGTAATGCAACCTGCCCGAGGTTTCACCCTGACCTGCCGGGAATCAAACCCGGGTCTCTCCTTGTGAGGCTAGTGCTCTAACCACTGAGCTGCAAGACTCCACAATCCACGTGCTATATATTCCGCACGTTGCACAGACTTAACTGAGGGGTGAGGGGGGGGATTGAATCCCAAACAATTTAATTCTATCTTTTGGCATAAAAGTTTCCAACGTCTAGCAATTGCAAGAAAGCTTGTATCTCGGCCAAGTCTCCTGAGGAGTGGTTTAATGGCTTCCCTACCTTCGCTGCCCAGTCAGACATTAAGTAGTCTAAGTGATTGCACCACTAATTTTCCTGCCTTTTATTTTAATCCTGTTGTAGTTTAGCTACTGGAACTGTGGATATAATTATACCGCTGCCCTCTGCTTACTATTAGGCTCTACCTCACTGCCGGCTCTCCGCACACATGTATCGCATGTAACATTCTGTGTCTGGGATGCTGGGCGATTGAGTGAATATACTGGTGTCAGCCTACGAGTAATAATAATGATGATGAAAATAATTCATCCTTGCATTTGATGTAGCGCTTTGTCACGTCTTCGAGATGTCTCAACGCGCTTCGCGGATTCATGCCGCCGAGCGAGCGCGATTTGACGGCGTATTGTGTGTGGTCAAACGCGCACAGCATCGTCCCACAAACGGTCGGTGGGTTGAAGCGAACGAGTTTGGAAAAGCCCGGCGATGCGCGCAAGGGGGTCGCGATGCCATCACGTCGAAGTGTAACCTCTGGCCTCGGAGAGTCACCGGGAGAGCGCGCACGCCTCACTTCAAACCCAGGGAAACCGGCAGACAGCTCGCCCGCTCGCTCTCTCGCCAGTGGTATCCCTAAGGCATGTTCAAGCCTCCCTTTATCAAGTAGACGTGAGCACTTGCAGACATAAACGGTGTGGGCGCTATCTGCACAGACTGGTAAACACTCAGCATTGCATCTCCCCCCCACCCCACCCACCCCCACTCACCGCTGCCCTAGCGTTCTGCGCAGCGTCAGGCCGTCAGCATCCGCGGCGGCTCGGGAGATTAACCGCGGCGATCGTACAGTCTTCCCCCATTTTGGCCCCGCGGATCGGACGCACGCACGCGCAAAATCGACAACGATGGGGTGGGGTGGGGGGGGAGGGGGGAGAGAAAGGATCCTCTGCGGAAAAGATTCAACCGGCTGGGGACGGACACCGGGGAGGTTTGTGGGCAGCGGCTCGCCGCACGCTGTCGGTTCGACTGGCAGCGGATTCCGTGAAGCGCCTCGAGGTCTGGGGTGAGAGTCGGCAGCGGTTCCGGCCAGCGTTTAACGCGACGTCTATTTAAATGCTACGCGTCTTACCCACCCCCCCCTCCCCACCATCCCTCACCCTAGCCGCACACCCACCACTTGGGATCGTGACCCAACAAAGTTCGTCATCGTTCCTTGCAACTTCCCACGTTCCCGCAGAGGAGAGGGCCTTGGGACGTCCACCCGACGTGAAAGGCGCACACTCTCTCTCTCTCTCTCTCTCTCTCTCAGTCGTTGTCGTTGTTGTTGTTGCTGCCGCTGCTGCAGCTGTCTTGTGTAGACGGTAATGTTCTGACTAATCTCGGGCAGGCAGGGCAGGCAGGGCAGGGCAACGGTTGGAATGCTATAAGCGGCCTTATCACCCCTGGGCCAGAGGGAGTGTCCATTCAGCAGCCTCTCCTGTTTCTGATCACTGCCCGTTGACCTCTGTTGGAAAGTGCAAATGTGTGTGTGTGTGTTTGCGCGCGTGTTCGTTGGGTGCAGACAGAATCGGATCAGCCACCGATGCCTCCTTTGGGCTGAACGGCCTGCTTTCACTCGCTGTCTAGACTCACGCATGAAAAACAGCCACTTGGCTATATACAGTCTTGGAGGGTCGCTAACATCTGTTGATATTGTAATGAATCATCGTGGAGCACCCCTTCCCCACCCCCCCCCCCCTGCGTAGCTCAGTGGTTAGAGCACTCGCCTCGCAAGCAAGAGGACCTGGGTTCGATTCCTCTACAGGGTGATCCGTTGGGCAGATTTCCTTGCTCCACACACCTCTGTTTGCTTAGCGGTCGGAAGGAACCCGATTGTTAGTCGATTGGCTTAAAGAATTCCTTAAAGGAAAACCGTGTTCACTCAATCTACACTTGTTTTGTTTGGACGCCACTTGTGCGCGATTGGCTGCCGGCATGGAGCGCCCTCCATGCCGTCCGGCATGGAGGGCGCTGTATAAATCAAAGTTGTTCTCGTCTCAAAGACCTAATAAGGCACTATATTAAACGCAAGGATAATTATTGTTATTATTATAACGTTACTACGGGATAATCTCCACTCAAGGGGGCGTTTATGGTTGTGAAATACGCACACACACAACATGCATAAACGACACACACGTACGCACACTCATTCAATACACAACGCACACTCAACACACAACACACACACCACATGCACAAAACACACAACAACAACAACAAAAATTACATTCATATAGCGCTTTTCACGTCAGGAGGACGTCCCAATTCCCATATATACACACACACACACACACACACACACAAGAAACACGCAACCCACACGCAAAAATACGTTGGATTTGCAAGAACCCCTTTAAGCGCTTCGAGACGCCGCCCGGCGTGGAGGGCGCTATATAAATGCAGGTTGTTGCCGTTGTTGTTAGTGGTTGAGAGCTTGATTGAAATGAACACCTCTCTCGTCCCATTCGCCGAGTTCAGAGACCGAGCAGAGAAGGCAGCACCCTGCTTCTCAGCCAGACGTCACTAATTGCACGGAGATGTCTGCGCGGTCTTCGTTGACCTCTGTTTAAAGGAATGTGGCCACTTGCCTCCGGCCAGTAGTCATTAAAGCTATTTCTGGTGGTGGGGTGGTTGGGAGGAAGCGTGGTGGGGTGAAGGCTTACTGTTGTAGCCAGGCTGCACTGTTTAAAGACGCCCCAGCGTCCTGCGACGCTGAGATCAAAGACACTGTTTGTGTATCCTTTTTCTATTTGTCTACATGGGCTATTTGTCAAAAATAGAGTCCCACAGTGCAGTGGCTTGTTGTTGACAATCACTCAAAAAGTCCTTTCGCTCAGTGGTTAGAGTCATTTGCCTTGCAAGCGTGAGACCTGTGTTCGAATCCAGGCAGGTCAGGGGCGAAAACCTTGGGCAAGTTTCCTTACTCCACACACACACGCACACACACGCCTAATGATAGTAATCATCCCTCAAAACACACAATAATAAATAGGTCATTTCAATCCACGACTGTTTGTGGGGTACCGCTGTGCGCGACCTCGTTTCGCCCACAAATATATACAGTCAATTCTGACTTTACAGTACACTCTGTGAAGCGCTTTGAGACGTCTAGAAGATGTGAAAAGCGCTCTCTCAAATGCAAGGATGATTAATATTATTATTACACTGTGAGGGAGCGGATTTCACAGTAAATATTGATCAATCAATCAAAACTTACATTTATATCTGTATAAAACTCAAAACTGCCGACAAGTACAATAGACCGATTATCTCAGCTCGGTGCTTAAGGGAGAAATAATGCGTTGTAGCTCTTTATCGTGTTGAACTATCTTGCAAATGTTTTGCAGTAATAATGGCAATAATCCTTGCGTTTCATACAGAGCCTTATCGAGTCCTTGAGACATCCCAAAGCGCTTTGGAGGATGTAAACCGGAGCGACTTTTGCGAGCAAGATATAATTCAAGCGCGGTTATTGTGGAGTGTATGGACTGGCTGTGTAGGTCAACGGTGGACACAATCAGTCTACACTGATACGCACTCGGGGGCTCGAGTCTCTGAAGCTCGACGTCCCCCCCACCCAGCCAACAGTTACGGCTGCGTTTCCCCCCACATTCCCCCCCCCACCCCGCCACCCAGCCAACACCCCACAGTTTGGAAACCACTGACCTCGGCGATTGTTAGCCAGGATAGAGCAAAGAGAGAGAGAGAGAGAGAAAGAGAGAGAGAGAGATTGAGGGAGGAAATAAAGATAAATAGAGTGATATGAAGACAGAACAGAAATGCCTCCTTGTGTGTCTGTCTCTCTCTCTCGGTGACCCTTTGCTCCTTTCTTTCTCTCCCCTGTCGCAGGTATACATATATAGTGTATATAGCTGAGACCACACACGCGGTGTCTCTCGTCTCACGGCATTAAAGAGTCTCCAGTTCTAGCAATTGAGGACTCTGTGAGTTTGTTATTGCCAGAGTTCCAATGTCCTGGGACACTGGGAAAGGGCGTAGGAATTATTAAGACAAAATAAAACCAAGCCCCATCCAGCTCACCTTCCACTGAAAGCCCCTTATCACTTCGTTGGAACCTCTCAAAGCGTTTCGCAGGATAGACTGTAAAGTGAATCGTCTGTGTATTTTGTGAGTGAAACGCATTGACTGGTTGCTCACAGCGGTGTCCCCATGAACAGCCACGGCTGTGTGTCTGTGTAACAAGAAGAATAATAATCCTTGCATTTGATGTAGCGCTTTTCACGTCTTCCAGACGTCCCAAAGAGCTTCACCGCATATACTCTAAAGTCGATTGACTGTATATTTCTGACCCAAACGACGCGGCAGCCAATTGCGCACAGCAGCGTCCCCACAAACAGTCGTGGATTGAGATGACTCGTTTTTTATAATTTTTTGGGGGGGGACGAATTATTAATAGGTGTGTGTGTGCGCGCGCGTGTGTGGAGTAAGGAAACTTGTCCAAGGTTTCGCTCTGACCTGCTTGGGATTCGAACGCAGCTCTCACGTTTGTAAGCCACGTGCCCCAACCACTGAGCTACCGGACGTGTGCGTAATCTGGTGTGTGTGCGCGCGCGCGCGTGCATACGTGCGTGCGTGCAGGTGTGCGTGTGTGCGCACGAGTAGCTGTGTGCGTGTGGGGTGTGCGTTTGCCTGGGTGTCAGTGCGTGCTTGCGGGTGGAGTTTTCAGCAAGCGACATCCACTTTGCAGCCTGCGCGCACACGCTTCAAAGTAATAAAATCGAAAGCTCTGTTTTCAATGAAAATACCGAGAAGGAAAGAAACATCAAAGATCTTTTTCAGCAAAGTTTAATTAAAAGCAACCCTCCGTTTCTCAGGGCCTGTTTTCCGGCGCTGGCTGCACGACTGATCGAAACTCCAGTTACATGGTTTCATATCCGAAGCCAGGAAAATAGATGCCGTGTGATGACTAATAAGTTCTGGTGAAGATTGTGAAATGATGGGAAAGTGTTTTTCCCCAGGATTGATTGTGAAACGTTAACGCACTCACCAATTAACGCATCTTTTTATAGTTTGCATGTGCGTGTGTGTTTGTGTTGCACAGTCAAAGAGATCAAACTGTGGGTCAAAATCCAATTGAGTGACTGCGAGGTTTAATTGGCACGAAACTATTATTATTTATACTTATTGGGTGAATCGCCCGACAGGAATTTTTCACAATAGTTTTATTTTATTATTATGAATAAGAATAATTATCCTGCTATTTGATGCAGCGCCTTATCTTGTCTTTGAGACCTCGTCTCAAAGCGCTTCACAGGATTCAGTGGAGCTCCTGTAGCTCAGTGGTCAGAGCACTCACCTTACAAGTGTGAGACCTGCGTTCGAATCCAGGCAGATCAGGGCGACAAAGCTTGGGCAAGTTTCCTTACTCCACACGCCTGATTCACATTTACAGTATAGTGAAGCGCTTTGAGACATCAATAAGATGTGAAAAGCACTCTATCAAATGCAAGGATTATAATTTGTATATTATTATATACTGTAAAGTGAATTGACTGTACATTCTGTGGGTGAAACGCGGCAGCCAATTGCACATACCAGTGTCCCACAACCAGCCGTGGATTGAAGCGACCAATTTATTATTATCCGTCTGTCGACTAACAACCGGGTTGCTACTTACTCCGAGGTAAACAGAGGCGTGTGTGTGGGGGAAGGAAAGTTGCCCAACATTCGTGGAATGAGAGACCATATTATTGGCGGCCGGGTTTCGCCGCGAAGCTCTCCGAGATGCCTCAAAGACGCGATAAAGTGTTATATATCAAACGCGAGGATTATCGCAATCATTGTTGATGAATTCAAACGGTCGTAAGTCGATGAAGATTTATCAGTCGATCGATGTGACGCAGAGCTGAAGCTACTCTTTCCGGCCAAGTCATCTCCTCCAAGCCTTCCCTTCCCTCGGAACAACAGCAGGAAGGGAGGCCGTGGTATTGCCAGAGTTGGAAATGCTCCAATTCGACAAGCGCGGAAGCTTAAACCTCAATCCTAGCCCCCTACCCCCTCCCACCCCCTCCACCCCACCAACCTCTCACCCCCTCCGGAGAGTAAATACTTTGCCAGCCAGCAGGAGTTTGTAATAATAAGGTTTTGCTCTGAGCCAGTGGGGGGGCAACTTGACTTTTACTTTGTTCCATTTAAGAAAATACCCTGGTTAACACGTATGATCCATCAAGAAGCATGAACAACACTGGCCCTTTTCTCCCCTGTGATTCAAAGACTGCTATTTTATTCCTCAACCGAGTTTGTATCTGAGAGAGTGAATGTCTGGCAGTCGGGTCCAAGGGAGTCCACGATAACGATAATAATGATAATAATCGCCCGGAGGATCCAATTCAAGATCCTGGTCCTCACATTCAAAGACCTCCGCGGCCTCGCTCCACTCTACCTATGTGACCTCCTAACCCCCTACTAAACTGCCCGCCTCCTCCGCTCGGCAGGCTCCGGCCTGCTCCATGTCCCCCCGCCTCACCGTTCAGCCACTCTGCCCCCAACCTCTGGAAGTCCATCGCACAGAGTCTCCCTGGCCTCCTTCAAGTCCCGCCTCAGCTCCCTCCTTTTCAACGATTCCCATCGGTCAGCCCAAATCCCCCCCAAATCCCTCCACCCTCCCCATCCCCAACCCCAGCTCGGGTCTGAAACAATGACTCCCAATGCTTTGGGACGTTCTCCTGACGTGAAAGGCTCTATACAAGTGTAATTTTGTTGTAGTTGTTTTTATAATCCTTGCATTTGATATAGCGTTTTTCACGTCTTCTGGACGTTTCCAAGCGCTTCCCAGAATAGACTGTAAAGTGAATTGACACACACACACACACACACAGACATCGACACACACATATGCACAGCCACACACATACGAACCACACCCATACCCACACACCCTGATCACTTAAACACCTTGCACTGAATAAAGTACTTCCTAATGCAATTATCATTGTTAATAATAATTAACGGTGATTAATCAACACATAATCAGGAGTGATAATTCTTCCACATGTTTGCCTTGTTGGTCAAGTGAGCTGCCTAAGAAAACAACTTGGTGGGGGTAACAGGGCTTTGTGAAGTATTACAATGGGAATGGGAGGGGTTGGGGGGTGGGGGACGGGTGGTGGGGGCATTGGGAGAGGTGGGGGGGGGGCACGGGCAGTGGGGTGGGGGGGGGGGGGGGGGGGCGCTTGAATCTAAATCTTGAAACAGAATCTTGGAGTACAGATGTCTTTGCCAGGAGTGATAATGAAGCCTTATGAACACTGTGGGATCCTAGATTTGGATTGGGGCCAAAACACATTCCTCCATATTATTCTCTGTACCACAACATTAAAAAGATTTACTGGTTGCCTATGGCTTTGGAGAATGAAATCTGGTCCACGGATGATGAGGTAACAGTCAACTAACTCAGATGGAAATAAATCACCTTTATTGGATTCTCCATTCGGCTTTGCAACTTAAATGACTCCGGCGAACGCTATGGTTCCTTCTTGGAGAGTAGCTGGGGAAGTGGTGCGTGCGTGCGTGCTTCGAGTTTGGTGCGCTGTGAGAAAGTACGTGCGATGTGCCGATGTGACTCCTTGCGTGAAATAATAACAATAAATAATAATAATAATCCTGGCATTTGATAGAGCGCTTTTCACATCTTACCGACGTCTCGAAGCGCTTCGCAGAGTAGATTGTAAAGTCAATTGACTGTATACTTGTGGGCGAATCGCGGCAGCCAATTGCGCACAGCAGCGTCCCCTCACAAACAGTCGTGGATTGAAATGACCAATTTTATTGTTGTGTTTTTTTTGGAGGGATTATTATTAGGCGCGTGTGTGGAGTAAGGAAACTTGCCCGAAGTTTTCGAACACAGGTCTCCCCAGCTTGCAAGACATGTGCTCCAACCACTGGGCCACAGGAACTCCCAAGCTCTATCTAGTGAAAGGCGCTCTATCAATGTCATCTTTTTTTTTCTTCTTCTTGTTGCTGGATGACATTGCTCCCCACAAACGTACTTGTACTCAATTCACTTTGCGGTATGTTCCTTTTGAGACGCCTGGAAGACGTGAAAAGCGCTCGGTCAAAAAGAATGCAAGGAGGATTACTGTAAATAGGCTGAAGAACGCAACAACAACAACAGCAACTTCCATTTGTATAGCGCCTTTCACATCGAGAGGACACCTCAAGCCAGTCAGACAGTCAGTCTGTGAGGTTTCCTGACAGATTCCAGGCGAGAATGCGCCATTATGATGTGCCAATTACCACCAGAGCGTTCTGTAAGACACAGAAGAGAGCGAGTTCATTCCTATTCTCGCGTCGGTCCGATTGTAAAACAGGGCAGCAGCTTATGGGCAATTGAACCGCGAGCGTTTGACAAACACGTAAAGAAATATTGCCTTCCCTTCCCACGGCGCTCTGAGGCGCTATCCCGGCTGCCGTGTTTCGCCACGAACAGCACATGCGGGCGATTCACTTCGCAGGATATTGCATGAAGCGTCTAGAAGACGTGAAAAGCGCTCTATCGAATGCTGTTATTATTAATGTGTCAGACACCCCAAAAAATCATAATACTTGGTCACATCGCACGTGCATTTTCCTCCCCTCCGACCTGATGATAATTCTGACTTAACAAAAATCTGTGGACCTCGGTCTTGAAAATTCGAATGCATCCAGCAACCACAGCCATTGCTGGTGGGGTAGGTGGGGACGAGAGAGAGAGCTCCAGATTTCCCCTATTCTTCAACTGGATTGGGGGAGTGGGATGGTGGGAGGGGGAGTGGGTTAGGGGGGTGGGAGAATCTGTCCTTTGAGCTGCTTTACACATCGTTGCTGTTTTATTTACCAAACATTCTGTCATCTTCCCCCTAACCCCCACCCTCCCCGCCGAAATAAAAAAACTCCTCCTCATTAACGTTGCCCGGCTCTTATGTCTGAGGCAAAGTTTACATCACAATGGCTGTGGTTCTGCTGCCTGCGTGCGTGCGTGTGTGTGTGTGTGTGTAGTCTCTCTGCCGTTCACATCCAATAATTAGCCCAAGGATCCCTGGTGCTGTTTGCTCCCTGACAGAAAGCTGGGTTATGGAGCATAAGGAAGTGCGATGCCTAAGGCAGCGTCTCTCAGTGGTGGGTGGCACTCGCTGCCAATAATCTGCCAAATTAAATCTGCTCTCTCTTCAAAGTCCTACTGTGTGCTCTCGACGGAAATAATTCGCAGTCGCCCAGCGCTCCCCTAGCACTCTGCCAGCGCTGCCTGCCTGCTCGCCTCCAACTTGATCCCGTTTCCTGGGTACCAATTACCTTAGTTTTGACCCCCCAAATAATAACCCCCCACCTACAGTCAATTCATTTTACGGTGTATTCTGTGAAGCGCTTTGAGACGTTTCAACCATGCGGTCAGGCGCTATATCAAATTCAAGGATTATCATCATTATTTTATTAGGGTCCGTTAACAATGCTTATACAGGATGAATTCTCTAGCCCCCAAAGGGCTGCAGATGCTCATTCAGTCCTTGAACATATTCAAGACTGAGATTGATAGATTTTTCATGGATAAAGAGATTGAGGGATATGGGGATAAGGCAGGGTTGGTGGAGTTAGATTGGAAGATCAGTCATGATTTTATTGAATGGCGGGGCAGGCTCGAGGAGCTGAATGGCCTACTCCTGCTCCTAATTCTTATGTTCTTAATAATCCTTGCATTTGATATAGCATTTTTCACATGTTATCGACGTCCCAAAGCGCTTCACAGAATATACTGTTAAGTGAATTGACTGTCTGTTTGTGGGCGAAACGCGGCAGCCAATTGCGCACGGCAGCGTCCCCCACAAACAGTCGTGGATTGAAATGACCAATTTTATTATCGTATTTGTTTTGGAGGGATTATTATGTAAGAGTCCCAACTGATAGGTGTGTATGAGTTGTTCAAAGGCGAGGGATGGGGCGAGGCGGAGGGACTGCGGGATGGAGTTCTGGATGATGGGGGGTAGAGTAGCTGAAGGCCCGTCCGCCAATGGTGAGGCGGGTGAGTCCAGAGCCCAATGAGCGGAGGGAGCGGGAAGGGTTGGCAGAGGATTAGGAGATCACAGAAGTAGGAGGGGGAGCCAGGCTAAAGAGATGCTTTGAAGTTGAGGAACAAGTTGCAATGTGCAATTGTATGCAAGCAAACTTCAGGGATTTGAGACTGAGCAGATGCATGGTGACTGAGAGAGACGTAAGGTTTGTATAGCACTGATACTGACAGATTGAGGGAGTCAGTCACTAGGAGGCTAAACTGGGACCCTCAACTTGTTCCTTGTACACTTCAATCATCTGGATTCTCACCCTTGATGGAAGGCAGATGGCAACTGTGGAATCAGAAGAGCTACAAACTTAATAGGCTAGACACACCCTAAGCTCTCCATGCAGAATCCACTCCCCACACACAAACAAACCATTCCCCCCACCCCTACCCACCTCCTACACAGACACACACCACCCACATGCAAACCATTCTCACACACCATACACACACGCACACACAAAAACTGCACACACAACCATACTCACAAGCACTCACACACAATCCACTCTTATGCCCACAAATCCTACACACACATACACAATTTTATTTGCTCCAATGAATCCAGCTGTTTGGTCCAGCTACAAATACACAGTCATTACATTCGTCAGTAATTGCCTGTGAAGCATTTCGAGGCAGTTTGACATTATTAATGACAATAACAATAATAATCCTGGCATTCGATATAACAGCTTTTCACATCTTATCGACGTCTCAAAGCACTTCGCCGAATACACTGTAAAGTGAATTGACTGTATATTTGTGGGCGAAACGCGGCAGCCAATTGCGCGCGGCAGCCAATTGCGCACAGCGGCGTCCCCCACAGTCAGCCGTGGATTGAAATGACCGATTTTTATTGTTGCGTTGTGTTTGTGTTTTTGACGGCTTATTATCAGGCGTGTGCGTGTGTGTGGAGTCAAGAAACTTGCCCGTGGTTTGCGCTCTGACCTGCCTGGATTCGAACACAGGTCTCACGCTTGCAAAGGCGAGCGCTCCAACCATTGAGCTACAGGAGCTCCACAGCTTATTAATGGTGTGGGTTGCTTTTTATTGCAATAAGTATATTACAGTACCTTCACATCAACCACTGAAACAGCAACTACTGTTTTGGACACTTGTTACCAACTATTTGTATTACTCTCTCATGGTTTAGTACTTGATTAGGCTCTGCCTTGTAATCGTTCCACGGCTGTTTGTTTGGGAAGGATATTTGTATATAAAGAGCCCCATTGAGCCAGTATGTTTCCGGGAACACCTCCCGAGTGTACCTGGAAGCGGAATACAAATTGGAAAATTGGCCTGCGGTTCGGAGAGGGTTAAACGCTGCATTATTGAACCGACACTTCAATCGGCATTCTGTTCGAGCAAAAAAAAAAAACGAGGGTGACATTCCAGTGGTAAATCATCAATGTGTGCATTTAGATTATTTAGACACAGCTTTCTTTTGTGGCTCGGCGCAGCTTTTTACATTTTACGTTTAAACATTCCCCCAATTCACCCTCCCAAAAAAGCACGTCCACCATTCCCAACATCAAGGCTTCGCTTGGGAGAGTGGTGGGGTGGCAAAGGAGGGGGGGGGGCGTTGTGGTGGGGTGGGGGTGGGGTGGGATCTGGACTGCCTCAGTCTGCTCGCAAACCACAGATCTTCCCACACTCCAATTCCCTCACTCTTCCCTCTTCTGATCTCTCGCTGCGAGGTTCCAACAAAAACAACTGTAACAGATTTCCCCGATCAATCGATTGAAGAGACAGTGTGGCTTTTGTTGGACTCCCAGGGACTGATTTCAATCAATCAATCGATCGATCAGGCAACCCCTCCGTCTCTGATACGTTTGGCAAATTCTATTCCGTTAAGAAAAAGGAACATTGCAATCATTTGCTAGTACTGTGTTGTAGTTTTGCGAAACGCTACAGGGATAATGATAATATTAATCTTCTAGACGTCTCAAAGCGCTTCACAGAATATACCGGAAAGTGAATTGACTGTACATCATGTTGAGCAAAACTCATTTTTCGTGCAGCTCTTTATTCACAAAGACTTTCCAAATAAAATAGCTCTGGATATGGGGGTGGGGGAAGGTGTAGGCAAATGGGTCATTTCGTTACCGCGAAGCTCTCCGAGACGCCGTCCGGCGTTGAGTGAGGGCGCTATATACATCCAAGTTGTCGTCGTTGCTGCCAGGAACCCTCGCGCTGTTTGACCTCGCAGAAAATAATCGGAGTGGGTGACTTCAATCCACGAGTGGTTCGTGGGCCACTGCTTTGACTGCCGCGTTCCGTCCACGAGATTCACTTCACAGTAGATCCCGTGAAGCGCTTTGAGATGGCTCGAAGCTGTTGTAAGGATTATGATTATTATTATTAAAACTGTTATTGTTCTCATGAAAATCCCAGTTCTAGTGAATAGACTTGGCGGTTCCTCGCAGTCTTGCAACACGAGCTGAGCAGACAGCTACGTAACTGATTTACATACTCTTCCAGTAACATCACACCGAGCTGCCGACTAAAGCGAGCAATTATAAAAATTCTGCCGCTAATCTGCTATTTGCTTCAGACAGTGAGGGCTAATTGTTCCGACAGCAATACAGGTCTCAGTTCTGGCGCCGACATCAAAGGGCGGGCGGATAGCATTTCAATCTGACAGCTTTATACTCAGAAGGGAGAGTGCAGGTGGGAATCTATTCCCGTCTCCCTGTCAGCCACCAACCCACTCAACGCTGTTGAGAAGTCTCGAAACGCTTCACAGCATATACTGTAAAGGGAATCGACTGTACATTCTTTGTGTCCCCACCCAACAACGCGTACCTATATACCTATACTCTCTTCTTCTTCCCTCACTCCCTTTCTCTTCCCCCCGCTTTCCCCTTCTCTCCCTCTTCCCTCTTGCCCCCCTTTCACCCTGATTTTGCCCCGCCCCACCTTTCCCTCCCTCTCTCCTTTGCCCCCCCCCCACCCCTTTCTCCCCCCTCTTCCTCCCTGACCTTGCTATACACCACCTCTCCCTCCCTCTCCCTCCTTGCCCTCTTTTCCCCCTTTCTCCCATGGCTCCATTTCTGCGACTGTTTGTGGGGACGCTGCTGTGAGCAATTTGGCTGCCGCGTTTCGCCCACAAATATACGGTCAATTTTCCTACTCTTCTTCGTCCTGCTCTGATCCCTCCCCCCGCCTGCTCTTGTCCCTACCTACCTGTCCTTGGGACGTCCTCTCGACGTGAAAGGTGCTATATAAATATAAGTTTTGATTGATTGATTGATTGATTGATTGATGTGTGTTCTTATTGAGCTTGCGATCGGCCGAGCCTCGGAGAGAGCTTCGCATTTCTTCTTCATCTGACTGCTCTACGTGAACGTGTCAAGAAAACTTTGGAAGAAACGAAAGCCCTGAAGGAATTCTCATGGTTTGCTTTTCTGTGTCATAAAAATAACATTAAAAAGATGTTTTTTCTCTCCCCGTATTTTTTTGCGAGATTCCTAGCCTGTCTCTTGATAATTACTGAGTAATAATACGTGCCTAGTCATTACTGAATATCTCCCTTAATGTGCTTTAATACGAACCATACTTTGGCCATGGGATGAATCAGTGATCGAGGACATCTTTTCAATGAGTCTGTGTAACATAAAACCTCGACCCACCAAAGCATGGCTGTTGCCGTGAACACTGTGCAATATTTCAGCTCAATTTGGCGCTGGCTTAGTCTTTAACACTTTAGTTGTTGGAAATCCTGCGATGGTTCAGTGAGTACCATAAAGTGTAGTCCCGCAGCTCAGTGATTAGAGCACTCGCCTCGCAAGCGAGAGACCTGGGTTTGATTCCTGGTGGGTGAGTTGGGGGTGGGGGGGGGGGGGTGGTGGGCGGGGATGGGGGGTTGGTGGGGGTAAGGGATGGAGGCGAAACCCTGGGCAAGTTTCCTTACTCCGCCCACCGGATAATAATCCCTCGATTCCATCGAGTTCCCCTCCAAAGCCAACCGGGCTACCCGGCCAGCCGGCGCAGTGAAGCACTTTTGAGACGTCCTCCCGACGTGACAGGCGTTACATGAATGTAAATTCTACGGTCTCCTCGAAAGGAGTACATAAGTCTTTGCTGAAGTGGATCCTTTGGGATTTAAAGGATTATATTCATGAGTAAACGGCAGAGAGAAGGAATACAAATGTTACTCTTTTTTAAAAAAAAAAAATGTATCACGGTCATCTACATTTTACGACCATCTAAACATTTGGAGATTATTTAAACATCCGTTTTATTCCTGGCTCAAACGAGCAATTCCGAACCCTGCTCTTTCCCCATCTAAAGCCTCCCTGTCTAAGCCATACCCCGGTCAGGAGCGCTCAATACAGCTGCGTTAAATAAGTGTTTGGGTCACACACACGCCAAAAGATATTATTTATTATTTTACACTCGATAAATATTTATGGATAAAGAAAACATTTTTCCTTTCGCTTCGAAGGTCAGTCAGGCGTGATCCAGTCCCGGGATGGATTTAGTATTGAGTTGAGCAGTCTGTCCCTGAAAGGGACAGTGGAACAGAGACCGAGAGAGAGAGATAGTGAGAGAGACTAACAGTAAAGCAACCCCCGCCATAATATATAATAATAATCCTTGCATTTGATACAGCGCCTTATCGCGCCTTCGAGACACAATATACTGTCAAGCGATTTGACTGTGTATTTTGCTGGGTAGCTGGGCTGGCAATTGCGCGCAGCAGCGTCCCACATCCCACAAACAGTCGTGGATTGAAGCGACCAAAGTAGTCCTATTATTCCGCCCATCGACTAACGGTGTTGCCGTTAGGAGAAAATAAGAGCTTGCTCGGCGAAACAAGACCTCTGGCTTGCTCTTGTATTCAGTGCTGTTTGGTAACTCTCTTGCACACTGCTAGAGCCTGGAGTCACAAGATAGCGATACGAGATGTTGCACTGGAATTGCTGTTGAGTTTGCAGCTCAACGTACCTTGAACACAAAATGGCTTCTTAGCCCATTGAAGTCACACTTTGTCCTCACTATGGTACCATCTTTGTGCGCTACACAATTCTTCCACCCCCCCCACCCCACCCCCCCCCCCCTCTACCACCACCTCCCACCACCGGCATAGTTAGTCTCACTAGCGCTGTGAGGGAGCGAGGAAATGGCACAGAATTACCGCCCAGTATTGGAAACAGGAGCACAGGAAAATATACTTCACAAGTTCCAGTAGCTTCGGATACGTGAGAGACGTGTGTGTTTGCGTGCGTGCGTGTTTTCGTGCGTGTTTGCGTGCGTGGGAGAGTGGTATCACCACCGTTTGTTCCAACGGACAACAACAACAAACATTACATTTATTACATTACTGTTACATTTATAGAGCGTCTTTCACGTCGGGCGGACGTCCCAACGCCCGCCCCCCCCACCCCCCCTCCATCGAGTGACTGCAAACAGACGCCTTGATATTCTAAACTACATGACAGCTGTCAGCCTGCCTCAGTTGGCTTCCCTCACCTGCGGTTCAGAGGTTCCCTAAGTCGGGACTTTGGCTTCTCTAGTCTCAGCCGACGCTCCAATGCTGCGCGCTGGGGGAAGCGTCGCGTTATCAGAGGCCCCGTCCTTCGAATGAGATGTCCAAGGCCTTGCCTGCCTCGCTGAAAGAACCCAAGGTCACCGTTCGAAAAGGCGAGTTTCGGGAAAATTCCCCGGCCGTTTGTCGGATGTCGCTGTGTTGCGTGGATCGCGGGGCGAGATTGCCTACGCGTTTTGCCGACCAATCACGCGCAAGAACCTCGTTACACGAACGTTTCAAATCACTTTTCAGACACGCCCGGCGCGTCACAGAAGCCATAACCTGGAGGCAAGAATGATTATTGTGTGACCGCTGCTGATGTAGACACTTTTTAACCACTGAGATGTGGGGGAAACATTTTTCGACTTTGCGACCTTCCCCCGCCCCACAAATCCAGCGAGAATCTTACGTCGATATGCGTCAGTACACGTTAGCCACAATAATCCTCGCGATTCGATGCCTCTAACGCCTCGTCAAGTCTTCGAGACGTCTCAAAGCGCCTCGCAGAATGTACCGTAAAGTGAATTGACCATGTATTTTGCGGACGAAGTACACTGTGACTAATATTCCATCTCCCCGTACGATTTGCTGTGCATTTTTGCGTTAGTTTTGCTTGTTACCTGACAAGCTCAGAACGCTGTACGTGTGCTGGATAAGCCAGGGGAAGGGTTAATATTCTACTGCTGCTCAGGGAATGCCTGAGTTCTAATGACTTCCTGCCTACGCTACGAAATCCGGGAATAATGGCTGAAAATGTGGTCACAAGTCCGAGGTTCCTGTTGGCTGTGGGCTAAAACTCCTTTCAAGTTAATGATTTGACAGGGAGAGGAAACGGTCGTGTGTTAATGGGAGCACCTCAAGTATTTCTGACAACACACGAGAGAGAGAGAGAGAGAGAGAGAGGTGCGTCCAAGCCAAGACCTGCAGTGCATCTATAACGCTGATGCCAGAGGTCACAATTAGTGGAGGAACGCAATACACTGATTCCCCCTCCACCCCCCCCCCCACTCCTCCCCCCACCCCTCCGCACCCCCATCCCCCCCCCCACCCCACTCCGCCCTCCCACCCCACCTCTTACGCAATCACTTTCACTCTTATGAATCAGAGGGCCAATTACTGAACCTGAATGCTTCAGTAATTACTAATTAGATGGCGCGGGCTGGAGGCACGAGCAAAAAGTAGAGTGAGGGAAAGGGACAAAGACAGACTGGAATTTTTTTTTTTGAAGAGGCTCTGTCCCCGTGTTAGCGGCCAAGTTTTCAAGTGACTGGAAGTCGGATCTAAACAAACCCCTTGAAATGTACAGCGTTCAAGAAGAAGTCCCACTTTCGCGCGAGGCAGAGGAGGCTCTTGCCTGTCCCCGGTCTCATCCGTTCTACCGTCGGTGGCCACGCTTTCAGCTGCTACGCCCCAAAACACTGGAACACCCTCCCTCAATCCCTTCGGCCTTGCCCCCTCCTCCCACACCTTCACGTCGTTGCCTGAAAACTTCCACTTCGACCCTCACGTGCCTACGGTCACCTCCTCCCACCCTATGGCTCGGCTTCAGTGGACGAGTGGAGCTATTTGTGGACGAAAAGCGGCAGCCAATTGCGCACAGCAGCGTCCCCCACAAACAGTCGTAGATTGAAATGACCGATTTTTATTACAGTACATATTGTGGGGTTTTTTTGGATGGATTATTATTAGGCGTGCGTGTGTGTGGAGTAAGGAAACTTGCCCCAGGTTTCGCCCTGACCTGCCTGGATTTGAACGGGTAGATGGTGTCGATCGGCCCACGGTCTTACAGAATGGCGGAACAGGCTGGAGGGTCTGGATGGCCTCCTCCAATTCCCGTGCCTTTACGTTCCTGTGTCCGATGGGACCCGCCGGGGTTAAAGCGTTCGGTTCCAGGAAAACCCCAGGCGTTTTGCGACCGCAGCCCGGGAGGGAAAAGAGACCGTAATAGAGTGAATGGACGGCATTCCTCTCCTAATCACCGGCAGTTTTCCAAGCTCGTCCTGATAAATTGAACATGTTCCAACTCAGCCCCGAAAACTGTCAGTGAACATGCGCTTTGGTTCTAAAGTGGGCTAGAAAATAGCAGAGTTGGAACAAATAAGCCTCCAGTTGGATTAATCGCTGATATTACAGTAACCTAGTGTTTGATGTCTGCTCTTAACAGCTGTCAGTCAGCCAGGTGGGGGACCCCCATTTGGAACCCACACTCTCTCAGAGGCAGCTGGGCCGAACTGGACGATTGACGGCTCTAAAGATCGACAAATGCTGAGCGCTTGACACCGCGGATGGAGGGGGGGGGGGGGGGGGGGGAGGATTGGAAACCGATCTCACACATCGGGGATACTGAGATGCGAGTGGAATAGAATACAGAGATAGGCGCTCCAATACGCTGGCCGGTGAGGAGGGCGCTCTGTAAGGGCAAGTTCTAATATAATATCATATTATAATAATCCTTGCATTTGATATAGTCGCTTTTCACATCCTATCCACGTCTCAAAGCGCTTCACAAAATATACTGTAAAGTGAATTGACTGTATGTTTGTGGGCGAAACGCGGTAGCCAGTTGCGCACAGCGGCGTCCCCCACAAACAGTCGTGGGTTGAAACTCTCCCAATTTTTATTGTTGTGTTGGTTTTTTTTTGGAGGGATTATTAACAGGCGTGTGGAGTAAGGAAGCTTGCCCAAGATTTCGCCCAGGCCGGCAATCAAACCCAAACCTCCCGCTTGCGAGGCTAGTACTCTAACCGCTGAGCTACAGGACTCCATCTCAAAGCTTTTGAGCTTCTCAGTTCAGTTCTCAGGAGACTCCGGCTCGGCACCTCCATACTGCCCTAACATTTGGCACTTATTAGCACTTAAAAAATAATAATATAAAACAAAATTGCATCCTGACTGCGGACTTTATGTCCCGTCCTGGGAAACATATAGAGAACAGCTGTACGTCTGTGTGAAGTACAGATGTGCGGGCAGCTGGAATTCGGTCTGTAGATGCCGTTAATTGAAGCAGGGGGTAACATTCTGATTGAAGACGGTGTGGAAATCTATTCCCCTTGCTTTCCTCCCACACAATACTGCACAACAGAGACTTGGAACCGAGAGAGGCCAGCTACCATCTCCTGCCAACTTCCCATCTCCTAGTATTTTGCCCTCAAATATACACTCTGTGTACATTCTGTGAAGCGCTTTGGGTCTCTAGACTAGAAGACGTGAAAAGCGCTATATCAAACACAAGCGTACTAATAATAATTATTATTATTAGTGTGAGTCAATGTTAGAAAACAGTCAATTTCACTGGAAAAATATAGAAAAACTAACAAGTCATTTTCTATTTTAAAAATGCTGTGGTAATAATTAATACTCCTTGCGTTTGACATAGCCCCCTCATCACCCCTAGTCTTTGAGAGATGTCTTCACATACTGCAAAGCAAATTCACTGCGTACTTTGTGGATGAAACGTAGCAGCCATTTGCGCACGACAATGGTTGGATTGAGTGACCAATTTTTCTTTGGGTGGGGGGGGGGGGGGGGGGGATTATTACTCCTGGAAACGGAATTGCCAATCGACTAACAACCGTGTTCCCACTTACTACCAGGTAAACGGAGGCGTGTGGCGTAAGGAAACGCTTCGAAGCTTTCACCCGCCCGGGAATCGAACGCGGGTCCTCTCGCTTGTGAGGCGAGCGCTCTAACCACTGAGCTACAGAGTTTACAGGTCTCAAGCCGGATAGTATTGGTGGCTAAATTGACCCCAGCTGTCCTCGGGAGGCCACAACTAGCCAAAGTGGGGGTGTTGGTCCTGTTTGCCCCCACCCCTGTAGCGCCCTCTGTAGGTTAGGCTTGGGTATTACAAGTTGATTGGCGGAAAAGGTCTCGTTGGGTCATTGAGACGTCACTTCCTGCTTTGCTGCACACGCTCAAGGCGACAGAAATGGCCTCCAATGTCGTCCTAACAACCGTGTCATTGCAGAAAAAATACCGCTCCAAATATAACTCGGTTCCGGTCCAAAACGTCACCCTTAAACGAGGCTCGTCAAAGTTACTCTCGTTGGGACTGAGCGCAGTCCCATTGACTTCACTTTCACTCGGATTCACAGGTTGCTAATGAACACCACCGCCCTCCCCACCTCCACCCCCTCACCCCAACAGCCCCAAATCCCGGAGACACATTCACTCTTAGGTTTAGAAACTGCACGATTATTTCGAACATTCGCAACAAACCACAGGTCTGGTTTTAATCTGGAGAAGGATAAGCAACAGGGAATGGCGGTTTACCAGAGAATAAGCCACCCAGTGACATCAGGAGCTGTGTAATCCGACTCCTCGTTCGACTGACTGAACTTTTTTTTTCGAGGGGTCCCTGGCTTTTTCAAAGAGTCACTTGTTTTGGCGTTTCACTAAATCACAGCTCTCAGGTCGTTTATCTGCTTTACATCACGCATGAGTGAGTGTGGCTTGGGGAATTAAAGTGATCCCCGCTCCCCGCCCCCACCCCCAGCCAACCAACCCACCACCCCTACCCTCCCACCCCCCACAAAAAACCCAATGCGTTTAAATCTCGAACCTTCAGGGAATTTCTACTTACAGGCAAGGCATTCCTGACACAAAGAGTCGGAAGGGAAAGGACTTTGGTGCTGTATGTTTAATAACAGTCCAGAGAGTTTGTGGCCAGGGCCAGGCTGCTTTTATTTACACCCAAATCTGTATTGCAAACTGATTGCCTCCCTGGCAATAACGTAATAAGAATCATGATAATAGTCCTCGCGTTTGATATAGAGCTTTTCACATCTTATCGACGTCTCAAAAGCGCTTCACAGAATAAACTGTAAAGTGAATTGACTGTATATTTGGGGGCGAAACGCAGCAGTCAATTGCGCACAGCAGCGTCCCCCACAAACAGTCGTGGATTGAAAACGACCAATTTCTATTCTTGGGGTTTTTTTTGGACGGATTATTATTAGGCGCGTGTGTGTGGAGTAAGGAAACTTGCCCAAGGTTTTGCCTTGATCTGCCTGGATTCGAACACACAGGTCTCACGCTTGTAAGACGAGCGCTCTAACCACTGAGCTACAGGAGTGCAAGCTCCTAGGAAGTTGTTACATATTCAGGCGTATTGTATTTTTGGATGGAGGGATTTGTCTACTTCGCCTTAAATGTACAATAATAGGAATGTGCTGCTCTGTACGTACGATTTCGAGACATTTCGGGGTAGAATATGCCAGGATTTCATCACGTTTCCCTTGTGTTAATTATTGCAAGAGGATACATTATAAACATCACAGGTTCATCTCACGGTTAGTTTGGCGAGTCAGCGGCAAAATAGATTCCGTTCAGATAGGCCAAGGCCCCTGCCTCATCAAAACCAATCTTGTGATCTTAAGACACAAGCGTCTCACGTACTTAACCAACCCTTAATTGAATGAGCGTTAGTTAGCCTGAGCTTTCCTCCCTGTGGAAAATTTTAATTAAAGTGTATGTGAAGATTCAAGAGCGTCTCAGTCCTATTTATATCCTTTGCCGTGGATCAGTGGCTATCAACATTCAAGTTTGAGCTCTCAGTCTAGGCTGACATTTTACTGCAGTTCACCCCAACTACTCGCGCCCCCCCCCACCCACTAACCCCCTCCCCCCACCCACCCACTAACCCCCTCCCCCCCTTTCCTTGCCTCCTTCAAAACCCGTCTCAAGACCCTCCTCTTCAACCGTGCCTTCGGTTAAATCCCACGATGCGATTCGAACAGCCGAGGTTTGCTGCCGAGAATCCTTCAGAGCAGTTCCTCATTCCCTTCTCGGCAATAAGCTATCACAATTAAATGTTGCAACGATTAGGTTTATTTCACTGCACTAACCAGCGGTAGATTATGAAGCCGCTAAGGGGTAAAAAGCTTTGCTTTGTTTCAGACTATAACCTCAGGACGACCATTTGTGGGTCTGTGTCACCCGCAGTCTGAACCATAGTGCCTCATAAACCTGTTGTTTCGCAGTGCAATGGAGATAGCAGTTCACAGAAAACTCCTCAGCTGTGTGCGTGTGCATGTATATATACGAATGTGCGCTCGTGTGTGTATATGTTTGTGTTTGTATACATATATGTGCAGTATGTGTTTGTGTATATGAATGAATGTGTGTGTGTGTGTGTGTAAGTGGTTGATCTGCCCTGTGCTGGATGAACTGACAAAGTTTCAGTTGCTTTGTAATTAGCTCTAAAATGCCAGCATATGAAAATCAGTGCGACATTTGAAGCTTACATAAGCTGCTTTGGGGGATATTATAGGAGAGACTCCTTCATTTCTGTGCGCTCGAGAGAGAGAGAGGAGAGAGAGAAATGAAGATACCACACAGATACTGAATACTTTTTAATAATCCTCTTTCATAAAACATATTACCAGCGGCGCTTTTTTTTATATCGGTTATGAACTCCTTTTTTGTACACTCAACAAATCCATTGTATTGACTCCAAGTTGCCCGCTCCCCAGTTTATTTAAGTTTGGCGAATCGAACACAATGACACTTTAAGATAACTCGCTTTCCCGTGTTCCTGACATCAAGTCGCATCAAACTGGATCTACAAAACACAGGAAATTAAACCCTTGGGACACTTCCAAAGCACTGACGGAAATGTTAGGGTGACCTCTTTCGAGAGCTGTTTGATTTGATTTGGTTCTTATTATTTTCTATTTTCTCCTCCTCTCCTGTCCCAGCCAACTCCCTCTCCCCACTTCTTTCTCCTCGCACTGTTCTGTTCGTTCGCCAAATTGACAACGGTAAAATTACATTTTGATTTTGTTTTGAGGACATCCCAAGGCTCTGATCATTCAGGGATCGGGGACCCAAGCGATGGGGTGAGGCACTGTTGGGGGGGGGGGGGGGGGAGGGGGGGGGGGATGGGGAGAGTTGGGAGGGCGGCAGAAGTCACAATCGAACAACAAAATACAACAATGACATTGCACTTATATAGCGTCTTTCATGTCGGGAGGACGTCCCAAAATGCTGAACGGTCTGGTCTGGTTGGGATCTCAGCAGGGGGGGGGGGGGGGGCGGAGGGTCTTGAAACCGGCCTTGAAGGAGGCAAGGCAGGAAGCGAGGCAAAGGGACTGTGGGATGGAGTTCCAGATGGGGGCAGAGAGGCTGAAAGCTCGTCCACCGATGGTAGAGCGGGTTGGACGGGGGACATGGAGCAGACCGGAGCCCGCTTAATGGAGGGGAGGGGGGCAGGTTATAATATAAATAATAATAATCTTTGCGTTTGATACAGCGCTTTTCACATCTTATCGACGTCTCAAAGCGCTTCACAGAATGCACTGTAAAGTGAATTGACTGTATATTTGTGGGCGAAACGCGGCAGCCAATTGCGCACAGACGTGTCCCACAGACAGTCGTGGATTGAAATTACCAATTTCAGGTTGGTCGCGGACCAGGTTGGTAGGGAGCCAGCAAGTCGGAGAGAGGGGAGGGGCAAGGCCTCTGCGTAAAGAAGATTCTTCAAATCACTCTCCGGCGGGACTGTGCCCAAATATTCTCTCTTCTCTCTTTTTGTTTCTCTCACCGTCTCGAAGAGGGATGGACTGAGAGAGGTTCAGTTAGAGAAAACATTGAAAGGAAATATGCGTCTCTGTACTATTCCCCTTGCGCGAGCACAGGAGACACATCTACCTCTTTTGTCAAACTGTTATAACTTGGTGACGTCGTTCTGTTCTGTCGTCCTCACCTACAAGGCCTTACATGGCCTTGCCCCATCCTACCTAACCGATCTACTCTCCCCCTACAAGCCCACCCGGACCCTCCGTTCAACAGGACTTGGCCTGCTCCAAGCCCCCCGCCCGAGCCGCCCCACCATCGGCTCCCACCCTATGGAATGCCATCCCTCAATCCCTCCGTCTAGTTTCTTCCCTTTCCTCTTTCAAGGCCGGTTTGAAGACTTTCCTCTTCGATCGTGCCTTTTGTTTCACCCCGAACTCTTTTACCTCCCCTTCGTGTTTCACCCCTTCCCAAACACTCCCCTCCCAGCTCGGGTCACACGCCTATTGTTTAGCGCCTTGGGACGTCCTCCTGTCGTGAAAGGCGCTATATAAATGTAAATTGTTGTTGTTGTTGTTGTTAGTGAAGTTCGTAGCTGGGTGGGCCTAAGGTCCTCAACTCATTCCCTCATCATCCCAACTCTGCCGCAATCTGTTGAATCCTGATAGGAAGACTTTAATGATCCTGCCTTTGATGATTCATTTATACACATCAACAAATTACATTTCCACAGCGCCTTTCACGTCCCCCAAGGCAGGTCAGGGATCTGGACCCAAGCCGAGGATTGGGATGACATTGGGTGGAGGGCAAGGAGGGTATGGGGGTAGGAGGGTGACCAAAGGAACGGTCGAAGAGGAGAGGGTCTATGAGACAGACCTTGAAGGAGGCAAGGGAGAGGGCAGGGGTGGGTGGGGGCGGCGAGATGAAGGGATTATGGAATGGAGTTCAAAAGGGTGGGGGTAGAGAGGCTGGAGGTATGACTGCCGAGAATGGGAATGGGCTGGGCGGGGGACCTGGAGTAGGCCAGAGCCTGCTGAGATGATAATATTAATAATAATAATCCTTGCATTTGATACAGCGCTTTTCACGTCTTCTAGACGTCTCAAAGCGCTTCACAGAATACGCTGTAAAGTGAAATGACTGTATATCCGTGGGCGGAACGCGGCAGCCGATTGCGCACAGCAATGATTGAGCGGAGAGACCATAAGAGGTTAGGAAACGTGCGGGAACCAGAAAGTACCACCCGAGGCCAGAACCCAAATAGACAAGGTTGTTTCTGCCGGAATCTCCTTCCCTGGCACGCGGCGATCGTAAATCGGGTTTTGTATCGTCAGTCATTCCAATAAAGATTAACCTCACGGTTTCAAGTTGGCTCGTTAAATTCTTGGGCAGCAAAAGGAATGAGCGAGGCAGCCCACAAAAGACAGAAGATGATAATTAATGTCCGAGTTTGTGTCTGCCAAGTCGTGGAACGTTCAGGCGCTGAGCTGTTTATTTGTGAGGCACTGATGTCTGCCAGGCTAAGGTTTAATTGAACTATTTAGTTTGTGAGTGTTTAATAAAGCCGCATTTCAAGTCGAGTCTGTCGCTGCGTCCGTTGAGTGCGGTAGCAATTAACACAAGCATAAGAATCCTTTCATTCGACATAGTGCCAAGACGTCTCAATGTGCTTCGCAGATTATACTGCGAAGTGACTTGACTGTATATTTTGTGTGCCAAACGCGGCAGAGCAGCGTCCCACACACAGTTGAGTGGCCAAGTTACTATCGATTGAGTGATTTATGGTTGAAAGGATTATTTCGATGAGCTGAGTGATGCTACAGTCACAGAGCCTGCTGTTGTAGGCGGATCCTTTCCTCTAAACTCTTGTGTCACTTCATATTTGCGTCTTAAGGCCTACTTTATTGGCCCGCATGTCCTTTTGATTTTTACAGCACATTGAAAGCTCACCCAGACAGCCAGTCGCATTCTGTGGCTTTAACTGAACAAGGTTGAGACAGGGAACAGTGTAAACTGTACTCAGTGAGATGAGCGCTCGCCTTGCAAGCGAGAGGACCCAAACTTTGTCTGGCAAGACGAAGGCCGAGGCAAATGCTGTTCCCATTTGATTGAACAATTCGTTCGACCTATTTGAGGGCAAGTTATCAGCAGCGAGTCAATGAATTGCTTCCTGGTGGGGAAGAAAAATCAAAATCAAACACACCCAGTCCACCTATCTACACACGGCATCCGCGTTCAAATTGGCTCCGTAAAGTTAAATGGAAGCCAAGCTCACGATATCGTATCTGCCTTGTTAAGACAGGCAGTAAAACAATAGATCTCTTGTGAGCCGTGCTGTCTGGCTACCGAGACATTTGGCTTCCATACCTTGTTTCCATAAAGGGGGATAACTAATCCTTGATCGAGGATTGCCACATCGGGAGGACATCTCAAAGCGCTTCACAGGATTTACCGTGAAATGGTGGCGGGCGGGCGAATGTATTTGTAGGCAAACGCAGAAGCCAATGGCGCGCGATAGTGTCCCACGAATGGTGGCGGATTGAGTGACCGTTTTATTTTTCTTATTCCATTTTCTTGAAGGAATTATTACTCTCGGGTGGCGGGGTGGGTGGGGGGGGGGGGGGGTGGGGGGAAAGCGACCCGCCAATCTTCTAACAACCGGGTTCCTTACTTACTGCTGGTTTAAAAACAAGCGACGTGTGGACAAAGGGAAACTCACTCAACATTTCTGGAGGCTGGAGTCACTACCGGTCGCTTATAGTCACTACTTCCCGAAGCTGTGGAACTCTCTCCCTCAACCCCTTGGCCCCGTTCTCTCCCCATTTCCAGATCGCGCTTGCAGAGCCTTCCTCTTCGACCGTGCCTATGGTCACCTATGCCCCTTCCCCCAGCTCGGCTTTGGGCTCCGCCACTGTTAAGGAGGACGTCCCAAGGCGCTGAAAAATCGGGGTCGGAACCAGAGCAGGGAGGGAGGGATAGGGTAGGGGGAAGGAGAGTAGGAGAATGAACTGTGTATTGACTCAAGCACCATTTTAGAACTTGGAACTTACTGTCAAACTTCTCAATCCACCTCACCGGTGGATTCAGTAACTGCTTTATTCTCGACTCCAACCAGGAACCCACAACAAGGTTCACAACTTTGCCTCGCCAGTGAGAGACCTGGGTTCGATTCCAGGCAGGTCAGGGCAAAAACCATGGACAAATTTCCTTACTCACGCACGCCTGATAATAATCCCTCAAGGGAAAAAAAAACCCTAATAATAAATCGGTCACTCAATCCATGACTGTTTGTGGGTCACTATTGTCTGTGTATATTTATAACGCACCACGTGTGGGGGGGGGGCTGTACAAATGTAATTTTGTTGTTGTTTAGTGTTTTTTGCTTCGGAGGTTTGTGTTTTTGTTGGAAATGTACCTGAGGAAGAACAATTTCAGTGACTTTTTCTTGGATACAAGCGTCATTAAGTGAGAGATGGGAGGCAGGGAGGCAGGCAGGCAGGCAGTTAGGCAAGCTGGAAGGGAGGGAGGGAGGGATTGATTGATTAAATGATGCATTGGAGAGAGGGAGAGATGGACGGGACCTCTTTATTCTGCTGATCCCTTGAAAAGTTCGCAATCAATCACCATTTCTGCCATGTTGCAATCATATCATACACAAAAAAAAAGGTTTCATCACAAATCAGGAGTTTAAGAAAAGTTTAGCATTCCAGCCGACTGACTTCATCGAGGAGTGAGCGAGGGAATGAATGCGTTGCTGCCTGACTATCACACAGAGAGACCACAAGGACAGCTGGTGTGAGAGCAGAGGGTTCCACACTGACTGTGCAAGTTTGGGGTCAAAGCACGACTGTTTTATTCAGTGCTGGTGCTCTATTACATTGGGTCATAATGGTATCTGACTCTAGACAACAACAACAAAATACAGCGCCTTTCACGTCAGGAGCTTATCCCAGTAGAGCTCCTGTGGCTCGGTGGTTAGAGCACTTGTCTTGCAAGCTGGGGAGACCAAGCTGCGGAGACCTGTGTTCGAATCCAGGCAGGTCAGGGCGAAACCTTGGGCAAGTTTCTTTACTCCACACACACGCCTAATAATAATCCCTCCAAAAAAAACACAATAATAAAATTGGTCATTTCAATCCGCGACTGTGTGCGTGGGACACTGCTGTGCGCAATTGGCTGCCGCGATTCGCCCACAAATATATACAGTCAATTCACTTTACAGTATATTCTGTGAAGCGCTTTGGGACGTTGATAAGATGTGGAAAGCGCTATATCAAATGCCAGGATTATTATTATTATTATTATCCCAAGGCGCTGGACAGTCACTGCTTCAGACCCGAGCTGAGGACGGGGGTGAGGTGGGGAGGGAATTGCCAATGGGTCCATCGAAGAGGAGAGTGTTGAGGCGAGACTTGATAAAAACTTGATATATACATACCGTGCCTTTCATGTCAGGAGGATGTCTCAGAGCGCTTAGGTGAGTGTTACAGATGGGTTTGGTGCTCGGTTCTGTTACCAACACCTCCCAAAATGAAGCTTCCCATCGCTGTCCGTAGGGTCAAAGAGAAAGGTATTCAGGAAGGCACGAGACCTAGTGGGCTGAAGGGTTTTCTGCATGTGTTTCTTCCATGGTCATGCCTAAAAGAATGGCGGGGGTTCTGTGTGTCATCTTCCAATACACCATATGTACAACAAGGTGGAGTCCTGTAGCTCAGTGGTTAGAGCGCTCGCCTTACAAGCGTCAAACTTATGTTTCGAATCCAGGCAGGTCAGGGCGAAACCTTGGGCAAGTTTCCTTACTCCACACACACACACACGCACACACGCGTGCCTAATAATAACCCCGCCAAAAAAATCCACAATAATAAAAATTGGTCATTTTCAATCCACGACTGTTTGTGAGGACACTACTGTGCGCAATCGGCTGCCGCGCTTCGCCCACAAACATACAGTCAGTTCACTTTACAGTACATTCTGTGAAGCGCTTTGGCCGTCGATAAATGTGACACGCGCCGCATCAAACGCAAGGATTATTAGAACGACAACAACTTGCATTACACAGCAGCCCCTCGCAAAGGGCAGCGACCCAGAACTTACAGACGTAGCCCTGAATCCGTCGCTGTTCGCAAAGTAGAACAAGGTTCCGTCCTTCCTGCCCTTTAACTTGACAGGTTGAATTCACGTGAAAAATGCCCGATTGCCCTCGCACCTGCGAGCAGATCATTGCTGCCTATCTGAGCTATCCTTCAAGGGCAATTGCACTCGCTCATCCAGCCTTTGTTCGCCTACATTCCTGGCTATCCCTGCCACTGTTTATTGACTCGGAATTCCATTAAGGTTAATTCACCGGCAGATGTTGTCACTGCGCTGGTAAGAATGAGTTTTTTTCTCTCCCCTTACCCCTCAGCACGCTCGCTTTCACTTTCCCATTAACGTGTATAAATACTAAGTAACTTCACAAGGTTTTCACACCAGCCTTTTTTTTTTGATCTCTCAAACAAAGTATCAATCATTCATCGGTGGGCAACTTTACATCTTCTCCCTTCATGGTTTCAAACGCGCAAAGACCACTTAGAGAAAACGAGATCTTTGTGATCGCTAATATGTACCCGGGGTTTTTACATTCCCTCAGTTAATTGGTTTTGGTTTCAACCAGCTCATTTAACTGGCTTAAACATTTACAGGGAAACGCTTGGTCTGTGTTAATCACCTCTGCGTGTGAAGAGAAAGAGTGTCAAAGGAGGATATCACATTGTCCTGTTGAAAACTGCCCCGGTATGAAATCACTGTTCACAATCGTTCCAGCCATGTTTAACGCAAAACTCTGTGTGAGTCAATCTGTGCTGATCACCGCCAAAGGACGTCCCAATAATTCATCAAAATCCATACGTTTGATACATTGCCCTTCACGTCAGGAGGACGCCCCAAAACGCTTCACTGGATTTACTGTAAACTGGAGTCACTGTGTGTTCTCCGTTGTGATTGTGGCAGATGAATTGCGCACAGCGAACTATCACAAACACCGTGTGGTGTTACTGTATTCATTGGTTGGATTTGTTGGCCAGGGACATTGGGAGAGACTCGCTCTACGCACTCGCTCGCTCACTTCACTCCATCCCTCCCTGCACCCTCCTCCCTCACCCACCCTCCCACCCTCCCTCCCTCCCTCACATCCCCTCACCCACCATCCCTCCCCTCCCTACCCTCCCTCCCTCCCTCACCTCACCACTCCACTCACTCACTCACTCACAACTCACTCAATCACTCACTCACTCACTCAACTCACTCACTCACTCACCTCACTCACTCACTCACACTCACTCACTCACTCACTTCACTCACTCACTCACTCACTCACATCAACTCACTCACTCACTCACTCACTCACTCACTCACATCACTCACTCAACTCACTCACATCACTTCACTCACTCACTCACTCACTTCACTCACTCACTCACTCACTCACTCACTCACTCACTCACATCACTCACTCTCACTCACTCACTCACTCACTCACTCACTCACTCACTCACTCACTCACTCACTCACTCACTCACTCACTCACTCCACCTCACTCACTCACTCACTCACTCACTCACTCACTCACTCACTCACTCACTCACATCACTCACTCACTCACTCACTCACTCACTCACTCCCGCCCTCGTTTCGAACTGCGGCATGGGAATCTTTAACATCCACCTGAACGTTTTAGGGTCTCACCCCAAGGACGACAACCTCCAACAACACAGCACACCCCCAGCGCTCCATTGGTGTGTCAGCTGAGACTGTGAGTTGGTCCTTAGGTGGGGCTTGAACCCACGGCCTTGGGGCTTGTGTACTCTGGGATAGAGTTCCAGAAAGTGGAGACAGAAAGACTGAAAGCTCGCCCGCCCACCTTTATAAGAAAAGCAAGTTTCGACAGTGCGAGATCCAGTATATGAAACCTACAATAACTTGGTCATTACAATCCACGACTGACTGTTTGTGGGACACTGCATGCACAATGGCTGCTCACAAATATACAGTTCAATTCACTTTTGCAGTATATCCCGTGAAGTACTTTGTAGAATGATAACTTGATCGCAAAGACAGCTCTAGACGACGCGCAAAGCGCTGGTATCGAACGCAACGACTACTATATTATTATTATATGAAGAATCTTCGGTCTTGAAAGTTTTTCAGAACTTTCAGCCACGCACTCACTCCGTTTATGGATGTTGCATATTCACTTCCCCCTTTCTGTTTTTTTGGCGTCTGCTCACATTCTGATGGAACCAACTACTTAACTGATCCTCAGCCCAATCACTCAAGCAGAAATTTATTTGCTGGAAAAAGTTACAGTTTTAATGACTGGAAACTATGAATGATCGATCAATACTCGTGTGCGTGTGTGTGTGTGAGTGTGTGCAGGTACCCACCGTACATTTGAGAGTCAAAATAGATGTTACCTCGTGTTACCGAATTCAATGCAGAGTATGAGCCCTTATGAAGACTGCGCGGTTCTTAAGGAGATTAGACTTGATAAGGGCAAATCCTCTCACGTCACCAGCAAATATATTCTGGCTTGTGACACATTGGGAGGAATGGAAAATGGACAGTTAATAATCTGTGTAAGGTTTGCAACAGCGTTTAATCAGCAGTCACAGATAAGACAATATTATTTCAAGCAATTACATAGACAGCATTCTGTGTATTTTGTGTCACGTCCCCGCCAGAATATACAGTCACTCCATTTTACAACTACATCCTGTGAAGCACTTAGGAACCAACTGAGCTTGACGTCACTTTCTAATAATAATATAATAATCCTCGCATTTAATCTAGCGCCTTATCACATCCTCGAGACGTCTCAAAACGCTTCACAGAATATATCATGAGTGTAAAGTGAATGTAAAGTCAACCCACTTTCTGGTGTCCAATGGCTGCGTATGCCATCGTTTAAAAATATAATACTAATCCTTGCACATGATATAGCGCTTGTCACGTCTTCTAGACGTGTCAAAGTGCTTCGCAGAATATACTGTAAAGTGAATTGACTGTATGTTTTGTGGGTGAAACGCGGGAGCCAATTACACCCAGCAGTGTCCCACAAAAATGTTGTGTGTTGAGTGCCCTTGTAACTCACACGTGACTATGCGCCATTTCAAATACAAATTTACGCCCACAAATATACATTCCATTCACTTTACAGTATATTCTGTGAAGCGCTTTGAGACGATAAAATGCAAAATGCGCTATATCAAATGCAAGGATTATTATAATTCTATCATTCTATTTACGATTGTTCCTTTGCTTATAGAAACCTCTGTGTTTTTCCTCCACGAAGGAAGAGCGCAAATCACCAAACAAAAGGAATAAGGGGAGAAAATCTCTTGAGGTGTTTACTCTCCACTCCCCTCCCCACCTCCAACTGACCATGTCTCACGTAGACCTTGCTTTGCCTGTTATTTCTATCCGTGTGCCCGGGCGAAAGAGAGGTCAGTGTAATTTTGGAAGATTAACACAGCGGCACAATGAAACGTTTGCCTCCAGCAACAGTCCTTTGAACGGGACGCAGCCAGCTGAGTTTGCAAAGTTAGGGAAATTAATTTTTAATCTCAGCAAACAGCTCGCTCCTCCTACCCACGCAGCCGTTTGGTGATCCTCGATCTGATAAGGTGATCGCAACGACCGCACTAAACAGTCACCGTTGTTTCATTTCGCCAACCTCGCCTGACAAAAATTAACACTCACGGCGGACTCACGGATTATTGGGTTATACTGAGTTGCGAGTCGACGAACAATTCGGATTAATAAGTGATTTTGCAAATAACCCAAGAGCGGGTGATTCCGGTCAAAGTCACCTCATCAGTCTGATGTCGAGAGTTTCCATTAACCCAAAGTCAAGGCTCACACTCTTAAAAAGTCGACTCTGTTTCCTCGAGCGATAAACACGGGCTGGAAACGCAGTGCGTTGTAACGGTGTTCGTGAGGAGGACGAGACGCCCTCTGTAGTTCAAACCTGTCTATAAGCGTGCGAAGCTAGAGGCTGTAATGAATGGTGTAGTTGGGGCCGCTTTTGTTAGGGCCCTCAGTTCTCAGCTCTGACCTCACGCTTGAGAGAGTGAAAAAAACAGGATGTGGACGCCATTCAAGTAGGCAGAGGTGGGTAGATTTTTTGGTTAGGTCAGTGTACCTAGGGATATGGGACACAGATGGGTAATTGGAGATAAGGTACAGATCATCCACGATCGAATGGAATGGCTCACTCCTGTTTCTATACATTGGATATATAGCATCCCACCATGACCATGGTACTAATACAGTCCTGTAGCTCAGTGCTTAGAGCGCTCGCCTTACAAGCGTCAGAGCTGTGTTTCGAATCCAGCCAGGTCAGGGCGAAACCTTGGGCAAGTTTCTTTACTCCGCACGTACGCCTAATAATAATCCCCTCAAAAAAACCCTATAAAAAATGAATCATTTTCAATCCGCGACTGGATGTGGGGACATTACTGTGCGCAATTGGCCTGCAGGAATTTCACCCAGGAATATACAATTAATTCACTTTACAGTACATTCTGTGACGCGCTTTGAGACGTCTTGAAGACGTGAAAAAGCGCTATATCAAATGCAAAGATTATTATTATTACAGGGAGAACTGAATTCTACCCCAGGAGATTAATAGGTTTGCACCCCCGCCACGGATATTCTTCCTTTAGAATGCAAACTCGCCAGAAAGCATGATAGACAGTCAGCAAGAAAGAAGTGTGATGAGTGCACATATCAACACAGGAATTTGCTAGGCAGAAGAAGGCCATCTAGTTCGCCTTCCACCATCCTGGCAGTCGCTTGACAATGTCGTGCATCTATCGAATTTGTTCCTGAAACAAAGTAGTTCTTATTTGTGGCTTCCAAAACAAGGACCAATGCCCACACAACAAAAGTTTAACAACTCCTTTGACATGTAAGAGCATGAGTCTGCCATTTACCTTCAAAAGACCCAAGTTTCCCCAAATTCCATGGTCAGTTCCTCTGTCCTCTGTGCTCTGATACTTTGCGCCATTATCGCTGTGGTTGTTTGGAGGGAGCTAGAGAGGCATTTCGTTTTCCGTCTTGTCGGACGGCAGACAAATTGGATTCACTGGATCGAACTGATTGAATTAGACTTGAGAAGAAAAGCAAGCGTGTGTTTGCGAGACGTTCTGCTGAATCCTGTGGATGAGGAGAGTTGTGCTCGAGCCGAGCTATGGGAAAAGCAGATTGAGGTGCGTCCAATGGGTGTTCCTGAGTTTCAAGAGCGCGGCGATCCATATGTCAAATTGCTAGTCACCCACAAAATATACACTCACTACGCTTCTGTGTATATTCTGTGAAGCGCTTTGAGACGTGATAAGGCGCTACACCAATTGCAAGGGTTATTATTTGCTGTTAGTAAATTTCCCAGTCCACACAAAGGTGTAGAACTTTGCAGTCAGGAGAGATGAGAGTGAGCCCTGGCCAATATATTTCAATCAGAAGCCCCTTTTTTTTGGAAACGCGAAAGGGTTAACGGAGACCTTTGACTAATTGGTTCCTGACGCTACCCATTGGTGGCTGGCTACCTGCGGCAAGGCAGTTGACGATGATTAAATGCGGGGAGCCCGGAGGCAAGAGCATTCGGCTTTCATTGCTGATGTTGTTTCAGCATTTTCTTTTAATTGTCCTTTTATGCCGACGTCGTGCTTCTGCGAAGACGGATTCCGAAGCTGTGTTCATTTGGGGTAGGAGCCTGTACAGCTTTGTGTCAATACCAGAGAGGCAGGGGCGGAGAGCGAGAACTACCCACAACAACAACTTGCGTTTGTATAGAGCCCTTCAGGCGGGGGTAGCATCCAGTGAGCGCTTGACAGTGACGGAGTCTGACACTGAGTTGGGGAGGGAGAGTGTGGGAGGGCAGGTGGGGGGGCGGAGGTGGGGGAGAGAGAGAAGTGGCTGCAAGCACGGATCAAAAATGGAAGGTCTTTAGGCAGGGTTTGAAAGTAGGGGAGGGAGGGGGCTCTTTGTAACTGAGTGAGCTATAAGCTGTCTGGCCAGCCAAGTCAGTGATTATTTCCCCAGCCCCGAAAGTTTATTTTTGCTAATATTCAACACAGACGCAGCAGGACAGAAATATCCCTTTCTCCAAGCGCTGGAGTGGGTCCATCGGGGAGACTTTAATTACCCAGATCATAGTCCATTGTGCACCAATTAAAAGCCAGCCTGTTTCATTGGAACCCTGGTCCTTTCCTACAAGAGGAAATAATCACAGGTGATGATGGCAACAGGAAACCATGTTCTTCCTGCCTGCCCCAGTTCGCTCGTTGCTGGATAGCTCATAACCACGGTCATATTTTACACACTTGGCTGCAGCCAGGGATGCAGAGGCTGAACACAAGGTTCGTAACTGCAGCAGACGGTGTGCTTACTGTAAGACAATGAGGGCTTGCCGTTCTGACTCGCTTCCTTCCATCTCAGTTTATAATCCGATCGCTGAACAGTTGAGTGTCTACACAAGCGATTCAGGCAATGCGATATTCGCTTCATGTCTCGTCAGTACAAAACAGGGTAATCAAACGAGAATCCACGACTGTTGGCGGGGGGGATACTGCTGTGTACAACTGGCTGCCCACCCCCCCCCCCACTGCCCCCCCAGCAAAGTACACAGCCAATTCGCTTGACAGTACTTTCTGAGAAGGCGCTTGGAGACCGTCTAGAAGGCGTGATGAGGCACGATATCGTACGCCAGGATATTACCGTCATAACTCGAGAAATCATCTGCTTCCGTCTCCATCTGCCCACCCCCCCCCCCCCCCCCCCCCCCCCCCCACCCCCGTCCGAGCCAATAAAGCCATGAGACTGAACAGTCTGACTCGTGACTGGTCCGCAAATATTTTCGCAGCGCGATCGAATTCCCATTGCATTGGAGACCAACGCGAAACAGTGGAGATGAAAGGACGCTGAATGGGCCTTGTTGTAAGGTCTCATGTGGCAAATGAGTGAGGAGAGGTCAGCCTCCCGACTCTAAATAGAAGCGTACAACGCTGCCTTTGTTCAGGACGATATGTCTTGTGCTCTCCTTTTTTTGGGGGAATAAAAAAAAATCAGACAAATATCTTTGTCCCACGAGCAATTCACTGCTAATATGGCAACGTGATTACGTTCTTCCCACGAAACACACGGTCGATTCACTTCACACTGTGTCCTGTGAAGCGATTCGAGGCATCTCTCGACGACGCGACGCGAGGCAGTAACCAATACAAGGATGTTGTCTTAAAACGAGCCCATGAGATTTCGTACGATCTGATGCTTAAAGACCATAGACCGCACGGAAGAAAAAAGTCCTGAGTTTGATAACAAGAATCATCTGATACAGTGTTTCTGCGGAAAAGATAACTTCAGCGAGAGAGCAGTAAACTCGATGAAAACAGGCTCCGTAGGGAGACAGGCAGAGCAGAAAATGTCATTTGTTTTCAAGAACAAATTACAGTAGACAGATTTCTGCTGGAAAAGAATATCTCGGATACACTATCTAGATTGGGATGTGACATGTCAAGCAACTGTCAGGATGGGGAAGGCAAATTAGATGAACCTTGGTCTTCTTTTGCCTTAGAGCAAATTCTTATGGAAATATCCGACGATATTCCAAATTAAAGGCTGTTCCTACTTTCAGTTTGTGTTTCCCCCCCCCCCCCCCCCACACACACACACACACATCTTTTGCTCGAGCGAAAGTCCTGGAGCAAGTTTGTGTTGCGAGAATGTGGGACAGTGTCCGATGGGACCGTGGGCGGGAATGTGTGGATAATAGGGCACGGTCAGGCTGATCTGTGGGTCGGAATAATAATAATAATAATCATCCTTGCATTATGTGTAGCATTTTCACGTCTTCTAGACGTCTCAAAGCGCTTCACAGAATATACTGCAAAGTGAGTTGACTGTATATTTGTGGGCGAAACGTGGAGTCCAATTGCGCACAGCAGTGTCCCCCACAAACAGTCGTGGATTGAGTGACCAAATTCATTTTTTTTTGGAAGTGGGGGTGAGCGGTGGGTGGGGGGGGAAAGGAGGATTAATACCCTCATTCTAATATAATTCATATCACAATAATATAATAGTCTACGTTCCCTCATTACGTAAAATCAAATGACATATGATATGGAATATTTTGGGTATCGCTACCAAAATAAAAACTGTATGATATAATATATGTACACATAACACAGTGGAACCCTTTTGTGGTGAAAGTCCCATTCTGTCAATACTTTTACTGCTTCAGGAAGAGAGTCCCTGAGCAGGTCTGCTGTAGTCACAGTAAGCAGTCAGTTTCAGCTCGTAATGGCTATATTCCCTCGCATTGATTTAAAGAGGGTATTGAATGTCTCTCTAATCTACAGAGTCCGCAGCAATGCTTTGCTCGGTTGCTGCAGCCAGCCTGGAACAAAATCGTCTGCATACTTTCGGAATAGGGATTGCAATCCAGAGACTCGCCGTTTCCTGCAGGTGAACACGAAATGAACAATTTAAGGTTTGTATTGAACGATTTCCAAGTAAACCCAGTAATTGGAATTATAAATCTTCCCTTTTAGAAAATTTACCACCATTTCAGCTATGCAGTTTTTTTTGTATCCTCCCACTCACCCCCCCCGCCCACCTTCCCCCCAGCCGCACTCCCTTTATAAATCTTAACCAAGTCTCCGAGTCTCTTCTTTACTCTTCCTCCCTGACTTTGCTCTACACCACCTCTCCCTCCCTCTCCCCCCTTGCCCTCTTTTCCCCCTTTCTCCCTGGCCCCGTTTCTGCGACTGTTTGTGAGACACTGCTTTGCACAATTTGACTGCCGCGTTTCGCCCACAAATATACAGTGAATTTTCTTACTCTTCTTCGTCTTGCCCCAACCCCTCCCCACCCTGCTCTTGTCCCTATCTGACAGCGCCTTGGGACGTCCTCTCGACATGAAAGGCGCTACATAAATGTAAGGATTGACTGACTGACTGACTGACTGACTGACGGCTGGTAGGAGTTTCATTTGGGAATCAGAGGCCTTGATATTCCTCATGATCCTGACCTTAAAAACCGCTATCAAACACTTGACACTATGTCCTGAGAAGCGCTACATGTCTCGAAGGCACGATCAGGCGTTACATCGAACGCAAGGATTATTATCATTATCATCTTGAAATTGAATTGAACACATTTTTCTGCGTCAAAATAGATTCTTAATCCATCATAATCCAGAAAATGGGAACAAGAGTGAAATATCTCTACAATAATAACCAGTGCCCTTGCATTTCGGGCGATTGCTGCGTTCAAATTGGCTGCCCACAAAATACACAGTCACTCCATTTTCCAGTACATCCCGTGAAGCGCCTTGAGACGTCCTCCCGGCGTGGAAGGCGCCGAATCTAGGAATCGTTACCGCCTGGCACAATCCCTGCCGTGTCAAAATGTGTCAAAGCGTTTAAGGATCATTGCCACTGGACGCTGTGACTGCGCTCGTAGGCAAATTGTGAACGCACAGACCGAGAGGGGGACTGACCAACTGCTCTGAGAGACGAGCTCGGCTCAACTTTCTGCTCAAAATCCAGCACCGATTGTCCGAGGCATTTCAGACAGGTTTCAGGTGAAACACAAGTTATATTTCGCCAGCGGCCTTCATAGGGAGAGGCGACAGTGCAGAACAGTGGCAGAGTTTTAGGCCCAGCCAGAGACAAAGGGGAGTTGATTGTAGACACATTCAAATGAGGTCCCTCCCTGCTTCCATTACCTGCCTGAACACCTATTTCTTTGCCTGCTCTTTCTCTCCCCATCTCCCTCCCTCCCTCCCTCCCTCCCGCCCATCACTCCCATCATTGTAAAATTCTTTGAGACAATAATTCTGCTGACAGATGAAAGATGCTAATTGAGTGGTAAATTATTGTTGTCTCTTAGCCACTCTGCCCCCAACCCCTGGTACTCCATCCCACAGGTCCCTCCGCCTTGCCCCCTCCCTGGCCTCCTTCAAGTTCCACCTCAAGACTCTTCTCTTCGAAGGTCTCATCGACAAATCCTAATCCCCCTTTCCCTCCCCTCCCCTCCCCCCAATCCCCCCGTCCCCCCGTCCCCCCGTCCCCAGCTCAGGTTCTCAAACAGTGACTGTCCAGCGCCTTGGGACGTCCTCCTTGTGAAAGGCCCTGTACACGTGTCATGTTGTTGCTGTGCAGTGGGCTTTGAAGATTCTAGAGCCCAATACAACAACAACTTTGATTTTTTAGCGCCCTCCACGCTGGTCAGCGTCTCAGAGCGCTTACTCAAAAGGAGGCAGGTTTTTATTCCTTCTTGCGAAGTCCCCGGGATTGTTTGAGGGCAGCGCTTTGTCTGGGGAGTTTTTGTCTGTTGTTGCCGGCACACGTGATAGAAATGACAGCGCGAAAGCCAAGCCTCGTGACTCCAGCACCAACTCTTCCTGACCAAGAGCAGCGTAGCCAGGACGAGGCGAGGCACGCGGTCTGTGATAAAGTCGTCGACAGAGTTGCACAGATTTCCACTCTTAAAGTTTCGATGGGAGGAGGTGTGGGAGGTGGGGGGTGGGGAGGTCATAGATAAAATTTGGTCACTCAACCCACTGCTGTTTGTAGGCGGCTGCCTATCGCTCGCAAATACACAGTGAAACTACTCTGTGATCTATTCCGTGAAGTGGTTTTGAGACATTCCAACAACGTGATATGGCGCTGTATCAGTCGCTGCGGAGTCCTGTAGCTCAGTGGTTAGAGCCACTCGCCTTGCAAGCGTGAGAACTGTGTTTCGAATCCAGGCAGATCACGGCGAAACCTTGGGCACGTTTCCTTACTCCACACACACACGCCTAATAATAATCCCTCCCACAAAAAAACTCATAAATTGTTCATTTCAATCCACGACTGTTTGTGGGGAAGCTGCTGGGCGCGACTGGCTGCCGCGTTTCGCCCACAAATATACAGTCAATTCATTTTATAGTATATTCTGTGAAGCGCTTTGAGACGTCTAGGAGATGTGAAAATGCAAGTATTATTATATTATTATCAAATGCAAGTATTATTATTAGTAGTAGTTTTATAAGGCCCTGCATCAAACGCGAGGGCTATTCTTCTTATTCTAATTATTATTTTTAGTGTTTGAAAGCACTGTATGAAATGCGAGGATTATTATTATTACAAACTGTACTAGTTTGATAAGGTGCCATATCAAACGCCAGTATTATTATTATTATTACGGTATGAGTTTTACTAATATTACGACATTGGGAGCATATCGGGATTTGTCATCGCAAAGAGCCGCAGCTCACGATGGATTAGTTACAGGGAGAGTGAGACAATGCCAACTCCCCCTGGCTGCCTCGGGCCCCAGTCGCTCTACGAGATGAGACGGTGGCAGTTTAAGGCGAGTCGACTTGCCGCCGTTTGAGTGTTGGGTCGACGTCAATCACTGGTTTGGAAACCTTGTGAGGAACGAGCTCTTTCTCTCGTCTCTCGCCGAAACCAGAGTGTGTGCTTTTCCTGACTGATTTCTCGCGGACAGATCGGTTTTCAGGGTTTATGGTGTGTGTGCGCGCGTGTGCGCGTGTGTGTGTGTGTGTGTGCATTTCTGGCTCCAGCGGATCTCGTCTGAACTATAAAGCGTTTCCACCTGTAGGAGCTGGATAGGACACAACCAGAGAAACACATATAAATGCAGTGGAATGTGACAGGACAATTATTACTCCACACTGGTTTCCACTCCTCCTCCTTCTCCCCTCTCCCACTCCCCCCACCTACCCCCACCAGCCCACCTACCCCCCCCCCCACCCCGCCACCCCCCGCCCGCCCCACCCCCGTTCCCTTCTCTCTCCTCGGTACGCCTCAAGTTTCCTCTTAAATATGTTAAAGCTTTCTGCCTCAATCATGGCTTCCGGCAGAGGGTTGCACCCTCTCACCACCTTCTGCATAAAGCATTTCCTCCCAGACTTCCTGTTAGACCGACTATCGGCAGCTATCTTGCGTGAACGAAAATGTCTCAGGTGGTATTATAATAACGGTAACAATCCTTGCATTCAATGCACCTTTCGCATCTCAAAGGCCTTCACAAAATGTCGCGCAGAGTGTATATATTTGGACAGAGAGCGAGCACAGGGTCGATGGGTCAAATGGCCTCCTTCCGTGCGATGCAAGTGTCCAGTTCTGCAGTAACTTGCGCGTGTGGTTTATTCTCAGTTGCCCCGGTCGGGAGCGACGTGACCAAGCCAACAGTAAACCGTGGGCCAGAGAGTCAGCGAGCGGTTAAGAGTTAAATCCGGAACCATTGTAACATGTACTCTCCGTACAAATTCCCTCCCGAACCTCTGGAATTTGAAGAGAATGTAAAACCTGGTCAAGCAGTTTAAAATCTTGCGGCTTTTTAAGCTGATTAGACACTGCGATAGCATTACACACAAGACTCGTTCGGAGGAGCGAGTCCTCAAAGATTATGAAACAATGTGTGGAACAAACGCTCAGTTCTTTTACTGCATGAACGTCAGCGCCTTGGGATGTGATGTAAGTTTGTTGTTGCTCTGGTGGCAGTGATCGCAGATAAGACGAGGGTAGTTACTGTGCAACAACAACCACTTACACTTGTATCACCAGTGCTCTTCACATCAGAAAGATGTCCCAATCCGCTGGACAATCAGGGGTTTTTCTTTTGACTCGAGCTGGGAGTTGGGGCCAGGAGGGGTGGAGGGCAGAGGGGATTGGGGGTGTAGGGTTGGGAAGGTGACCGAAGGCACGGTCGAAGAGCGAGATCTTCAGACGGGACTTGAAGGAGGCATGAGATGGGCTGAGGCAGATGGATTGATGGATGGATGGATTGATTGATTGATTGATAGAGTTCCAGAGTGTGGGGGCGGAGAGATTGAATGCTCGACCACCAACGGTCTCAAGACTCTCCTCTTCGATCGTGCCCTTCTGCTGCCATCTCAACTCTCTCTCTCTCACCTCCTAACTCTCCTGCCCTTCTTCCCTACCCTTGCTCGGATCCCGACCTGAATGTTCAGCGTTTTGGGACGCCCTCCTGACATGAAAGGCGCTCTATAAATGTAATTTTGTTGTTAATAACAGATCCTTGCATTTGATGTAGCGCTTTATCATGTCTTCGAGACGTCTCAAAGCACTTCAAGGAATACACACTAGAGTAAAGTGAATTGACTGCGCATTTAGTTAACCTGAAGAGGCAGGGTAGCAGCTGGGAAAGCCATCAGCACCGAGACTCCTCGAGTGGAATGAATGCTGGTCTGATTACAGGGTTTGAGAGAAGCAAATAAGGCTCTGTGGGGAAGACGCTGGCGGGAGAGGAGCAGTAAATAAAAATAGCACGTTTGAGATCCCGGCCTTTCCCAGAAACAGGCTGACAGATCGATGTGAAAAACACATGCTCGGGATGCAAAGATGCGCAGAGATCAGGCAACGTTTTCGAGCACAGACGGAACCCATTTGGCCCATCACATCTGGGCTTGTCACTAACTTCGCCCACTACAGCAGCCTCCTCTTACCCGATTGGCCGCCGCGTTTCGGCCACCGAAAAACACAGTCGCCACGCTTTGCGGAGTATCTTGTGGAGCGCTCTGAGACGCCTTTGAGCAAGTTTCCTTACTCCACACGCCTGATAATAATCCGTCGAAAAAGCAATAATAGCAGAAAATTGGTCATTTCAATCCACGACTGTTTGTGGGGACACTGCTGTGCGCCATCGGCTGCCGCGTTTCGCCCGCAAATAGACAGTCAATTTACTGTACATATAGTACATATATAGGGCCTTCGCATGAGTACTGAGCAGCCTCCTCCTGTTCTACGGTTCAATCTGGCAAAGCAAAGCTGTCTCCAGTACATTGTGATAGAGTTGATTTGACTTCGCTTCCCCCCTTCACCAGGTCTGTCCCAATGGAGTTGCCTCAGCCTGGGAGAAAAGGCAGATGCGTTGCAAGCTGATCCAAACAGGATGTTTGCAGTGAACAGGAAGCAATGCGATGTCCTTTAATGTTGTGGGGGGGCGGGTGGAGTGAAGCGTAACTCACCTCAACGCCGTAATCCACGGGTTTGAGTCCCCAGTTGGGTACCTTTCTCCTCCAGATGGCTGATCAGGAAAGAGACTTGGGAATGATTACCAATTACCGATCAGCCTTTGGCAGACGGTGCGAGGAAGGAGGTGGCTTGAGGGGCCAAGTGAGCGCTGGAACCAGACAAATATTTTACAAAGAGCCAGCTACATGTGGTACGGGCGGGGAAAAGGCCAGGAAAGTGGGATCGATCTTGAGAGAGACATTCGGCCCATCCTGTCTACACTCCACACAAGTGCCAACTGTAGATCCTATCCGTAGACCCAAACCACAGTTCCCCCCCACCCCCCACCACCACCCCACTAACCCATCCCCAACCCCACCACATCCCTCAACTTTATTCTCTCTTAACCCCGTGTCCAGTCTATTTTTGTATATACGCTTGATTGCTGTATGTAGCTCCAGCAGCAGAGAATTCCACACTCCCACAGCCTCTCCGTGTTCTGTGGAACATAAAAGATCAAGAGAGTCCTACATAACAAGTTCGCGTCCAACCAAACCATCTTCCACAAGCCGTCAGCAAATTGAGTGAGGACAATAATAATAATAATAATAATAATAATACTAATCCTTGCATTTGATATGGCGCTTTTCACGTCTTCTAGACGTCTCAAAGAATGTGTGAGCGAGCACAATGTAAGTCCCCTCCCCTTGGCCCCAACCGCCACCGCCTCCAATCAGTCACTCGTGCCCATACGTTCACCTACCAAAACACAGTCACTACACCCGGCAGCGAAATCCCGCGAAGCCTTCCGAGACGTGCCACCAGACATGAAAGGGCCGCGGGATCGAAGGCGAGGCTTGTTATTATTTCAGTCAAGCGCCCCGCTAACAACAGATTGCGATTGTCCCGAGCTATGCATTATTCTCTACCTACAGCGGATCCAGAACTCGTGATTAGATTACAGCGTTGAATGCAATCGCAGCTGTGTAGCACGCTCTTGTTTTGAAACCATCTGAACCCCTCGATCAGATTACAGCGCGCGTGTGTGTGTGTGACTCATTCCGAGGTTATTCCACTATTATCTGCTCGCCTTTCAACCACACGCATTCTCCCACCCTCCACCCCACCCCAGTGCCTCAGCACTTAGAAACCTGTCCGTTTTTCCTTCCTGTCCAAAGCCCCAACTCGTCGTCTGTTTTTCAGGGATCGCTCCTCGCGATCGGTCGCTGTAACGCGATGTCCCCTTGATTACAGCTTGCATTTCATTCCTGTATTTTTTCTTCTTTTTCAAAAAAAAAGAGAGAGAGAGAGAGAGCTCCTTCACACAAGAAAACCTTGTACTGGCCCTGGGAATCTGCATGTGGTCTTACCAGAGAAACAACCAAGCCAACAGAACTGCAACACACTTTGTAGGATGTTCTGTGCAATAGTTTTAGAGATCAGGGGGTCACAGGCAAACGAGAATTTGGAAACGTTGCACAAAGCAGCTAGTTTGTTCCACATGAGCCTGAGACATGTCTGAGGGCTGGAAAACAAGTGACGAACTGGAGTTTTACTGCTCCCTGTGTACTGCGCTCTTTGATATTCACAGGCTCTCATTAATGGTTGCCAGATGATGTGGAGTTAAACCTCAAGGAGCTGAAAAAGCAACCGGAGTAGGCCTCTCTTTTTTAAAAAAAACTGGGGTATGGGGGGTGGGGAGGGTCTGGTGGGAGGGAGGGAGGGAGGGATGGGAGGGAGGGGGTGGTGGGAGGGAGGGGGGTGAAAAAAAACACTTTGCAGAGAAAACAAACGCTGATTTCGATCTGGGATGTGTGGGTTTGAGAGATGGGGGTAAATTGCAACCCTCAGCTATTGGGTGGCTGGGTGGGTCCTCCCTTCCTCGATCCATCTAGCAAACATTAATCAGCAAATAGTCTTCCTCTGCCTACCCGAGCGCTTCCCCCTCGCTGGTGCCTTGTACAAGGGAAATGGCAGGAAGGGAGGCATTAACCCTTTCCACACAGGGAATGAAACAACTCAAATCGACCCGGGGTTCGCCCGTCGTCAGTCCTTGGCTTGGCTACGACGTTCCCGGTCCACGAAACAGCAGCAGCAACAGCAGCAAATGACATTTACGCAGCTGCTTTCAAGTCGGGAGGACGTCCCAATCCCACAGTCAGGGATTCGGACCCGAGCCGGTGGAGGAAGGCGGGGTTGGGGTGGGTGGGGGGGGCGGATCAGGAGGGGTGGAGGGTGGGGTGGCTTAGGGATAGGAGTGTGACCAAAGGTGCGGTCGAAGAGGAAGGTCTTGAGACACACCTTGAACAAGGCAAGGGAGGGAGGGAGCAAGGCGAAGGAGTTGTGGAATACAGTTCCATAGGTTGGGGGTATGGAGATTAGTAAAGCAAGAGATTAGTGAAGCTCTTTGAGTTGCCCACCTTGTGAAAGACGCCCTACAAATGTAAATGATAAAAAAACGTTATAACTGGTTACCAAACGGAGAAGGTTGAGGTGCGGGCCAGTTTCCCCCCCACAAATTACAGTCACTACACTTTGCAGTGCATTACATTCAGTGAAGGACTTTGAGAAGTCTCGAGGACGTGTATCAATCGCAAGACTTGTTGTTATATGTAAATCAAAGTTGTTGTTGTTGTTATAGTAACAGCCAGATGTTGTCAGGTGAAACTCACAGGCACGCACAGTGTCATGAGCCAGAGCAGTTAACCAGTTCAAATGGGGGAGGGGGGGTGATGGGGGTGGTGGGGGAAATGGGGGCGAATGTTCATGTACAATCTCGTGCCATCTCTTCCTCTATCGAAGGCGCCTGCATTCTTCAGCAGCAAAGTAAATAATCTATTCAGCTCAACTTTGACTGGAATCTGTGGCGAGGATCTGGTGAGATCAGGGCACTGTTAAACGTTCTTTGCACACGATTTGAGCTGGAGTTGGGGGCGAAGCTGGAGTTGGGTAAAGGACATCTGGAACTCATGCTCTCTCTCCGCCCCTCACTCTCCCCCACCCCGCCCACCACCCCCACCCACCCCCAAAAAAGCCTCTTGTTGTTGGATCAATTCAAACTTTCAAGACTAACGTCAATCGATTTTTGGTTAGGTCAAGGTAAAGGTGGATAATTGGAGTTGAGGTACAGATCAGCCATGATCTAATAGAATGGCACAATGGGCTCGAGGGGCTGAATGGCCTTCTCCTGTTCCTATCAATATGAAGGTTCCTCTTGATCCTCTACTCCGTGTTGATGGCATTCTGCTCAGTTCCTTTGGCTTCCTCTTCGCTAGAGTTCCTGGTTTTAGCCAAAGAATTTCCTTGTGATTGAACCAAAAAGCCAGGGAAAAGACCAGCTGAACACATCAAAAGGTTTTGCCTTTAAAGAGCAGCGTTAGATCCGAGAAGCTGGGCCTGATCAGACACTTCCTTGTGATCAGACACATCCTTCCTTGTGTTTAACCCTTTAGCCATGTGGTGGATAGGGAATAACAGACAGCTTTGAGGGCAGAACAAGGTTTCCAACACAATCCGCAATCAGTGAATCAAACACTGGGAAAAAGGGCCCGCAATCAACAAAGTTAACAACCTGGAATTGTTTTAACCTGATGGAGTCCTGTAGCTCAGTAGTTAGAGCACTCGCCTCGCAAGCGAGAGGACCTGGGTTCAATTCCCGGCACGGCAAACCATTGGGCAACTTTCCTTACTCCCACACAGACGCCTAATAATAATCCATCCCCAAAAAAGCGCAATAATAAAAATTGGTCATTTTCAATTCCACGACTGTTTGTGGGGGACGCTGCTGTGCGCAATTGGCTGCCGCGTTTCGCCCACAAATATACAGTCAATTCACTTTACAGTGCATTCTGTGAAGCGCTTTGAGACGTCGATACGATGTGAAAAGCGCTGTATCAAATGCAAGGATTATTATTCTTACAAGTTATCATTGTTGTTGTACTATATAACTGTGTCTCAGGTTAAACCATAGACTGATACAATAGTACAGTACTTGAAATAAGGAGAAAAAGTAGTATTATATGATAAATGTAAGATAATATTCAATCCGTGGCAAGATGCTTCTTCCCTCTAATACTGTAAGTGGTTAACTTGGTAGCTTTCAACACTGCCTGGAAATGTTTCCATCCAAATAAAGGAGGTACGATTAAGACAAGCAGAACATCAGCAAAATCTAATTTTCTGTCCAATTTCTCTTCCCCCTTAAAAAAGGGAAGCGATGTCCTGACTTCAGCCAAAATCGCTCCACTCCCAAACCTCAACCTTCACTTTCCCCCCCTCTTCAAATATTCTTTCTCCTCATTGCCTCTCACAGTTTGACTTTGTCCTCTTCCCCTCCCCTGTGTCACATGATCCGGAAGAGGGCTATTCCAGCCCATCATTCCTACTCCTTACTCAGCTCAGGTACAGTGACACACACACGCAATCTCGATTTAGTAACAAAAATAATAATTTGGTTACTCAATCCACTGCTGTGCGCGATTAGCTGCTGTGTTTCTCCCCTGAATTACACAGTCAATTCACTTTACAGTATATTTAAAGCGCTCTGAGACGCCGTCCGGCATGGAGGGCGCTATATAAATTGAAGTTGTTGTTGTTGTTGTTATTGAAGCACTATGAGACATCTCAACGACGGGCTAAGGCGCTATATCAAATGCAAAGATTATTATATGTATTTCTCCATCGGTTGCTTTCTAGAGAGAGAGTCGGATTGTAAGATTGCTTAGCCTCTCGAGCTGGCACAAATCCCTTAGACCGCAGTCTTAATTGTATTTATTTTTGGAACCATCGTGGCTTCTAAATGGAAACGCATTACCTTGTTTTATTGGTGATAATTAAATGCGCTGTGATTAAAAAGCACGGGTCTTGTCACGGTGCTATTTTTAAGCGTGATTGAATTTTTTTTCGACGTCCGTTGCTATGGTAGCCAAAGGTAAAAGAAGACTTAACACAGAGGTTGCTTTCTGCCGCCGCTGCTGCTATTAGTTGATTTAAGAAGCATACCTGATCCGGGCTTGGCATTCCGACCTACCAATCCACTTCCAATTGTATAGGAGTTCTGATCCAAGCATAATATCGGAGTGATATAAAAGTCCCGGATCCAGCTTTTTCCAACTGTTTAAAACGAGGCCAGAAACACTCATTTGCGCTCACTTACTTGTCTCAACTCTTCCGGAGTTCATTTAATCCTCTTTTTCTTCGAGGTTGGGGGCCGGGGGTCTAATTTGTGGGCTGGGCTAATCACATGCAGATGTGTACAGGTGCCTTTAATTCTGTAATTAGGAAACAGTATGAAGCCTGATAGAATCACCTGCGAGATTCCTTGTTAACCGTAGAACTATGCAATTTCCTCTGGGATAATAATACTGATCGTCCAGAGGATTTACAGCAACGTGTAGTGACTGTGTATCGATGGTCGCAAGCAGCAGTCGATTTGCACGCACCAATGTTCCACAGACATCCGTGAAGTTAATTTTACCTGGAAAAAACCCCCTTCTCTTTTCTAATCTAATGGTATCCTCAACATCCCACTGAATAGACAGATGGAACTCAGTTTAATGCTTCAATTCACATCCCCTTTAACATTTAATGCTTCGCCCACAAAAATACACAGTTAATTTACTTTACAGCATATTCTGTGAGGGGCATTGAGACGTCTCGAAGACGTGATAAGGCGCTGTATCAAATTTAACGATTCAATATATACTGTATATGATATTATCTTTGTTTAACATCTGTACACATTCACTTGCACATGGTTTACCCAACCTGCAAATGTTTTATGTAATCCAGCCCACAAGTTACCGAAAAGCTCCTGTAGCTCAGTGGTTAGAGCATTCGGCATACAATCGTGAGACCTTAGTTCGCATCCAGGCATGTCAGGGCGAATCCTTGGGAAAGTTTCCTTACTCCACACACGCCTAATAATAATCCCTAAAAAAAACCCCCCGACAATATTGAAAATTGGTCATTTCAAGCCACAACTGTTTGTGGGACACTGCCGTGTACAATCGGCTGCCACATTTCACCCACAAATATACAGTCAATTCACTTTACAGTATATTCGTGAAGCGCTTTGAGATGTCGATAAGATGTGAAAAGTACTGTATCAAATGCAAGATTTATTATTATTAAATGAGCCATAGATTTACTTGCATTTCACAGCGTTTTCAAAGGTATCATTTATTGCAAAAGACATTGTTCCTGAAACACAAGAATTATTATTCATTATTCTTCTTCTTCGCATCATTATTTATTAGTATCATTGTGTGGTTACTGTGTTGCTGATAGTGCTATCATTAAAAGGAATATTATCATTGTTGATGTTAAAGTCATTATTGTGACCGTCCTCACCATTGTTATCCTATTCCTTGTGATTAATTATTATTATGATTTCAATTATTATATTATTATTTGTTAGATTAGTGTAGGGCAAGCGAGAGAGGGTGGAGGATGAATAAAGGGAATGCGTGGAGCAGACGGTTCGAGTGCCTGTAAAAGCTCCCATTCACACAATGGTTTGATTAACATCTCATTATGCCCGAGGAAGGAGGGAATTCGATTTCATATCCATTTCCAGATCAGATCTAATCCAACGCCGGTGAACTTCACTTGACAAATCAGGCAGTTTACAAGCCTCAAATCGGTGCCAGAAGCCTTTTTTGAGAGGGTAGTTTTCATGCCGGTTGTTAATGTGATACTTGCCCGAGTCCGTAGCAAGAACCAGCTTGTGTCCTTTCCGTCCATCTGTGGTTAGAGCGCTCGCCTCGCACGCGAGGAAACCCGGGTTCGATTCCCGGCAGGTTCAGGGCAAAACCTTGGGCGGGTTTCCTTATTCCGCGCAGCCTGATAATAATCCTCTCGAGAGAAAGAACACGAGGCGATAGAAAAAAATTGATCACCTCAATCCACCTCAAGCCTGTTTGTGGGGACGCTGTATGCAATCGGCTGCCGCGTTTGTCGGGCAAATATGCAGCAATTCACTTTGCACTATATTCTGTGGATTTTGAGATGTCTGGAGGAGGCGAAAAGTGCTATGTCAAATGCATGGTTTATTATTCTCAAGCTGTCATCCATTTGGTTCATTGGATCGTAAGCTGTTTTGATGTCTGCACACACAGCGGCTCCAAACAGTGTAGCTTTCACTTGTTCAGCCGTCCAGAGGTTTCTGTGGTCGGCCGGGCTTCTGATGCATGCTCAAAGCCATCAATTAAGGGTATTGATGATCCAAACCGGACTGAGTGTTTCACACATGCTTCCGGACGGCAGGGTGGGTGGGTGGCTGGGAGGGAGGGAATTCTAGCAGGGTGAGGGTAAATGGGGCAAACCTAAACTTGTGAGTTTGTGGTTACGTTACGTTTTAGTTTGACTGCGAGTTGATTAGGCATTCAGACGCGCAGAGACACACAATCGTCATCCACAACAGAAGCCGCGCACGCATGGAGTTTGGGACACAATCACACGCAAACCATACACACACACACACACAGGAACGCAAAACCATACACACACCACAAGCACAGAAAGGCATAAACCCTACACGCAGACACACACACAAACAACAACAACAAAATGACATTCGTATGTAGCGTCTTTACGTCGGAGGACGTCCCAAGGCGCTGTGCACTCACACACATACAATGCACGCAAACTACACACACACGCACGCGCGAACACAACAAACTACACACGAGGAATGCGGTCAGCAGTCTATGAAACCGATTTTTATTTTATTTTTATAAAAAACTGTTGGATCGTTGACTTTGCGAAACACAAGCTGGGACGACGGCGCCAACTAAATACAGAATTATACTCTGTACAATATTCCTATTAGGGTAACACAAGTGGCTCCATTGTAAAACTGCGCGGAAAAACAAAAAAAGTTTGGGATAATTTTAAAAGTCCATGAAAAATAATATGGGGGTTTCCAATCACCGTGCGGAGGGGAGAATGCTCATGTTACAGTCCATTAGCCAGCAATTGTTATTGCCTCTCTGGCTTACATTTCCTTCCCAATCGCAAGACATTGCAGTGAAGTGACTGCCGGTATATGTGTGTGTGTGTGCGCGAGTGTGTGTTGCGCACATGTAAAGCTTTATGTATTCATTTTGTTGGGTTCTGGTTGTTGAGGGTTCTCGCGGAACGAGCGAGCGAATGAACGCCTGCTCGGCCGATCCTCACATTGGCTCCCATCAGGAAGCTTGACTGCAGAGAGGCATCAGAGGTTTCAACAGTGAGGGAGGGAATGGGCTCGAGGACGGAGGGGATATGGAGCTACGCACACCAAGAAGGTTACAGGTCCTGTGTTAGGGCAACCAACCGTACACTGATCTAAGCAACCTTCAGCATCAAATAGGAGTAGATTATATCAGTCGTGGTATTATTATTATTAATGCTTAATACAACATTACCCCTCAAAGATCTTCATGAAATATAGTGTAAATTGAATTGACCGTATATTTTGTGGGCTAAACGGGGCAACCAATTGCGCAGAGCGGAGTCCTGTAGCTCAGCGGTTAGAGCGCTCGCCTTGCGAGCGAGAGACCCTGGGTTCGATTCCAGGCAGGTCGGGGGCGAAACGTTGGGCAAGTTTCCTTACTCCGCCCACACGCCTGATAATAATCCCTCAAAAAAATGGGGTCTTTCAAATCCACAACTGTTTGTGGGACACTGCCGTGCACAATTGGCCTGCTGCGATTTGCCCACACATATACAGTCACTTTACAGTACATTCTGTGAAGCGCTTTGAGACATCTAGAAGACGTGCGAAGGGCTACACCAAATACAAGGATTATTATTTTTTAGCAGTGTCCCACAATCAGTCGTCGGTTGAAGTGATCAATGAATTATATTCGTTTTATTTTTGAAGGAATTATTTATCACCCCTGGAAAAAGCGATCCGTCAATCGACTCGGAAACCGGGGTTTGGTGGAGTAAGCAAACTCGCCCGCGGTTTCGCCCCGACCTGCCGGGAATCGAACCCGGGTCCTCTCGCTTCGCGAGGCGAGTGCACTAACCACCGAGCTGCGGGACTCCGCCCGGGCTGGCGGAGAGCAGAACGGTGATATTTACACAAAAACACGAGCTGTCGGCTGTCGGACATGTCAAGTCACTTGAACAGTGCTCAAAAAGATTGGTATCATGTGCTAACAGACATGGAAATCTGGTGAGGAGACAGAGTGCAGATTGCTCAAAGCAGTTCTCTGTCTCCAGCAGAGGAATGTCAAGGAAATGGAAACCTGAGAACATTTCACTGAACCCAGTCAGTTCCTTTGCCGAGATAATGTGAGCTCCGCATTCTTGTTGCCTTTCTTCTGTGTTGTTAGGCGCAATATATCAAGGGAACCCGGCCTCGCTTAAAATATACCTGTAGCCTCTGGTAGCTCAGTGGTTAGAGCACTCGCCCTACAAGCGTGAGACTGGTGGTTCGAATCCAGGTAGATCATGGAGAAACCTTGGGCAAGTTTCCTTACTCCACACGCCAAATAATAATCCGTGCAAAAAAAAGCACAATAATAAAAATTGGTCATTCTCAATCCACGACTGTTTATGGGGGACGCCGCTGTGCGCAATTGGCTGCCGCGTTTCGCCCACAAATATAGCGTCAATTCACTTTACAGTGTATTCTGTGAAGGCTTTTACATCCAGAGGACGTAAAAGCGCTATATCAAACGCCAGGATTATTATTATTATTCTTAAGCGAGGAGAGAGAGCAGCGAGACGTCCAATGCAAGGTGCCCTTTGCCCAGTTGATGGCTTCGAAACTGACCAGTTGTTGCTCGGTCTAAAACCTCCGTCATCACAGGCTTTTGCAAACCAACTGCCTGTTCCCGTATAACAAAAGGTAGTTCGGTAACATGATGGATCACATCAACCTCTTCAAATTTCTTCAAGCAAGCTATGAAAGGCTTGCTGGAAGCGTTTCCTGTATTCCAGAGATTTTTTTTTATATACACACACACACAACATACACACGCACGCACACACACATACCACAACTGATGTGGCGTTTGCTGATTTCAAAAACGTCAGCACTGACACTCATCAGGAGCAGCAGCTGTGCCCTCGAACACGCTTGTGTTTCAGTTGTGAGTTTTTTTCGTTCGTCGAGCTCCTCGAAACAACTCTATACTTGTGTCGCGCAGTGTATGTGTGTGTGTGCGCGTGCGCGTGTGTGTTTGGGGGGGGGGGGGGGGGGGGGGGGGAGGGGGAAGGGGAGAAAAAAAACCCTCGAGAGTTTGCCGCGTTCCACGAGAGTTTGTTGCAGGGAAGTGTGACACAGAGGAGGCTGTAAAGTCATTACCAACAGCAACACCCGACCACTTTGAAACCCGGTGACGTCAAAACGGCCCAAATGTGTTCGTAGCCAAGAGGTGCTAATTGCAGACTAGATGAAGGGTCAATTAAAAAGGCTGACCCATTAAATACGCCAGTGAATGAGTGAGTGAGTGATTTGATTGATTGATTGAACCAGCAAACTTTGTGTAGGGTGACTATTTCCTACTTGCAAATTCTTAATCATAGCTTTTCTCAACTTGTATAAGTCATTTCTTACCCTTTCATCCCGGGGATAAATCTGGGACTCTACCCTGGACCAACTCCCCGATCCTTCTCCTCCTTTAAGCTCCGTCTCAAAACTTTGACCGCGTCTCAATAATAATCTTTCGATCTCACCTCTACCTCCAGCTCATGCGTCATGACCGTCAAGCGCCTTGGGACGTCCTTCCACCCCCCCCGCCCCCCCCCCCCCCCCCCACCCGATCTAAAAGGCGCTGTGTAAATATCCATTCTGTTGATGTACGTGATATAATGAAGTAGCTCAGTGGTTAGAGCACTCGCCTTCCGAGTGTGAAACCTGTATTCGAATCCAGGCAGGTCAGGGCGAAACCTTGGGCAAGTTACCTTACTCCTCACTCCAAAAACACAATAATAAAATTAGTCATTTCACTCCACGACTGTTTTTGGGGACGCTGCTGTGCGCAATTGGCTGCCGCGTTTCGCCCCATAAATATACAGTCAATTCACTTAACAGTTTATTCTGTGCAGCGCTTTGAGATGTCTGGAAATATGAACAGTGCTATATCAAATGCAAGGATTATTATTATTATGCAACATGATGCAGATGCTGGAAATCTGAAGAGGAAACAGAGATCGCTGGGAACACTCAGCAGCTCAGGCAGCATCTATGGAGAGAGGAAAGTTAGGTAATTGCCATCGGTAAGCGCTCTGGGACTCTACCCTGGATGAGGGGGGGGGTGGGTGGGGGGGGCGCTATATACACTCAAGATGTTGTAGTTGTTGTTGTTATTGGATGCTGCAACACTCCCAAGTTGAGCGGTTTGTTCCTCTCCGGGTCCTAGTGCTGTACCTCCATTTTGTTTGGAAACCTCAGCTGTCTGTTTGACTTTGTACATTTATTTAGCACAAAATGGCTAAGTGTTTTTGTACCAGATTGCTTTCCCAATCCGGGTGTGACGGGGGCCGAACTCCACGGCTCTCCTCGTCCAAAAAACATGAACTTGTTTAGTGATCTAGGCTGGGCCAAAACATTTCCCTGAAAAGCCACAAATTAACTTGCATTTCCCAACATTTCCAGAGACGCTATTTATTTGGCACATTCATCAACGGCTATATGCGATCGTTCATAGCAATAAAAGTCTATTCTAAAATACGTTTGGGGTACAAAGCCCAGAATACTCTTTGGGGTTGACATAGCGCCTTATCACGTGGTTGTGATGTCTCAAAGCACTGTGCAGGATTTACTGTAAAGTGGTGTGACTGTGTTTTGTGGGCGAAGGGTATTTTGTGGGCGAGTAAGCGGCAACGAAACCGGAAAGTTAATCCAAACTATTCTGTGAGTACAGTACACCGGTTCGCCCGCAAAATATAGTCAGTTCACTTTACATTACAGCCTGGCTAAGGGCTTTGAGACGTCTCGAAGACGTGCTTTGATCAAACGCAAGGATTATTATTATTATCAATAATCAGAATACATTCTCACTCCAGATGGCTTTCCCATTGAGAACTTCCTGTCCACCATTCCAGTCCACATGTAATCAAACTAGTGGCGAGCGTACAAATCCATCCCCCCCACAGTGAGACACCCTGTTGCCACTCCCTGCCTCAGATGATATGTAAAGCACGGCCACTTGGGTGAGACATCGGAAGACTTCAAATGTCTGTGGAATCGCACCTCAGCATGAGAGAGAGAGAGAGAGAGAGAGAGGAGAGAGAGAGAGAGAGAGAGAGGAGGCGAAGAACAAAAAAGGAGTGAAAACAAATTCAAAGACTTCCGGCACCAAGCGATGGGCTGGCCCTGTCATATCAGCGGAACGCAAGCAACCTCTGAAGGCAAATTGTAAAACCATTATCATTTATGAGAGGTTAATCCCTTCCACTGCACCCTCCCTTCCCCCCCCCCTCCCCCACTTACCCAGAGTTGAGAGGTCACAAATGCTTTGATAAAAGGGTAAATCCCTCCAAAATAAACACACAATAATAAAAATTGGTCAGTTCAAACCACAACTGTTTGTGGGAGACCGCTGTGCGCAATTGGCCGCCGAGTTTCGCCCACAACTATACAGTCAATTCACTTTACAGTGTATTCTGTCAAGTGAAGTCAAGTGAATTGAATGTATATATTTGTGGATGGAACGCGGCGGACAATTGCACACAGCAGTGTTCCACAGTCGTGGACTGAGTGACCAAATTATTATTGTTTTTTTTTTTTAGGGATTATTATCTTGCGGAAGGGTTAAGGGGTAAGGAAACTTGCCCAAGGTTTTGCCCTGACCTGCCTGGGAAATGAACCCAGGTCTTGCAAGGCGAGTGCTCTAACCATTGAGCTACAGAACTTTATGTATGTATGTGTATGTGAATGTATTTGTGTCTGTGAATGTGAATTTTGAGTTGTGTAAACGTGTACACACCACACACACGCGTTACCAAGCACTCCGGGCGGGACGCTACACTTGGGTGAGGGACGCCACATTGGCCAACTTGTTGTCGTTGTTGTCGTTGCTAGCATTCTACCTTCTTCCCCAGCAGATTGAGTTCGAGAGCCTCGTTCTCACCTGTACATTACCATATGGTCTTGCCCCACACTGCACCAGGACCTCCTCAAACACTATCAACCGCTCAGCTTCCATCAGAATAATATAATACTTTTACATATAGCGCTTTCCACATCTTCTAGAGTCTCAAAGCCCTTCACAGAATGTACTGTAAGTGAATTGACTGTATATTTGTGGGTGAAACGCGGCAGCGTGGATTGAAATGACCAATTTTTATTATTGTGTGTCTTTTTTGGAGGGATTATTGTTAGTCATGTGTGTGGAGTAAGGAAACGTGCCCAAGGTTTCGCCCTGAACTGCCTGGATTCGAAACACAAGTCTCACGTTTGCAAGGCGAGTGCTCTAACCACTGAGCTACAGGGCTCCCTCTGCTCAGTCAGCAATAGCCTGCGTCATATCCCTGCTGTATTTAATCCCACTATCATCAGCAGCTCCATCCCTCAGTCCCTCGAACTTGCTCCCTTCCTCACCTTGTTTAAGGTCCATTTCAAGACCTGCCTGTTCGCCCTCACTCTCCCACCCACCCCCCATCCTCATTGTTTCAGTTCCCACCTCCGGACTGGCCAGGACTCTGTCGCGTTTCCGACACTCTTCTGACGTGAATATGTCCGCCCGTGTTAGTTTGCGTGTCTGTTTGTGTGTCTCTTATCTGTTTGCGTGTAATGGTATGCATTTGTGAGTATGCACATTGCACACACACACACACACACACACAAGTCTGTCCGTGTAGATTAAAAATGGAGATAGTAGATCTTAACAATTTGGTTTTGCACAAAACATCTGGTGGCCTCACGAGACATTTTGCTGAAACATTGGGGTTAAATCTGCAAAAAATTGCTTTAATTAAGTCTCAGCACTAATTAACGGCTGCACCAGTTCAATAATGGAAATCTCCCTCCCCTTCCCTCCCTCCCTCCCTCCCTCCCTCCCTCCCTCCCTCCCTCCCTCCCTCCCTCCCTCCCTCCCTCCCTCCCCTCCCTCCCCTCCCTCCCTCCCTCCCTCCCTCCCTCTCTCCTCCCTCTCCCTCCCCTCCCCACCCCCCACCCACTATTCCGATCAAATGGTTTCATTCCGATCCAGTGAGTTACGCCTTTCGCACAGCGAAGCAAGTAGCAACACACTCACCTGAACAATACTGCGCTTGTGTACTTTACGCTCTGGTGGAAGTCTTACAAAAGCATTAATCTCGCAACGGCCCACGGTGAAACTTTGGGGTTAAATCTGCAAAAATTGCTTTAATTCCATCTTATGGACGTCTCAAAGCCCTTCACAGAATGTACTGAAAAGTGAATTTGTGGGCGAAACGCGGCAGCCAATTGCGCACAGCGGCGTCCCCCACAAACAGTCGTGGATTGAAAATGACCAATATTTATCGTTGTGCTTTTTTTTGAACGGATTATGTGTGTGGAGTAAGGAAACTTGCCTTAGGTTTCGCCCTGATCTGCCTGGATTCGAACACAGGTCTCACGCTTGTAAGGCGAGTGCTCTAACCACTGAGCTACAGTAGCCATTAAGTGAATTGCTGCTCGTATTTAAGGTGTGCTCACAGTTCCCACAGTCTGTGATTTTTTCCACATTCGCCATTTTACTAACAGCTGTTGGACTTTGCAACTATTCCTTTTTACAATATTTACCAGCTCCCTTGTACTCCCTATTCCTTGCCAGAAATATGTTTAGTCTCTACCTTTTCCATTATCACATCTTTGAAACGTTTCAAAGTGCTTCACAGAAAGTACTGTAAAGTGAATTGACTGTATATTTTTACAGGCAAAAACCCAGCACACAGCAGTGTTCCCACAAACAGTAGTGGATTGAAGTGAGCAATTTTAATTTTTGATGGAATTATTACCCCCGGGAAAGCGATCCGCTAATCGACTAACAACCGAGTTCTTGTTTACTGCTAGGTAAACAGAGGCGGGCGTGTGGAGCAAGGAAACTTGCCTAACGTTTAACCCTGTCGGGAATCAAACCCAGATCTCTCTCTCTCTTGCGAGACGAGTGCTCTAACCACTGAGCTATAGAACTCCCACTTGCTCTTTCATCAGCCAATCTTTCTGTCCCTCCTCCCCCCACACAACTCAGCCTGTGACACTTAGCCGCAAGTTAAGTGTTTTTAATAAACTATCAGACAGTTAATCTGAACACAGAGGCTGGATTACGCTGCTGAACATAAAGTGAACTGGGAGTGTGACCACGTGACTGACTGACTATCTTGCAGAGAACACTTCAGTTACAGTTATCAGCATCAAAGTCTATTTGATATTTGTCAGCCCAAAACGCAGTCCCTCTAGATCTCTGTGTAATCTGCCGATCGCCCACAGTGTTTACCAGCAAAGCTGTTATCAACTGCAAACTTGAGACCAATTTTCAAAAGATCTGGATTTTTTCCCGCAAAGATCCATAGAGAAAAGGCAATTCGGGCACCAAGCCCAAAGGACAGGGACTGATGATTATTTTGTGGGCTCAACGATATTTGTAGAGCGCCTTTCATCACGTCAGGAGGGACGTCCCAAGGCATTGAACAGACAGGGGTCAGAACCCGAGCATGGGTGTAGGTGAGGGGGGATGGAGGTGTAGGGTTGGGATGAGGAAGGGTAGAGAGGTAGGAAGGTAATTGAAGGCACGGTCGATGAGGAAGGTCTTGAAACTGGCCTTGAATGAAGCAAGGGAGGGAGCAAGGTGAAGGGATTGTGGGATGTCATTCCACAGGGCTCAAATCCATCCGTTCTAGCTGAATTTCGCCACTGTCCCAAACCGTCAAACTTGTCCCGCCGTTTTAGGAGTCCTGTAGCTCAATGGTTAGAACATTCGGCTCTTACAAGCGAGAGACTCGGGTTCAATTCCAGGCAGGTCAGGGTGAAACCTCGGGCAAGTTTCCTTACTCCATACGCTTGAAAATATTCCCTCCCAAAAAAAATAATAAATTGGGTCATTTCAATCCACAATTGTTTGTGGGGACACTTGCTGTGCGCAATTGGCTGCCGCGTTTGGCCCACATTATATACATCTATCTAAATCACTTTAGAGACGGTTTAGAAGACTGAGAAGCAATCTATTCTTTCTCTGTGTTCTAATAGGAATAGCTTGCATCTCAATGCGTTATCCGGCCTGAATGCACAGCTTAAATTTGGAGAATTAAGACTGACCTTGTGATGTGAATCAAAGTTACTTTTAGAAACGTTATCTACCTAAAAGCCTTCTCTGCTCTTCGTTGTATGGTTTTACAGCAAGTGACCAAAACACACACATGATAAAGATCTGTTTCCAGCTGGGAAGCAAAATCTAGAAGAGAATTGTCCTTGTGCTTAAAGGAGATTTCAGGGTAACACAACGCTGAATAGTTTAGATCCTGGTTTGCCCTAAAATTAAACGTCTCAACTATAGCTTTGTGATTCTCGAGAGGATACCAGCCCTTCGAAGTTTCACTCTAAATGATAAGTTTCTAAATATTTCATTAATCAACACAACGCAATGCACTAGCGAGCTGTGAATGCACAAGTTCAAAGTTGACCAAAAGAAGATGGATCCACGATAAGCCTGATAATAATCCCTCCAAGGAAAACCACAATAATAAAATTGGTCATTTCAATCCACAACCGTTTGTGGGGGACGCTGCTGTGCGCAATTGGCTGCCGCATTTTGTCCACAAATATGCAGTCAATTCACTTTAGAGTATGTGCTGTGAAGTGCTTTGAGACGTCTGTCTAGAAGACGTGAAAAGCCCGATATCAAATGCAAGGATTAATATTAACTATATTATTTTTTATTATTATCTTGGGAGCGAATAAAATAGCTCTAGATTTTGTGTGGGCATGTTTTTTGTGCGCCAAAGCTGGAATCCAGTTTACTGGACAAAATAAATCATTGGTTCTGGGGCAAAATATAATTTCTGGCTACATTCGAGAACTCAGTTGAACCACAGAAAGATGTAGCTCACCGATTGGTGAGGTAATAATATGCTGTGACGCAGATTTTTTTGGGGTGGGGTGTGTGATGGGGGTACTGTATATCTTTGTGTTGTGGTTCTCAATGCTAGTATTAAAGAGACTCTTGCGTTCATATCCCCCACAGCTAGAACTGTGTGGTCGGGCCTTCGGTCAGGATGGTTGTGAGTCTGTACTGATACACTATGGAGTGATAGGAGTGGCAGCCTTCGAGCAAGACGTTAAACCCGAGATCTGTCAGCACTGTTTGCACAGAGAAGGCAGTTTCTCTCCCTCTGTGCCTCTGGCTAACATCAGATAAAGAAAATGGCTCTTTCACTTCATGGCTGTTGATTGGACATCGCCCTGTGTAGATTGGCTGCTGTGTCAATTCACTTTACAGTAATAATTCCGTGAAGCGCTTTGAGACGTCGAGAAGATGTGAAAGGCGCTATATCAAATGCAACGATTATTATTATTTCATATTATTGTCCACCCCATGAAATAAAACACAACCCTCACCAGACTCCACACTAAACACTTCGGGAGAGGGTTTTGCTGTGATCGGGTGCTCAATTAAATGCAAGGTTATTATACGTTAAAGTACAAAATTCAGCGCAAAGTGGCCGTTCGAAAATAGAACCCCTCCCAAGAAGTTGGGTAGGAGTTTTAAACCCAGGAGCCCTCGCAGTGAAGCTCGCCTTTATTCTCTGCTACAGTTGCGTCTTCTCCTGCTCGTTCGCAGATCATCGTCTCCCCCTTTAGGGTTTCTTGTTTGTTAAGCCTGCCAGCAAAGCAGAAAGACTTGGCGTGATGGTAAGATGGTGTATTCTACTTGTTGCTGTAACGTCGGGCTATTTTATTTCCTTCTAATTTCTGACTGATTGTTGTGTTAAAAAAAAAATTTTAGTCTTTGAACTACTGTACATCAACCCAGTATCACAACTTGGGTAGACAACTTGCGAATCCTCACAAGATCTCTCGCAACCTGAAAATTCACCTTTGTCTTCACCCATTTGTCTTAAAATGTAAAGATCTATAATAAAACCCCTTGCATTTGATATGGCGCCTCATCGCTTCTTCAAGATGTCTCAAAGCGCCTGGCAGAATATACCGTAAAGTGAATCTCGACAGTATATTTTTGGGGCGAAATGTGGCAGCCAATTGCGCACAGCAGCGTCCCCACAAACAGTCATGGGTTGAAGCGACCAATTCCTTATGTTATTTTGCGGCCGCTCGCAGCATTGTGGAAGTTTCTTTCTGAGTTCAGCCTTGAAATTGAAAGCTTAATTGTAACCCAGCCTCCAAACTAAGAGGAAATGTCTTAAGTTTTGCCATCGTTCTACACCACACAAGATTTTTAATCTTTTACAGACAAAATGGCCACAGTACCTCACGAGTCTTGAAACTCTTTTGAGGCTGGGGTTTGATGCAGTTCAAAGACAAAAGTGTTTCACTGTCAATGTGATCACTCTTAATAAACCTCTCAGCAAAACTATTTAGAAAAAGATCAAGCTTCAAAACACAGGAAGAAAGTTACTTCAATCCTTGCTTTGAGTTTCTTATTGTTTCACCCTACTGCTTCCTCGATTTCTCCTCTCTCTCTCTCCACACCACTAATGCTTCTTATTCTCTCTCCCTCTTTCTTTTTGACCAATCTTAAGCGATCTATAATAAAAAATATATAATCCTCGAATTTGATATAGCACTTTTTCACATCTTCTTGACGTTTCAAAGCGCTTCACAGAATATACCATAAAGTAATTGACTGTATATTTGTGGGCGCAACACAGCAGTGTTGCCCAAGGTTTCGCCCTGACCTGCCTGGATTCAAACACAGGTCTCATGCTTGTCAGGCGAGTGCTCTAACCATTGAGCTACAGACCTCACTATTAAGAGAACAGAACCCAAACTCTACAATAGTAACCGCAAATCTCCGCAGCGCCAAGTTTCATGCATTATTCAGTATTGTTAGCATTCTAGTTCATCTCCAACATACAATTGGCAAAAAAACTTATCTATTCTCTTGGGTGCCCCTGCCAAGAATCTCCCATATAAAAATTGACGTCCATTCATTACGTAGCTGTTGATGGGATCACTGACATCCCCAAATTGGCTGCCACATTCACTGAGTGATAATAATAATCCTTGCATTTGATATAGCCCTTTTCACATCGTATCAATGGCTGAAAGCGCTTCACAGAATATACTGTGAAATGAATCGACCATATATTTGAGGGCAAAACGCGGCAGCCAATTGCGTACAGCACCTTCCCCCACAAACTGAGCTGTTTGAAGTGACCAATTTTATTATTGTGGTTTTCTTTGGAGGGATTATTATTAGGCGCGCGCGTGTGTGTGGAGTAAGGAAACTTGCCCAAGGTTTCACCCCGATCTGCCTGGATTCGAACACAGGTCTCACACTTGTAAGGCGAGTGCTCTAACCACTGAGTCACAGATGTTCTTCCGACGCAAAAGCTGCCATAAGGGTTTTTACAGTCTGCAGTGACTTCCACGTTCTTCCTTAGTCTTGGCGCTCGACACAAGTTCCCAACAGCGTGGCTGAGGTCAGCATACTGGGACACCTACTTGACAAAAGTCAGCTTGACGCTGTGAGAGAACATAAGGGCGTGGGTGAGTGTTCTGGAAGGACGCGATCGAGTGGGAGAATCCAAGGAATTCTAAACCGTAACAAAACTCAGCGACTGCAGAAGCAAATAGTTTCACTCCTGAACGTAAATACGGCTCATTCCGTACGTGCAAAAGCAAAAAGGGGAGGGGTGGGGGGGCTGGTAGAAATCACATTGGCAGCTCCTCACAGCAAACAGAGAAAGCAACCGTTTGGAAGCTTTCAAGACTGAATTAACTGCAAGAACCTGCGAAAGTTGCTCCCAAGTTACCATCCAACTTAAGTTATACATGTTATCTCGACAAACACACGGAACTGTTGTTATCCAAGCTATGTGGAGTCCTGGAGCTCAGTGGTTAGAGCACTCGCCTTTACAAGCAAGAGACCTATGTTCGATTCCAGGCAGGTCAGGGCAAAATTGGGCAAGTTTCCTTACTCCACACGCCTCTAAAAAAAACGGTAATAAATTGGTCATTTCAATCCACTACTGTTTGTGGGATACTGCTGTGCGTAATTGGCTGTCGTGTTTCACCCACAAATATACAGTCAAATCACTTTACAGTATGTTCAGTGAAGCGCTTTGAGACATCAAGAAGACTTGAAAAGCGCTTTAACAAATACCAAGGATTATTATTATTATCTTGGTTTGATACAGAAGGGACAAATATTGTAAAACAAAAGTCAGTTCACTTTACAGTACACTCTGTGAAGCACTTTTGAGACCTCTCGAGACTATGTGAAGGATTATTATTGTTGTTGTAAAGCATCCAGTGGGTTCTCTGCATTTACAAACACAAAATAAGTTTTGAACTCACACTGCTCAGCACAAGGGCAACATTTTTAAAAGCTGAAAAACTATTGAGTTAGCACAGACTTCATTCTATCAAGGAAATTAAGCGAACTTCAGGCTGGAAAAAAAAATCAGGTCCAAACGAGTTCCAAGATGCATCTGAAAAGGCAAGTTATCAGGACGCTAAATGTTTTTTAAAAAGTTATTATAACATTTTTTGAAAAAAACATTTGAAATTAAAAATTCTGCTGCTTCACTCGAGTGCTCAAAGAGCCTGTGATAACATCGGCAAGATAATCAGATCACAATCAACATCTAAAAATATGCAGCCAATTCATTGAGTAGCATATTCCGTGAAGCGCTTTGAGGCGCTGTATCGAATGCGAGGATGATCGTGAATTATTAACAAGTCAGCAAATCCACCTCGAGCGTTTGGCTGGTTAAAAGTCTGCAATTTGAATCCAGCTCATTCCCATTTGACTCATTCCATTTCTAACGGGAATTGTTAATCACCATTACAGAAAGACATGCAGGGAAGGCAAGGCAAGCCAGACTGCATTCCTCAACTCGCTCTGTAACTCCCTTTACTTATTCCAGAAACAACATCAGAGGTTTATTTTACTTAATCTCTCTCTTTTTTAAAAAAAGGGTTGAAATGAAATCAGATGTTTACAGTCTCTCCTCTCCACACATTAAGTGTTAGCTTTGGATATCCTACTAGATAAGTTTTCTTTTTTAAAAAAAATCACACACCACACACACAGACACACACTTTCAAATGATTTATGGGCAGCAAACAAACCTCGACCTACAATGCCTTGCAGCCCTACTCTGCGGTGTTAAGAGGGAAAGCTGTGTTTGTAAGGTTTCTGAGCACAAATTTGCAATTAACATTAAAGCATTTCTGTAGGGAAAGGGGAGGGGAGTGGGGGAAGGAGAGGAGGGGAAAATATATAATTATTGAATTAGGAGTAAATCTGAAGGTCGTTCTGACTGACTGATTGACCGAAAGATCCAGAAAATAACAATGTTGCCCGAGCAATCAAAAATATACAATAATAATCCTTGCGTTTGATATAGCGGCTTATCACGTCATTGAGACGCCTCGAAGTGCCTCACAGAAGATAGCCGAGAAGAAAACCAAGCAACGCCCTTATCTTATTCCCCCAGCCCACCCCTCTCCCTCCCGCTACCCCCTCCGATTAAAAAAATATGGAGTCGTCAGCATAACCTTAACTCCCAACTCCAGAAACCCTGGCACTCAAGAGTAACAAAAGCAAGCTGCGTGCTTATTAGGAAAGCATTGAAATGATAGAAATGTTGGCTAAGAACACACGCGCACATATATACATACTCACACAGTATATACACACACACAAGCTCAAGAACAAAGCTTGTAATATTTGGATTCTCAAAGAGAGAACCATTAAACTTATTGGGTTGGGAGGTGAGGGGGTGAGGATATGTGGGGGGATGATGGAGAGAGGAAGTATAAAAGGAGTTTTAAAATCTTGACCGATTTAGTGGAAATAGACAATTTTTTGTCTAAACCCCCCCCCCCAACATATTTAAAAAGCACATTATTTTACAGGTTGCAATTCAGAAATAGAGATAGTTTTTTTTGGAGCAGGCTGTAGAGGGTTTTGTTTTAAATCTTGAGTTGTGCTCTACCAAAAAAATATATACAGTACAGTACTGGATATATATATTCAGCATCCCAATATTGTCACTCACTCTCACACAAACACACACATACAGAAACACATAGCCTTTGTACAAACAGGCTGGTTCACAGGATAACAGTACTTGAGAGTTTCAGAGTTTATTTTTTATATTTTTATTTTTTTTAGAAAAAAAATCACCTTAACCGTAAGTAAAGGAAATGCAACTCCCAAGGTTTTTTTTGTACAAAAAAAATGGTATTTTATTTCAAGAGAGATTTGGGGAGGGAGGAGAGAGATTGGGGTGGGGGGGGGGGGGTTTAAGAATAACAAAAATACCGTATATAGAAACACTTCTATTGATCTATAAATATAAAGTATTGTGATCGGATATGAAGATATGAACAAACCCAGCCAGGACAAAACCTTTTTCCCCCCCCTAAAAAATATATATATTTTATATTTTTTGTAAAAAAAAGTACTTAATGTTCCTGGATTGAAACGAACGACTGATATTCAACTAATGTGTGTGTGTGGGTGTTTTTGTTTGGTGTGTGTGTTCTATTGAACAAGTTTACTTCGGAAGTTAAGTTTATTTAATATATATTTAAGACGATGGAAAGGTCTGAGGCTGTTCAAAAACATGCATGCAAATTTCAAAAAATTATGTGCCTAAAACTTCTTTTTAAAAAGTTCCTGGGAGCGGAAAAAAACAATTTTAAAAACTAAATCTCGGCGTGAACACAAAAGATCTGGTTTACATTTGCATTCCTCAGGAGTTCTGGGAGAGGGAGAGAGGAGGAGAGGTTTTTGTTTGGTGGTGGTGGAGGGGAGAGGAGAGGAGGAAGAAGAAAAAATATAAGAGAGAAAGTTTTACTGAGCTCTCCACTTAGCTAAGAGAGAGAGAGAGCCTGTCTGCAAAAGGGATCAAGTTTCAGATACATTTAATAGATAAGATATACTCATGGCTGCTTAAATAATACAGCAGCAGTCGTTATCGCTACATGGCCTCAAACTTTGGGTGCTGGGGGAAAAAAATTGGGGAAATTTTGATTTTCGCTCTCTACTCAAAAGAGATCTCTTGAGACAAACTATAATTTTTTAGTTTTGATGCTCTTGTTTCCAACCCCCTCCCCCCACCATCACCCCCACTTCTCTCTCTCTGTCTCACCCCCCCCCAACCCCCACAACTGTTCCCAAATCAATTTAATGGCCAATTGGATGAAAGGTAGTACCAAAATACGCATGTGTGTGTGTGTAAAAAAAATCTCCAGTAAGATCTCTCAACTCTTCACTCTCTCTCTCTCTTTCTTTGTTTCTTAAATACAAATATATAATTAAAACCTTTTTTTACAAATGCTATTTACAGGTTTACTTATTACAAACTTGGAAGTACGTTAACCCTTGGAAGAAGGAGGTGGTGGAGAGGGTGGGAGTGGGAAAAATAACTTTTTGCGAAACTTTTTGTTGGAATTAAAAAAAGAACATGTTTTTTTTGGCGGGGGAGGGTTGGAAGAAGTGATGGGGGTGGGGGGAGAGGAGAGGGCTAGGGGAGAGAGGAGAGAGTAGGGGGGAAGAGGATAGGGGGGAGAGGAGAGGCTAGGGGAGAGAGGAGAGAGGTAGGGGAGAGAGTAGAGGGGTAGGGGAGAGAGGAGAGGGGTAGGGGAGAGAGGAGAGGCTAGTGGGGGAGAGGGGAGAGGCTAGGGGAGAGAGGAGAGGCAAGGGGGGAGAGGAGAGAGGCAAGGGGAGAGAGGAGAGGGGAGAGAGGTAAGAGGTGGTGGATGGGGGGGTGGGGGGGGTAAAGGGGTATAAAAAACACAACTAAAACATATGAAAGAAAAGTCCATGATCATTGAATTTTCTCTTAGGTGTGTGTGTGTGTATATACAGGTGTGTGTTGATGTGTGTGTGTTTATGTGTCCTCTACACACACACTCAACACACACTCACCCCCCTCACCCCCCACACACACACCCCTACCCACCCCCCACCCCCACACACACCCACACACACTCTCTCTCTCTCTGTGTCTGGCTCACACCGTCGTCTCACCGTGTTTGCTGTTGGTGAGGCTGGTGTAGAACTTGCGCCAGGAGTGCAAAGTCTTGCCCGACCAGATCCAGAAGCCCGAGGTGATGCCCACGATCAGGGTCATCAGGTACTTGATCATGTAGACGGTGAAGTCCGGCGTCATGCGGGGGTGGTACTGCAGCGGGCACGGGATGGCGTACGACTTGCAGGTCTGGCTGACCCAGCTCCTCTCCCACTGCTCGCGGAAGGCCTGCTCGTAGAAATAACAGGCGATGACGATGGTGGCCGGCACCGTGTACAGCACGCTGAACACCCCGATCCTCACCATCAGCTTCTCCAGCTTCTCGGTCTTGGTGCCGTCGTGCTTCATGATGGTCCGGATCCGGAACAGCGACACGAAGCCGGCCAGCAGGAACGAGGTGCCGATGAACAAGTAGACGAAGAGCGGCGCCAACACGAAGCCCCTGAGCGGGTCCAGGCTGTTGAGGCCTACGAAGCACACGCCGCTCAGCAGGTCGCCGTCGATTTGACCCATGGCCAGGATGGTGATGGTCTTGACGGCCGGCACGGCCCAGGCCGCCAGGTGGAAGTACTGCGAGTTGGCCTCGATGGCCTCGTGTCCCCACTTCATGCCGGCCGCCAGGAACCAGGTGAGCGACAGGATGACCCACCAGATGGAGCTGGCCATGCTGAAGAAGTAGAGCATCATGAAGAGGATGGTGCAGCCTTCCTTCTTGGTGCCCTGCACCACCGTCCGGTACGCGTCGTCGGCCGAGAACTTCTCGTTGCACACCACCTTGTCCTGGAGCACGAAGCCGGCGATGTAGGCGAACGACACCATGGTGTAGCAGCCCGACAGGAAGATGATGGGCCTCTCCGGGTAGCGGAACCGCTGCATGTCCACCAGGTAGGTGGTGACGGTGAACAGGGTCGAGGCGCAGCACAGCGACGACCAGATCAGGATCCAAATGCGCGCGAAACGCATCTCCTCGCGGCTGAAGAACATATAGCCGTTGCTCCGGGCCGGCTCGCACGGCGCCGCGCAGTCCTTCTCGCCCAGGAACTTGTAGTTGAGGTACGGCGGCACCTTGAGGGCCCGCGGGCAGGTGAAGAAGGCCGCCCCGCGGTCGTTGAAACGCGGCGGGTTCAGGGTGCCCGGGTAGTGAGCCGGCGGCGGGGTAGAGAAGCCATTGGGGCCTCCTCCTCCTCCTCCGCCGCCGCCGCCTCCTCCTCCGCCGCCGGCTCCTTCCTCCGAGCGGTTCTGTCCCACGCACAGCTGGTCGGTGCCGTGCACCGGGAAGTTCTCGCAGCGGAGCCGCTCGGGCCACTGGAAGCCAAACTTGTTCATGAGGGCCTCGCAGCCCTGCCGGGCCCGCTCGCAGATGGACCTGCACGGCGGGATGGCCTGCTCGAGCACCGTGCAGACCGGGGCGTACATGGAGCACAAGAAGAACTTGAGTTCGGGCGAACACTGGACTTTGACCAAAGGGTAGAACTGGTGGACCTCCAGGCCGGCGTCCTCCTGGTTGGTGTGGCCCAAGAGGTTGGGCATGATGGTCTGGTTGTAGGCGATGTCGGTGCACAGAGGGATGGAGATGGGTTGGCAGAAGCCGTGGTCGGGGATGGAGATGCCTCGCTCGCCTTGGAACGGCTGCCCGTCCGCCCGGTGCGACGACGTCAGGGTCACGGCCGCCATCGTGGCCACCACGGCCATCATCATCGTCATCATCCTCGTCTTCTTCTTCTTCTTCTTCGCCGCCGTCGTTGTCGTCCAAGCCGACGGCGACAGGAGCTGTAGAGTCCTCGACACGCCGTCCACCAGCGACCCCAACAACGACGCCACCATCCGCCCGGTTCTCCCTGCCCTGGTTGGGTCTCTCTCTCCTCCCCCTACCCACCCACCCACCCCCCAAAGTGGCCCAAGGTCAGTCAATCTTGGCTTGCTAGTCTTCTTCTTCTTCTTTCCTCCCTACCTTCTCTCTCCACTCTTATTTCCTACCTTCTCTCTCCCTCCCTACTCTTTCTATCTTCTCTCTCACTCTCCCCTACTCTTCCTACCTTCTCTCTCTCTCCCTTACTCTTCCTATCTTCTCTCCTCTCCCCCCTACTCTTCCTATCTTCTCTCTCCTTACTCTTCCTATCTTCTCTCCCACCCTACTCTTCCTACCTTCTCTTTCCACACTCTCTTCCTACCTTCTCTACCCCACTCTCCTTTCCTTCTCTCACTCACTCACTCACTCACTCTTTCTCTCACTCCCTGTCTATCTTGTCTCTCTCCTTCTCTCCCACTCACTCTCCTTTGCTTCTCTCACTCACTCCCCGCCTCCCTCCTTCTCTCCCCCGCTTCTTCCCTTCTCTTCTGCCCCCCACTCTTCCCTCTCCTTCCCTTCTTTCACCCCTTCTCTCTTTTCCTTCTCTCTTTTCCTTCTCTCTCTCACACACACGCGCTGATTCTCTTTGCCTCCTTCTCTCTCACTCCCGCTTTCCCCCCTTTCCTCTTTGACTTCCCACTCTCACTCACTCACGTTTCTTTTTGCTTCTTTCCTCGTTCTGTTCCGTTCTCTCTCTCTCTCTCTCGCTCCCGTTTCTTCCTCCTTTCCCCCTCCCTCTCACTCACTCACTCCGTTCCCTGTTTTCCTTCTTTTCTCTTTCCCTCCTGTCCTCTCAGTGTTTCCTTCACCTTTCTTTCCCCCCCCCCTCTCTCTCTCCCTCTCCTCCTCTCCTTCCTTCTCTCCTCCTCCCCTTCCCTCTCTCTACCACACAAGGCGAGTTAACGTTAATTCACAACATTGGAGTAGCTTTAGTGGCAATGACTCCTTTACCCCCTCTCTCTCTATCTCTCTCTTTTCCTCCTCCCTCCCTCCCCCAAATAAATATATATATTTTTAAAACACCCTCTCTTTCTTTCTCTCTCTTTCTATCTATCTCAGGAAGCAAGTATATTGCCAAACTCCTTGACTTGCTTACCTCTCTCTCTCTTTCTCACACACTCTCTCTCTCTCTCTCATTCACTCACTCTATCTCGCAGGCTCCCCTGTTAAGCGACTGTCTGACTTGTTCTTTGTGTCGCGATTCAGGACATCATCTCAATTACACCGTTTCAAGAATCCCTCTCTGTCTGTCTGTCTGTCTCTCTTTCTCCTCCCTTCTCACTCTCCTCCTTCCTTCCCTCCCTCCCTTGTAAAGTAGGCGCCTTGTGCAACCCTCCACCCCCCTCCTCCTTTTGCCAGAGGGATGGACCTTGAAACAGACCCAGAGCCTGTCCAGCCCAACCCCCTTCATCCCCTAAAATCAACCCCAACCAATCCCAGGGAAATCTCTCCCTGATTGACCACTCCTCTCCCTCTCTCCCCCTCTCCTCTCTGCACTCCCAGGGTAACCAGTGGTACAGCCATAACACACGCACACACATACACAGTGTTAGAGTGAGACACACTCACTTACATACATAGAGACACTCTCTCTCACAAAACACACAGTGAGACATACACTCACACAGATACACACACAGTGTCAGAGTGAGACACACTCACATACATGCACAGAGACACTCACTCACACGCAGAGTGAGACACACACCGTGTCAAGAGTGAGAAATACTCACACACCACAGAGTGAGACATACACTCACACAGAGTGAGACATACACACAGTGTCCATGAGACACACTTAAAACACAGTGTCAGAGTGAGAGACACTAATACATACACAGAGACACTCACAAGCAGTGAGACACACACAGTGTCAAGAGTGAGAGACACACACAGAGTGAGACACAGACACACACTCACACAGAGTGAGACATACACTCACACAGAGAGACACACACAGTGAGACACACACACACCATGAGAGGCATACACACAGAATGAGAAATGCACTCATACAGACACACACAGAGAGACACACAAACAGAGAGTGAGACACACACACTCAACACACCCAGAGAGACGCACACAGAGTGAGTCATATAGAATGCAGCCCACACACAGCCCAGCACAGTATCAGACACACACAGTCAGATAGATACACAACCATCTCAAAAGATCAGATCCTCAAATACAGAGAGGCGCCTTCATTTAAAGGGACGTAGAATGGGCTGTAGCTCACGAGAGATCTGCCGTAGAGAGTGTTAATACTCGCTTTCACCATCCCCTCCACACACAAAAAAAAACACTCGAGATTTTGGCAAGTTGCCTCCCCAGGCGTAGGTAGCGATAAATTTTCGCCTTCACCCAAATCTGGCTTTTTAAAAAAAAAAAATCACTCTTTTTAACTCTCAGCAAATCGATTCCCCCTCTCCCTCCCCCCCCCCCCAACCTCTCTCTCCTCCGCTCCCCTCTCCCACCTGAGTTAACAGTGATGCCTGGTCACGCGCTCAATCCGTTTAGTTTGTTCTCGTGAAATCAGTCGCCCTCTCTGGAGCGTGTGATTTCACTGCAAAAGTAAGACTGGCTACAAGAGAATTGTTCGCAACCCAAATTCCCGGCGAGTCAGGGTCAGAAATATTGTTTAGGTACAATCTGAGTGTGTGTGTGTGTGTACGTGCATGCACAAATACCAGCCAACGCTCATACACTTAGAGGGTGAGAGGGAACTGAAGGGGTTAATATGTCGCTGGGAACATTCAGGCGCAAGTCGCTTGAGATGTGTTTCCTCTGCAGCTGGATCTGCAGGCTGGCTGACAAGACCTTGCTTAAATTGCGTCCATCTGATTTGCATCAAAATGATGTGCAATGCGCCCTCCTAACCCTAGGATTTTATGTTAAGCTTTCTTGACACCAATCGGCAAATTTGTACGTAACGCTTTGTTTTTTGGGGGGCGGGGCGGTGGGGGGGGGGAGACAGAAAGGGCATTGAAACACAAAACGTTCATCATTCATAAATAAAAATTTGGTCGCTTCAATCCGCGAATGTTTGTGGGACGCCGCCGTGCGCGTTTCGCCCACAAAACATACAGTCAGTTCACTTCACAGTGTTTCCCGAGAAGAGCTGTGAGACGAACCCGTCTGACTCCAAACCCTGGCAGGTCAGGGCGAAACCTTGGGCATGTTTCCTTACTCCACACGCCTTTCCAAAAGATACATTGATAATTTGGTTATTTCAACGGCTGTTTTGCGGGGACGCTGCTGTGTGCAATTGGCTGCCGTGTTTCGCCCCATAAACATGCAGTCAATTCACTTTAGAGCCTATTCTGCGAAGCGCTTTGAGACGTCTAGAAGACGTGAACAGCGCAATATCAAATGCAAGGATTCTTATTAATTATTATTATTATTGCCTGACTTCTTTACTGGTTGCAATTTCAGCATTGACGTTTATATTCCTCCACCCCCTCCGCCCTTCCCGCTCTCCCCCCCCCACCCCACCATTTGCACCCACAGTACTTACTGCACACATGTGTTCGTTTTCATTCATGTTTTTTTTCTCTGGAGGGGAAAAAAAAGTAGTGCAGCCAATTCAAATCGCGGTGTATAGTGCGAACATTGTGAAGTTATTCGCTCCAGATGGTGTGTTATTTTTTGAACCAAAAAAAAGCCACTCTTCTACCAGCAAGCAGCCTGAATCAGACTGATGTGACCAGTTGGGAGTGAACGCGGCATTAACCTAATAATAATAATAACAAATAAGAATAAGGATCCTTGCATTTGATATAGCGCTTTTCACGTCTTCTAGACGTCTCAAAGCGCCTCACTGAATATACTGTATATTTGTGGGCAAAACGCAGCAGCCAATTGCGCACAGCAGCGTCCCCCACAAATAGCCGTGGATCGAAATGACCAATTTTTGAATTGTTTTTTGGTGAGGGATTATTATCACGTGTGTGGAGTAAGGAAATTTGCCCAAGGTTTTGCCCTGCCGGGAATCAAATCAAATAATAATAATACAATAACCCTTGCATTTGATACAGCGCCTTGTTCCGTCGTTGAGGCGGCAACCAATCAATTGAGCGCAGCAGTGTCCCACAAAACAGTTGTGGACTGAATGACTAAATTAGGGTTTTGGGGGGGGGAATGGATTTTCATCCCGGAAATCTTTCTGGCCATTTAATAGCACCCGATTAGTTACCTAATAATTATTAATAATAATTAATAGTCAAAAGAGGGTTCCTTACTCCACCCCATGCTAATTGCTGGTATTCTGAAGACCATCAAAATGAATATCTTTTGCTGTATAATCTGTGAAGCACTTTGAGATGTCTAGAAGACGTGAAAAGCGCTATATCAAATGCAAGGATTATTATTATTATCTCACTACTTTTCACTTGCACTGACTCAGTTTCCGTGTCTATGTTGGTTAAAATATAATAACAACCCTTGCATTTGATATAGCGCTTTATTATGTCTTCGAGATGTCGCAAAGAGCTTCACAGAATAGACTGTAAAGCGAGTTGACTGTGCATTTTTGTGGGGATTTTTTTTTGGCATATTAGAAGCACATGCAGAGGTCTCAGTTTTGTTATGGAGCTGACCCAATGCAAGAGTCACTGAAACAAAACTATTTGTGTGAACAGAGTCTGTAGGATTTAACTGGATGTCTCACCCTCCTTGCCATCAATCTGCCTGCAGTAACATAATAATTATTACAATAATCCTTGCATTTGATATACCGCCTTAATACGACTTTCAGACGTCTCAAAGCGCTTTGAGGAATACACAGTAAAGTGGAGTGACTGTATATTTTGTGGGCGAAACGTGCAAATATTAAAATGATTGCTCAACGTCACACAAACTGAAATACCAAACTCACTGAGAGAGAAAAAAAAAAAATCCTTGCATTTGATATCGCGCTTTTCACATCGTCTAGATGTCAAAATGTACTGCTGTGGTCAGCCTGGAAGCTGCTATACCTGTGTTTCTAGCGTCATGGGATGTCCTCCCGATGTGAAAGGCACTGTACAAATGTAATTTGTTGTTGTTGGTGTATGTTGGACTTATAGAATTCTTTGATATTATTCCACTATACTTCAGCGAATAAACTCTTTACCAAATGCGAGACGGAACCACATAGCCCAATAAAGAGCCAGGTGTCACCCCAAGCCAGCTCGGAGTTAACCGCTTTCGGCCAGGAATCCCTCAAACACAATCATCCTTAGACTTGGGGTTAGCAAAACTCTCAGGATAAATTTACATACAAAAAATATTTACTGACAACGCTCGTTTTCTCTGATAAAAGATAATTGGAAGCAACAACATTCCAACACATTGGAACCATTTAAGGATCTGAAAATATTCTTAAGGTCTTCTGAACCAAGGTATTTGGAATGGGGTGGGGAGGGGGTGGTGTGAATAAGCACAGTTTCCTGCAACTGATGGTTTATAAAGTGACTCCAACTGGATAAACTGCGTGGATGTTGAGGCACTATACAAGTGTAATTTTGTCGTTGTTGCTAAGTGAGGATAGGATAATAATCCTTGCCTTATCACGTCTTGGAGACGTCTCAAAGCACTCCACGGAATAAACGCTATTATAGTGAGTTGACTGCGCATATTTTGTGGGCGAAACGTGACGGCCGATTGCGCAGAGTAGTGGTGGATTGAGTGGCGATTTACCCTTGATTTTTGAAGGGATGATTAATACCCCTTGGAAACGATTCAGGCTGTGAACCTGGTCAGACAGCTCATCGAAGTTCTGTGGGTTTCCACTTGAGGTATTGCTTGGCTGGGTATCGTGGGCTAGAGCGCTGATATCTGCGGATCTGTGCTCCAGCGTGAGTCAGGGTATTCGGGGAAAGCAACGGAGAAGAACGAAAACAAATATAAGAATAACACAAATGAGCCGTGCTTAAAACAGCCAGATGGAATAACGCTCACTCAAACTATGAAGGGAATTTTCTTCCGCTCCCCCTCCCCTCCGTTGCCTGGCCAACAATCTCCCAGATGAAATCGGCCATTTACTTTGTAGCTGGACATGGGACATTTGCTGCGTAAACAAGTGGGACATTTGCTGGCGTGACCTTGCCGACAAGAGCGTTTTGAGGCGTTTTGATGACGCGGTGAAACACCACGAAGCTAAGGGAGCAAAGGCGCCATTTCCCGACCTGACTGTACAGAGACTTGGGACTCCTCCCGACACGAAAGGCGCCTCTACAAACGTAATTTTGCTGTTATTGTTGTAAAGAATTGTTTTTCTCTCTCGCATTTTGCCCTTTTGCTTCCATTTGTTTAGAAATCAACACTTGGGTGGATAAGCGTGCAAACAAGTGTCTCAAATGAACAGTTGGAATAAAGCTCTCCCTTTCACCTCTGCTTACAAGTACACAAAAGTGTATTAAACGCAGCACAGTGTTTTGTTGCATATGAACCACAAAGGGTCATCTGGACTTGATTAATGATGGGAGGGAGAGTGGGGGTGGCGGGAGGGCTGGGGAATGTAAAAATTTGCAATTTAATAAAAACACATTTTTAGCATAGCACACCTGTGATTCATATATTATTCATTGTTCCACCATTTTGCAATTTTCCCTTGAAACAGAGTCGACACAGAGAGTGACAGGAACAATAAAACAGAAACAGAAAAGGCTGGGAACACTCAGCCGGCCAGGCAGCATCTATGGAGAAAGGAAAAGCGAGTTAACGTTTCGGACCCATGACCCTTCGTCTGCACTAGGCCAAGCAGAATAATGCTCGTATTTTTTGATGCAGCGCTTTTCACGGCTCCTCGACGTCCCAAAGTACTTCACGGAGTATTCCGTAAAGTGAATTGACTGCATATCTGTGGGAGAAACGCGGCAGCAGTGTGCCACAAACAGTTGTGGATTGAAGTGACCAATTCATTACTTTTTTTCTTGAGGGACTATTATCAGGCGTGTAATAATATATATAATTTATATATATATACAGCATATATATAGATAAAATTTATATAGTGTGTGTGTGAGATAAAAGAGAAAGTGTTAAACTTGCACTATTCATATTGGAAGAGGGGGGTTGACACATAGCAATTGATTGGCTCTGTGGAGACCTGATCTGCTTCCCTGCTATAGAATCAAGGCATTGTTCACCTCTCATTGTGCAAAGTAATACAACCAGCATCAATTTCCCTTTCTTTCTGCCTTTTCAGATGTGCAACTGGTAATAAAACAAAGTCTCATTTGTACCGAAAACTATTCTCCCCCACATCCCCCCCACCCCCACTCTCTCTCTCCCCCTCTCTCTCTTACATTTACCTCAACAGCTTTTAATTAATTAATCATTTGATTCACTTACTCCTGAACGAGCATGTGTGTGTGTGTTGTGTGTGTGTGGCGAGCAGTTTATTCATTCATTAGTTCCTGATTGTCATGTTGGAAGTTAATTAGAGTCAACACCCTGTATATTTCCAGATTGATTCGAACCAATTTGGAGTGAGGGAGGGCAGGAAGGAAGGGTTGAGTTAATAATCTGGAGCTGTTAAACTGATCTTTATTTTCCCCTCGCAAGGCAATGCGAATTGCAATCTCTGCTTATGTCTATTTCGGCAACAATAACATCCTAACGAACTTTAAGTCAGTGACACCCAAAAAGAGTGAGAGAGAGAGAAAGAGTATTCACAAACACACCTCGCATTTTAAATCGATCTGTCCTCCCGATGTGAAAGGCACTATACAAATGTAATTTCGGCACTGGTGATTTGAGTAAAATAGTGGCTCTTTCACGTATGGCTGAGAGGGTAACTGGCAAGTTTGATCAATCAGGAAAGTTAGAGAACATTTTCAAGGGAAAAACCCTATTGTTAGGAGACGGGCTGTATATTCTCTGTGGTGGGGGCTGAGAAGGTTTGTGGTGGGGCTCAAATAGTTCAGTTTAGAGTATAGAAAGTTTTCACATGTTGAGTACCAATAAAGAAACCCTTTTGGGACGTCAACAAACAAAGTCACAGCAAAGGCGATTGAAGCAAGGCGTCCGTTTGCCTGTTTGTGTGTGTGTGTGTGTTGTTTTAAAAAAAAGATTAATAAAGTTAGAAGCAGACTGGTGCGTAATGTGGAACACTTCGCCGGTCCTAAATTTGTTCCCTAGGAGTGTTGCCAGCAGTTTGGGGGCTGGGCTGAGGGCTAGAGCTGGGGGCCGCTTTGTTAACGGTAATTGAAACCACATGTTTCTCTTTCTCTCGCTCTCTCTCTCTCGCTCTTTGCAAAGCAGGGGAGAGCAGAGGAAATATATGGGCAGGAATTCGATCTTGGAGTCGGAACCTCTTAGACGAAATATATGAAGGGCTATATATTTTGTTTTCCCCTGATCCTTGCCAGAGAAGCTGAGGTCTACTCTCAACCCGTTACTGAGCAATTCTTATCCTCCGTTGTTTCACCCCCCTCCCCCCCAAAAAAAATATGCAGTCAATTCAGTTTGTAGTCTATTCGGTGAAGCGCTTTGAGAGGTCTCAACGACGCGATGAGGCGCTGTGATAACGCAAGGATTATTATTATCCTTGGATTGGAAAATGCAGATTTTGTTTTAAAGGCGCGTCAATGACTTCTCCTCCACATTCCCCATCCCCCAAAGGCTCCTTTTTTGCAAACACTTCCCCCCCCCCCCCACATTCCCTCTCCACTCTCTCCCTCCCTCTCTCTTTAAAGTTTCTCTCCAGACCTAATAAAACAAGTTGAAAGTTAGCCCATTGTGTCCAAGGCATTGCTTCAATTAAAATGCCATCACGCCCAATTGTGAACCACAACACAGATCAGTTCGGCGTCCGTATCTGAGAAGGTGGGAGCCCGAGCTACGTACAGCACAGAATGAGCAAAACATCAATGTGATCCATCTGGCTAACGCCACACTTGGAAAAAAAAATACCATACGCACTCACTCCCCCTCTCTCTCTCGCTCTCTCTCATACCCCCTTAGGAACCCAGAAAAAGAAACAGTGGAACCCAAGTAATGAAGGAGAGATTGATGCAAATGTACCATTTGTTCACACGTGATTAAAATGCAAGTACTTTTATTTTCGGACGGGGCGTGGAAGGAAGGTTGGATTCTGGCGATAGGATTTTGCACAAGAAATTCCCTTCCACCCAAAAAAAATACTAACAATTTGGTCATTCAATCCATGACTGTTTGTCGGGCGCTGCTATGCGCGATTGGCTGCTGCATTTCGCCCACACACACACATATATATATACAGTCAATTCACTTCAAGGTATAGTCTGTTAAGTGCTTTGAGATGTCTAGAAGACGTGAAAAGACCTATATCAAATGCAAGGATTATTATTATTACCCTCACCTGCACTAAACTCCGTTCATCCACCACTTCACTTCTCAGCAGATTTCAATTGTCTCCCTCAATTTGAATCTTATTCTAACAATCGGAATGCTGGAAATCCCAGCGCACAGAACCCATTCTTTCCTCCCATTTGGTGGGGCTAGCCAGGGTTTATAGCGTACTATAAACAGCAGCGTACTATTCACAAATATACTGTATAGCATACATTCATCTCACAATGAGTTATTGCGAGTTTGCTAAACCGCGAGCAGGAAACGGCATTGTTTGTAGTTGGGGCTCTCCCATAGGATTCATGGTTCACATTTACAGAGAGACAGGGGACTGACTGGAAAAACTGTGCGTTCAAAGTCTTAGAACAGCAGTGATTTATGTGAGCCATTGCCGTGAGTGTCATCCAAAGGCACATTTCAGAGATCACTGTCAACTAGTAGTCCCACAAAAGTTGTGTTTGCTTATATATTCTCATGGAGCTGTTTTTTTCAAGCCAAGTTCAACTTTTTTTTAGTTGTTTTTGAGTTAACGTTTCCTGTGCAGTGCGAAGCCTGGTTTGACGATGCGATCGCAGTCTGTAAACGAGACGTTCAACCCAGGTCCTCACGCAGCTGTGGGTCAAGTTGGTAGCTCGCGCTCTCTCTCTTTCTCTCTCGCTCGCTCTCTGAGTCAGAAGGTTGTGAGTTCAAGCTCCATGTCAGGACTTGGAACCCACTTCAGTGCACGGCTGGTGGAGGTGGGGGGAGGGCTGCACTGTCAGAGGTTAGACCTAAGCGTTCCTAACTCCCAGTTCAGGTAGACCTCAATAAATCTCATGACGGACGCTCGTTCGAAAACCAATTGGGAGTTTGAGTCTGGCCAACAATCCGCCAAGTAAAAAAACTGACGGTTAAACTCCGCGGCTGTTGGGATATTTATCCCCCAAAATACACAGCCGTACCTATTTTACAGTACATTATTTGAAGCGCGTTAAGAAGTCTTGATGACAGAGGTGATGGACTGAGGCAATTCTGTGGAACTGTCTACAATATGTTTAAATTTTTCTTCTGGACGCTAGATTAATTGATGGATGCCAAGGTCTTCCAGTAGCAGCTAATTAATAAATCCCAGTGGTTGGAGTAAGTACCTTAATTGGGTGACAGCAAGCAAGGCTGATCGATTCAGTGTGAATAAACATGTTATATGTAAGGTTGAGAGGCAGCATGATTGCAGTCTGAACGATTCTAAGGGGGCAAGGCAATACAATAGTAATAATCCTTGCACTTGATATGGCATTTAATCCTTGCACTAGACGTCTCAAAGCACTTCACGGAATTTACTGTGATGTGATTTGACTGTGATTTGACTGGGTGAAACACGGCAGCTAATTGCGCGCAGCAGAGTCCCACAAACAATTTAACATTGTTTCTTTTCGAGCGATGTGGAGTAAGGAAACTTACTCAAGGTTTCACCCTGCCTGGAATTGAACCCAGTTTTCTCGCTTGCAGGGCGAGTGCTCTGACCGCAGAGCTACAGAACACCACTATAGATCAAAGCTGTTTCAACTTGTCCAGAATAGTGAAACCAGAGGACAGAGGCCTGCGACTCAACGGGGATAAATTCGGAATGAATCTACGCAAACACTATTTCAGTGAGCGAATAGCGAAACGGTGGAACAGGCTCCCGAGGGAGACGGTTCAAGCGGAAAATGTGGATTCTTTCAAACTCAGATTAGATGATTTTCTTTCAGGAAGTAGCATTATGGGATATAGTACATAATAATAATAATAATAATCCTTGCATTTGATCTAGCGCTTTTCGCAACTTATTCACATCTCAAAGCGCTTAGCACAATATACTGTAAAGTGAATTGACTGCATGTTTGTGGGCGAAACGCGGCAGCCAATTGCGCACAGCGGCGTCCCCCACAGACAGCCGTGTTTGATTTTCTGTGCAGATTTTGCTGTGTGACAACCACATGGCCACACAGACCTTGGGACATTAAAAAAATGTGCATTTGTTTATTAGCATTCAGCATAGTCTGGGCCAGTTTGAGAGTGAGGGTTTCATCAAAACAAAGTCATGAGCCGCAGCTGTATCTTATAATGTTTTTATAGCGTCTCAAGGGTTGTGGTCAGTTAAGTCAGTCACTTTTGAAAGGCTCGCGCACTCATATAAGTGTTGAGAGGATAACAAACCATGTTAGCAAGACAAGGAAACATGTCAAAATGCTGGAATTTTTCCGTTGCAGCAAATAAGAGAACAATGGGTGGGCAAAGTCATTATATATATAAAGCAAATCATCTCATCAAGAGTTCAGCTGACACCATAAAACACTGGATGACAGAGATTGGGCTCCCATTACCAGACACGTTCCCCTCTGTTCATTCTATCGCGCGTTACGTGAAGCAATGTTACTTGCGCAGAAGGGAAGGCGGGTGAAGTCTGGTGTCTTGTGCTGCTCTCTGTTTGGCAACCAGGAAGATTTATTTGTCAGACTGTGAATTCTTTATTTCTTTATGAATTTATTACGTTCTCGGCCTCAAGACTCTCTTCTTCGATGGTCCCATCGGCAACTCCTAATCCCCACTTCCGCGCCCCACCCACTATCCCCAGCTCGCGTCCGACACCGTTACTGTCCAGCGCCTTGAGACGTCCTCTTGACGTGTACAGCGCTTTACAATGTAATGTTATTGTTGTTGCTGTTATAATTAAAGTCCAGTGAGGGTTCCAATCAGACCAACTAAATTAAAATACTGAACAACATTTGCCCCACTATCTGATTATCATGTTGTTTGCAACTTTTATTTTTTCCACCAACAACCACCTCCCACCCACCCCACTATTTTCTGGGGGCGGTTATTTACTCAGCTGTAGTATATGAGACATTATTCTACATGAAGAGCGTTGTCTAAAGGCAAGTTTCTTGTGGACGCTACAAGTGCTTCCAGAAAGCCACCCTTGACTGATTCACTTCTCACCAGATCCCAATATAGTGACACAAACAATAATGATTCCACAGACTTTAGGTGAACCCCAGCTCGGGTCTGAAACATTGACTATCCAGCGTCTTGGGACGTCCCACTGATGTGAAAGGAGCGATACAAATATAATTTTGTTGTTGTTAACAGAAAACCCTACACGGCTCCGATTTAAAAGCAACAGATTGCATTTATGTAGATAGCATCTTTCACGTCAGGAAGATGTGCCAAGACGGACTCCGAAGGGGTTTGCACACCCGAGCTAGGGGTTGCAAGCGAGATGGGCGGAGGGCAAGGTGTGGGGAGGTGCTGTGGGTGGGAGGTTGACCGAAGGCACGGTCAAAGAGGAAGGTCTTGAGGTGGACCTTGAAGGAGACAAGAGAGAGAGAGAGGGTGAAGTGGAGGAGCTCCAGGATGGGGGCAGATATACTGAAGGCCTGACACCGACGGTGGTACGGGCAGGGCGAGGGACATGGAGCAGGCCAGCGCCCGCCGAGCAGAGGAATTGAGCAAGTTGGTACGGTTTGAGTAGATTCCCTGTTGACGGAGGCCTGGAGTGCAGAAAGGTATAGTGCCTTTCCACCGCAAAGAACAATGTCAGAATCTTGACTAAACATGGAATCATAGCCTGTGGAAATCTCAGTGTGAGTAGAATGTATATTGGGGTTGAATTGACAATAATAACATCATAATAATCCTTGCATTTGATGTAGCGCTTTTCACGTCTTCTAGACGTCTCAAAGCTCTTTCAAGTACAATACAATGCGTACCTGGAGGAAGCTATTTGTTTTCATGCCCCCGCTGCGTCCCACCCCACCCAAAAAAATTAAATCAGTTACACCAAATTCTAGAAACTCATTAGTGCTTTGGGATGACGCGGAAGACGCCACATGAATGTAAATCATTTCTATTAGGTTTGTGTGGCACTGCTCCCCAAACCTCGCCAGAAACGTGGAAGTCAAACAACAAGCTGTGGTCTCTGCGTGAGTTAGCAACACGGGAACGGATTGTGGAATTCGATAAATTACAATAATGAGGTCTGAATTGCTATTTCACAGCAGCCAGTCGGCATTCGGTGTCAATGGAGACAATGTCATTGTTGTATTTAATGAAGCATATATTTATTTTGGGTTCCATTTTAATAGCTGAATTCCCTCCCCTCCCTTGTTGGGTCCTTGACATGCTGTGCTCAAATCACCGGACGAGAGAACTGAATAGATAGACAACACGCACCCGTGCCTGTGTTAATGGATTCCTGTCGCTCAGTGGTTAGAGCGCTCGCCTCACAAGCGAGACCGGGCAGAACGCAGCCTTGGGCAAGTTTCCTCACTCCACATGCCTAATAATACGTAATCCCTTGAAACAATATAGCACAGTTGGTCACTTCAATCCACGACTGTTTATCGGACACTGCTGTGCGCAATTGGCTGCCACATTTCACTCACAAATATACAGTCAATTTACTGTACATTTTGGGAAGCGCCTTGAGACGTCTAGAAGACGTGAAAAGCGCTATATCAAATGCAAGTGTCAGTATTATTATTACGTCTCAGCACAGAAGGAACCTGCTCGGGCCCGCAACGCTCCCCCAAACTGCCGCACTCTTCCTGTTGGAAGCCAAATAATATCCCGTCACCCGCGTCTCTCTGGATTCAATTTCCCCGTTGTGAAAACTTCGTATCCAATTTGGCCTCTTCGTGGCTTTCCGCTGCCTGTAATCTCTGCCTTTAGAGGGCCGCCGTACCTTTTGTCAGATACCCTCCTCCACTAATCCTCAGGCAGTGTGGCTGTTTAGTGTAAACACTATTTCCATTCATGGGGTGGAAACTTAATAAGCGCTCATTGTATTTTGCCTTTAATTGTCTCTGGTTGAAATCGGGAATTCAGCCCATAGGTTGCATGTTTGCTCTCTCTCTCCCTCTCTCTCTCTCTCTGAGACTTTAGAGAACCGACACACACCAGGTCACATATTTTGTCTAAAGTTGTGTACAGTAGAAAATAAAACAAAATATAATAATAATAATCCTTGCCTTTGATATAGCGCTTTTCACATCTTATCGACGTCTCAAAGCGCTTCACAGAATATACTGTAAAGTGATTAGACTGTATATTTTGTGGGCGAAACGCGGCAGCCAATTGCGCACAGCAGCGTCTCCCACAAACAGTCGTAGATTGAAATGAATTTATTCTTTACTATTGTGTATTTAGTATTCGCCCACAAACTACACAGTCACCCCACTTTATAGTGTGACCCGCAAAGCTCTTCGAGGCGTTGAATCAAACACAAGCGTTATTATTACTCTTTATTATTATGGTTCTACGTTTAAGCGCGTTTGATGTTCTGGCAATCGTATTTATCTGTTAATTCAGAAAATTAGAGCTTGATATAGAGCTTGAAAGTCTTTAGTTTTGCAGTGACATGAAAGAAAAAGTTATAGTATACAATAAATACTGTACACACAGTCAATTCACTTTACAGTATATTCTGCGAGGGCTATGTCAAATGCGGAGATTATTATAAGGAATATTACTATTTTTATAATCCTCGCATTCACTCCTGAAGCATTCTTTAATATGGTGGACGGTGGGGAGGAAAAGAAATGGTATGAATATTTCTACGTTTAGGTTAGGAGTGAGATAGTGCAAGATAATCCCTTAACCAGACGGAGGGGAAAAAATCTCATATAAGTGGCACTGGAAGCAGATATTAATTAAGCAGATAAGTAATTCCCCGCATGCTATCAAATCCGCACTAGTGAAAATGCAGCCTGCATATCATAAAGTAATTACACTGAGAAAATTAAAGCGAAATAAATGTGTCCCCGAGTCCACTGTTTGGTTCATTTCATAACTCCAGGCCTGCATTGAAACCATTTAAGATGTAAATTTAGTACTACTGTATTCCTGCATTTGGACAATTTCCCTAAATAGGTGCTGGGAGCTCAATCTAAAGGTTTCGCGTCAACTCGTTCTCAGTTGCTGCTGGAATGGAATAGGTGGAACAGTCTTGAAGGCAGACTATCATATGAACAAGTACAAGTATGACTCGGGGGCAGGGAATCCTCCCAGTCAGCTCCAGTTAACCCTGCAAGCCATAGCCCTAACGGGTAGGGTGGTCCTGGCTGGACAAGCAGCAGGAAAGCTCACCAGACAGCGATATCAATGGCAAACTATGCGGTTTTAGTTGATTAGACTTCCAGCAGTTACCAACACATAAGCTAACATGCCTTGGCTCTTGCCAACCTGTGCTTAATACTTTCCAAAAATTGGTGAACCGGATGCGTCCCTCCAGAGAGAGAGAGAGAAAGAGAGTGTAGCGCATTCCATTCCACCGGAGTCTGTCTCTGGAATTGCCATGTGTAGGTGGGATGCACGGAATTCTCAGTTTGGTTTGGTACTTTATACATTAGAGCTTTTTCATTCAACCACAGCTTCCAGCAACAACAACAACAACAACTACAAAATTACATTTGAACGTCGCCTTTCACGTCGGGAGGACATTCCCAAGGCACTGGACAGACAGTATTCCAGACCCGAGCTGGGGGTAGGGATCAGGGAGGGTGCGGGGGCAGTGAGGCGGAAGGAGGTTGATCGAAAGCACGGTCGAAAAGGAGGGCCTTGAGGCTTGTCTTGAAGGAGGCAAGGGATGGGGTGAGGCGGAGGGAATGAGGGATGGAGTTCCATAGGGCGGTTGGGGAGAAATAGCTGAATGCCCACATGCCAATGGTGGGGCTGGGGGAGGCAGGGGACGTGAAGCAGGCCAGAGCCCGCTGAGCGGAGGGAGCAGGCAGATTGCTATTTACTCAAGGTGTGAAGAAATTGGTATTTCCTCTGGTATTTCCTCTGGGTGTGGACTCACCAGCAAGCGGAAACTGCAGGTCACTGACCACTTTATCGTTTTGTAATTTTGAATATCTCGATCAGGTCCCCTCTAAACTGTTTCTTCTCCTGAAGAGAAAAATTCTGTAGCTCAGTGGTTAGAGCACTCGTCTTGCACTCGGCAAGCGAGAGACCTGAGTTCGATTCCAGGCAGGTCAGGGCGAAACCTTGGGCACGTTTCCTTACTCCACACGCCGGACAATAAATCCTCTCAAAAAAAATTATAAATCGAACATATCAATCCACGGCCGTTTGTGGGTGACATCGCGTAACTGGCTGCTGCGTTTCGCCCACAAAATATACAGTCAATTCACTTTACGGTCTATTCAGTGAAGCGCTTTGAGACGTCTACAAGAAGTGAAAAGCGCTATATCAAATGCAAGGATTATTAGAAATGTTATTATCTCCTTTCTCAGGCTTAGCATGTTGAATGTGTCACCCTTCAGCACAACAGCAACACATCTGTTCAGTATTTTCTCCCGAATGTTTAGATGTACTGATTAAAGGGGATCTGGTAACGGAGATTACCAAATACCCTTATTTTACCTGTCGCCTTGTAGTAATCCTAACCAGGCCGATATTGTTTGACAACTTTGGTTATCAAGATGGAGCTGTACAATTAATCACATCGGAAATCGCACAGCTTGAAATCGGGTCAATCCTTCACAGTGTAAATGCCTTTGTGTTCTTTTCAGCATCAAGCACTCTGTGCCCGAGGTCTGAAACGATCCAGCCACACATCACTTGCTAACGCTGGCGATTTGTCTGTTACACGCTTATCAAGAGATCCCAGTTTACGATAGACCCTCACAGCAATGCTACACATGGCTTCGAAACGCGCATCGCCAAAGCCCAAGTCAGGGAAGGCAGGGCAATGCAAAAACCGCAGAGATTCAGAGCTGTGGAGCTTTCCCCCTGAGTAAGAGTAAGAACACTCTCCCCTCAATCCCTCCGCCTTGCTCCCAACTCTCTCTCCTTGTCACTGTCCCCCACCCCTCCGCAACAAAAGTCCGGCAGAAACTGCTGTAACACAAGACAAGCGATCAGAACCCGCTGGACACAAACAGCTCCAGGTTTTGCAGTTGATCTTGTCGGATCCGATTGTACATCACCCCGGGGCTCGAGCCAGCGGACGAAACGATCGCCTCACTGAGGTTCCTACAACCTACAGTAAATAATCCTAAATAATCCTTGCGTTTGATACGGCGCCCTGCCGTTTGGGAGGAAAGCCATCTTCGTAGGGTATAAATGTAAAGAATGTGCATTTCGTAGGCGCGCAATTGGCTGCCGTATTTCGCCCACGAAATATACAGCCAATTCACTTTACAGTATATCCTAATAATAATCCGTAATAATTAATAATAGAACCATTTTTAAAAAATTGGTCATTTCAATCTCCAATTGTTTGTGGGCAATTGGTTGCCATGTTCTGCCGACAAATATGCAGTCAATTACCTTTACAGTATTTTCTGCGAAGCGCTTTAAGACGTCTAGAAGACATGAAAAGCGCTATATCAACTGCAAGGATTATTATTATTACCATGTGAAGCGCTTTGAGGTGCCTTGATGACATGATAAGGTGCAGTATAAAATGCAAGGATTTTTAATATTATTATTAAACGTGCCAGTTAATTTAAGCACCACAAAGTTTAATTGATGTGGACTTATGGAAAACCAGTTTCCAAATTAGGCCTGAATTCAGAAATGATCCTAAATTCTACATCTTTAGTCTGAATGCTAACACCGGGTGGAATTTCAAGCCTCAGGGAGGCCAAATGTATTACGTATTTTTTAATAATATGTCAATGATCGAGTTGACTTTGATCTGTTAACATAAAAGGGATATTTTGATTCCAGAAAATAGAACAGTCAATTCTCCAATCCTTCTCCGTTTAACCTTGGGGAAATGATGCAGTTACTACTAGTAAAAATAATAATCCTTCCTTTTGATAAAGCGCTTTTCACGTCTTCTGGACGTCCCAAAGCTCTTCACAGAATATACAGTAAAGTCATTGGACTGCATGTTTATGATCGAAATGTAGCAGCCAATTGTACAAAGCATAATAGTCATGGATTGAGTGACCAAATTATTATTGTTTTTTTATGGGATTATTATGCCTGGGAAAGCGATCGCCAATCGACTAACAACCAGGTTTCCACTTACTGCTAGATAAACAGAGGAAACTCGCCCAACATTTTACTCTGCTGGGAATAGAACCCATGTCTCTCGGTTGCGAGGCGAGTGCTCTAACCACTGAGCTACAGGACTCCACCGTCTGCAATGTAGTATTGATCATGGTAGTTTTTCCTGTTGATTCAGCAATCCTGGCGTGATCACCGGGCCCTGTGAACCCTGCTCACTCGCACACTGAGAGACAAAAGATTGTATCAGCCAAACATCTCTCTAGAACCGCCGTCCAAACTGGTGATTTTGCCTCACACTTGGCAAAACAGTCAGTGTTTTCATAGAATGTTACATTACAGAAGGAGGCCATTTGGCACATTGTGCCTGTGTTGGCTCTTTGAAAGAGCTGTCCAATTAGTCCCACTCCCCCGCTCTTAAAGCCATAGCCTTTTCAGGTACCTATTCCAATTCCCTGTTGAAAGTCACTATAGGATTGCTTCCACCACAACCCTTCCTCCCTGCCTCCCTCCCCCTCTCCACATGAGGATTTTGCTCGATTCCATTGTATTTTCTGTTTCCTGGCCTTCCTGTGGTACCCGATGCTTATTTGGGAGTTGAGTTTCTGTCCGCAGTTCCTGGATGTGACGGGTTTCTGCAGTTCTCACCCCAGAATGTATCTGTGTGATCTCAAAGGAGGCAGATAGTCAGATCGTCCATCTTGCCTCCGCAGGAACTCACGTCCTATCAGCTGAGCACAGAGCAGCATGGAGCACAAACAAAGCAACAGATGGGAGGCCAGAGACGCACATATCTCCTAAAGGGCAGAGGTCAGTCAGAACTAGACGACCTTCTACTGACGCTCTGGGTCGCTAACCTGCGTGAGAGGCTCTACAGGAACGCAAGTTGCTGTAGTTGTCCCAAGGTGCTTAAAAGTCCTGGCCTTACGCGCTCAAGGGGTTTCGGGGGGTGGAGGGGGGAATAGATGACCAAAGGCGCAGGCGAAGAGAAAAGTCTCGGGACAGACCTTGCAAGAAGCCTTATCTTTTACGACAACAATGATAAGAATAATCCTTGCATTTGATATATCTAGGAATTATTTTGATATCTCTTACATAACCTAACCTAGGGAAATCTACAAATGGTTAGAGCACTCGCTTTACAAGAGTGAGAACTGTGTTCGAATACAGGCAGGTCAGGACGAAACCTTGGGCAAGTTTCCTTACTCCACACACACACACACGCCTAATAATAATAATAATCTCTCCCCACAAAAAAAACACAATAATAAAAAAAATTGGTCATTTCAATCCACGACTGTTTGTTTGGAGAAGCTGCTGTGCGCAATCGGCTGCCACGTTTCGCCCACAAATATGCAGCCAGTTCACTTTACAGTATATTCTGTGAAGCGCTTCGAGACGTCGATAAGATGTGAAAAGTTCTATATCGAATGCAAGGATTATTATTATTAAACGGGTTTGGTGCGAGTCCATGAATGGCTGACCTGATCGACCGCTCAGTCATCAGTGTGTTGCTGTCCTGCTGCAGTCAGAGATATCTGTCGCTGCCGATCGAAAGAGCTGACGAAAACTGGAGGAGGTGGATAAACAAACACACACACACACGGGTGTAGTATATGATTTATAGCGAAAACTAATAAGCCAGTCTTCAGAGTTTTCCAGATGATTTATTCTGCATTTGAGCCGAGTCAGGATTATTAACAGCTCGGGGCACGAGACCCAGTTCCTGTCTTTAATAACCCTTGACAATAATAGTTGCGCCCACAAAACACACAGTCAATTCACTTTACAGTATAGTCTGTGAGGCGCTTGGAAACATCTCGAGGACACGATTAAGGCGCTATATCGAATGCAAGGATTATTATCATTATCATAATTACTGTAAAGCGCTTTGAGATGCTTCGTTGTTTAAGGCGTGAATGAGATAGAGGTTCTTTGTCACTCTCAAGCTCACAGATAGGCCTAAAGGCTAAGAAAAGGGCTCGGATCGCCAAAGGACTCATTATTTGAATGGCCGGGGGTTTTAAGTGGAGCTCGCGTTTGCTGAATGGGCAAAGGATTTGTGCAGGAGGCAAATTGCTATTGCAAACTAGTGGTTTTGTTTCATCTATTCATCCCGGAGCTGAGCCGCGCTTGTTTGAACCCTGATTGCATTATTCAGTGCTGAGTATATGTGTTAATTACCTTTTACCTATGCAATAAACAGCTGATCAGCGCCCATTGTCTGATCATAGCTCTTGGATAGAGAGCGGTTTCCCTTTAAGCATCTTGGAGTCAGTTGCATTGTTCTTTATCTTGCTGCTCATTTTCCAGAACAGTATGTGGCCTCACTTCAAAGTCCGTTATCAGTGGGCTCCCATCTCTTAAGACTTTGGCTAGGAATTTCAGCTGCTTTTCATGATCTCTGAGCACATTGAAATAGTTAATAAAAGTGTGGCCAAAATCAATTTGTCTGGGGGTAATGATACCCCCGTGTTTACTGTTTATATCGGAAGAGATATTTGAACCGAAATCCTAATTTTGCCTTAATTACAGCAAATTCTGATTCTCCGCCTCAGGATCAACTGAAGTCACAATGTCTCTCTCAGTGCACAATGCCTGGAAACCAATTAAACCGATAATTAAGGGATGACTTGACTAAAATAAGCCACCTTGCCATTTTCCACTCCAGCTCCGAAAAGACTGAATAAAGAAGGAATTTCCATAGCTTAAATCTGCTCTGTCAAATGTATCCAACTGCACCAAAATGTATCCAAATACTTTGCAGTAACTCCTGTCTAGTTGTAGTGACTGTGTTTTTTGTGCGTAGACAGCATATAAGTGATAACTGAGGTGGGGTGGGTGGATGGATGGATGGATGGATGGATGGGGTGGGGGTGTTCAAATAGCATTTGTGATCACAGACTCCCTCCTTCCTCCATGTTAGGAGTTGAGGAAAGGCAAAACACTGGAAATGCTGGAAATCCCAAATGAAAACAAAAGTCACTGGGAACATGCAGCAGGTCAGGCAGCATCTATCACAATAATCCTTGCATTTGATATAGCGCTTATCACGTCTTCTAGACGTCTCAAAGCGCTTCCCAAAATATACTATAAAGTGAATTGATTGTATACATTGTGCGCGAAAAATGGCAGCCAATTGCGCACAGCAGCGTCCCCACAAAACAGTCGTGGATTGAAATGACCAATTTTATTATTATTTGTTTGGAAGGATTATTATTAGGCGTGTGGAACTTGGCCAAAGTTTCGCCCTGACCTGCCTGGTATTCAAACGCAGGTCTCCCGCTTGCAAGGCAAGTGCTCTAACCACTGAGCTCCAGGACTCCATCTTTGGAGAGAGAGAGAGAGAGGGAGGGGAAAGTGAGCTAGCGTTTCTGGTCGATCAGAAACTGCTCCTATTTCTACGTGAGGTTGTTGTTCTGTCCTGCTTGCTCTATCTACAACCACAACCACAACAAAATTACACTTGTAAAGCGCCTTTCACATCAGGAGGACGTCCCAAGGCGCTGGACAGTCACTGTGTCAGACCCGAGCTGGAGATGGGGTGAGGAGGGAAGGAGAGGATTAGGACTTGCCGATGGGACAATCGAAGAGGATCTATCTGGATAGCGAAGGGTTACTTTGTCCTTGTCGGAGATATTTCTTCCTGATGTGCAGAAATCTTTCATCGTTTTCTCAGGCAATCCAGAGATCTTGTGTGGGTATCTCGTGATGAGCAGATAAAGTGGGTGGTGGGGAGGGGGGATGGAGCAGGTGAGATACTAGCCTTATCACTTGGTTCTGGATGCCCCAGAGTCTCTTGGTTTGGGGCCAGCTCCCTGTACGCCAGGCAGGGTGGCCCTTATCACTCATTCCTTGTTGAAACTCGGAAAGATATGCTCTGGGGAGGTGGGGGGTGGAGTAAGTTGTCAGCCATGTCACTTCTTCTCTGAGATAACTTGCTTGTCCCACATTGAAGACACTTCTTTCCTCAAGGTCGCATGGTGATGGAAAGGTTCACACTGCTCGGGGAGCTGATGAACTGCCCAGAGAATTCTTATGTTCTGTTAGGAAATAATATCTCGGGAATATAGTTTGGGAGACGACTTTGTCTTGCGATTGCCAGGGTGACGGAAGGCAAACTGGATGATAATAATAATAATAATAACAATCCTTGCGTTCAATATAGAGCCTTTTCACGTCTTCTAGTCGCCTCAAAGCGCGTCATAGAATATACCGTGAAGTGAATTGACAATGTATTTATGGGCAAAACGCAGCAGCCATTTTGCGCACAGAAATGTCCCACAAACAGGCGTGAATTGTCATTGTTTTTTTTGGAGAGATTATTATTAGTCATGTGAAGTAAGGAAACTTGTCCAAGGTTTGATTGAACCCAGAATTTAGCCCACAAATATACAGTCAATTCACTTTACAGTATATTCTGTGAAGCGCTTTGAGACATCTAGAAGATGTGAAAAGCGTTCTATCAAATGGAAGGATTATTATTATAATAATCCTGCCACATGATAAGGAGTGCCTGAAAGCGCTTCACAGTGTTTACTGCAAAGGATAGCGTCTGTGTGTGTGTGTGTGTTAGGGGATAAAACGCAGCAGCCAGTTTGCACACAAACAGTCAATTTTATTTAGAGGATTGCTGGCCAGGTCACTTGGGAGAAACTCCCTTACACAGGAACAAATGTCCACAGCCATTAAACACTGAAACGCCACACTGAAACTGCCTCTCCAATATGAATTGGGACGGTACTCAAATAAAAGAATAAAAATGGGATGTTTTAATCTCAAAACTCAGTCCCAGCTAAGGATCTGACTGCGGCAATCAGGCCACAAAGTGTAACACTAAAATAATTAGGTGCAACCGACTGCAATATTAATAGCAATAATCCTTGCGTTTGATATATCGCATTTGTCAAGTCGCCGAGACACCTGAAAGCTTCCCGAGAGAACATATTGCAAAGTGGATTGAATGTGCCTTTTGTGGCAAGTCGAATTCATTAAAAAATACATATATATATATTTTTTAAATCATTTTTTCCCCAAAAAATCCCAATGCGTTTTTTTTTAAATCCCTTGTAAGCAACTGTGCCACAACAGAATAAAATCCTGTACAAATCTGTGCCTGGGCATTTAGCTATTGTCTACCGACAATGCCCCTTGACAACCATATCTTCGTTGCTAGTAATCCTGGATTTACAATGCTTGGTTTATCAACAGTCCAGAAACACATCACCACAGGGACACCGATGCCTCCCTGACCCATCTGCTTCTTAAATTAAACTGTTTTGCTCCCCCCCCCCCCCCCCATCCCCCCGCTCCCCCTCCCAGTAACAGCTGACAGCGTCACAGGACGGAGGGGGTGGGGGGGGGTTGAGGGGGAAAGACAACAAAAAAAAACCTCAGCCCCTTGCTGTGCCAGCAGCTGACCCACAGGAAGCAGTTTGGTCGGAGAAGATTTTCTCACCCTGTGTCAGCCAGATACAAATTGATTAGTCACTCACAGTGGGTGGGGGTGTGTGGGGGGGGAGGGGGAGTGGGGGGGGGGTGGGGGGTGGGGGGAAGGGGGGGGAAACACTACCAAGCAGGTCCCCAAGACTAATTAAAAGAATGAACTGACTGGGCTAAGGCACCCTGCAGTCACCAAATTTGTTCAGCTGGGCTTTGAGACAGGCTTTAACAGCTCAGTGGATAATTTTGCATATCTTCTTTAGCACGACTGAATAGAAATTGTAATGTTCCCGCCCCCCCCATCCCACTCCCCCTCCACCTCCCCCCCTCCACCTCCCTCCCCCCGCCTCAGGGACTGTTCTCCCCCCGATATGAAAGGTTGGTGGTGGTGATGATGCACTCGTTTGTGCGTGCGGCGCGGGGCTGGCCCGTCGCTGGCGCGTCAAGCTGCTTAACTGACGTTAGAATTCGATCCGATTTGTAAAGGCAGGGAGGGCGGCCGGCGCAGCCAATCTTCTTAAGGCTCCGGAATCCAATGATTTCGAGCCTCTGTAAGGCCGCTTTTCTCTTCCATTCCAAAGATCGCGCGACGTCCCTTTTTTCATTTCAATTTCGGTTCCGAAAAACCGCGCCCAGAATTCCGACTGAAAGATTTCAAAATCTTTCGCCAATACGTTTATTGGCCGGGCGAGAGTGAAATGTCTCGCCTCCCAGCGTTGCAACGCGGGAGGGATCCATTTTTTTTAAGGATGACTTAAGTCGTCTTTTTATTTACAGAATAAGAGAAACGCAGGGTTTTTATTCCACGTTTCTTACGACTTCGGGGACTCAACTTTACTCTACCGAAGTGGGAGATGCATGTAGGTTTATTGGGGGAGTTTAACACAAATAGGGTAAATAGGCGAAAAATGGCTTTGCAAAGTTTGCTCAAGGGTGTAGGCAATGTAACGCAACCAGAAAAAAAGTGTTTTGTCTCTGCTACAAAAAAAATCAACACTGCCTGTATTTTTAATCAGTGCCTTCAACTCCTGATAACTCGTCAATCCCAGGGAAAGGGGCTCGGTGATGACTTATCAGGAGTGGCGGTTTAGGAATATCTATGGCCCCCAAATTCTGCAACACTCTCCCTCAATCCTTCCGCCTTCAGCCTTCTCTCTTCCCCCCCTTTCAGGTCCTGTCTGAAAACCTTCCTATTCGACCGTGCGTAAGGCCACCTCCCCTCACCCACCCCAAGTGTCCCCAACCCTCCACCCCACCCCCTCGCCCCTGGCTGAGAGTCAGGCTCCGCGGCTGTTAAACGCTCTGAGTCGCTAACCAGTGTGGAGGGCGCTACACAGGCGCAAGCTGCTGGTGCTTATACAACACGAACAAACGCAGCGTAGAAAGAGATGGTGAAATTGTACGCAGCTTTGCGCACCAGAAGCACGCCATGCGCAGGTTGACCGAGAGATGAGCGTCTGAAGGTAGGACATGTCAGCTTCGTGCGTGATGCGAGGGGTGGGGGGAGCAAAAGCGTGGCGCTCCTGTAGCTCACTGGTTAGAGCGCTCGCCTTACAAGCGTGAGACCTGTGTTCGAATCCAGGCAGCGTAGAAACCTTGGGTGAAACCCTGGGCAAGTTTCCTTACCCCACACGCCTGATAATAATCCGTAAAAACAAAACTCAATCATAACAATGGGTTGTTTTCAATCCACGATCGTTTGTGGGGGGGACGCTGCTGTGCGCAATTGGCCGCCGCGTTTCGCCCACAAATGTACAGCCAATTCAATTTGCAGTGAATCTACTGGGACGCTCTTTGAGACGTCGATAGGATGTGAAAAGCGCTATATCAAAATGCAGGGATTGTTTTTACTGTAAACTGTGCGTTTCCCTGGTCATCGGCTGCAGTTTCGATGATGGATGGTCGTAACTGCGATCCCCTCCCGACCATGCGTGTCGCCCGAGCGTGCCGAACGCAGAGCAACGCTCCCGGCTGCCGTACCCAGCCCAGCAACACGTCTGAAGGAGATGCACCCCATTTGCACAGGAAGCATCCATCATAAAAGGAAACATGTGGAGAGAGAGAGAGAGAGAGAGACGTTGACACTGAAACGTGCGGTTACCGCACACACTGCTTCGTTGTGTGAATTATTACCTCCTCCCCAGGGTACCAGTACTGTACGCTTCAGGGCCATTTTTTTCTCCTCAGTACTGAACAATCCGTTCCTAGTGATTTGTTAATCTTTGTCTAGATGTGTTGTGTGTGTTTTCCGCCCCCGCACCCGTCTCCAGCTCTGCGCTCGAATCTCTCGAGGTCTCGGTCAATGGTTTTATTCCAAGCTTTCACAAACCCTGATTATTCCCAGCTCGCACACATTCCCTTGGCAACTCCCTCCCCTGCCATCCCCTTCCTCGTTCCTCTCCAACCTTCCATTCCACCATTGGGTGTCCGTGCTTTCAGCCACTACGCCCCAAAGCTGCGGAACTCTCTCCCTCGATCCCTTCATCTTGTCCCCTCTCTCCCTCCCCCCCCTCTCCCTCCCCCTCTCTCTCTCTCTCGCTCCATTTGCAGGGTGACCGTAAGTGCGGCCGAAGGTCTTGAGACGGGACCTGAAGCGATGCGGGAAAGGAAGGTTTGGTTTCCCCATCCTCTCTGCCTCTCTCCCTCCCTCTCTCCCTCCCATCCGGTCAGTCACTTGATCACGACCAAAGTCACTCTCCATGGCTGAGAAGACCGTTACAATCCTGGATTCCTTTGCAGTAGAACATTCCGACATCTGGTGCTCAATCAATCGAATGGTTCCCGAGAGGGGTTCTGGAGTCGAATGTGATCAGTGTGTGACCGAATGCTCGACCTGGGAGCAGTCGATCTGCGACCCCCCCCACTTTGGCGTTCCGCTGGTTTTGCTCACAGCCAATGGTTCGGAACTCCACGTCCAATGGACCTTGAGGGTCTGCGGCCAAGAGGCAACCGTCGGCTTCTTTCGGGCCCGGTTCGAGAACGAGATAAAACACACGCGATCGAGCGTGACTTCCGCTGCCCTCGGTTGCGAAGGGTTGAAGCCAAACAATGGACCGAGCTGTAAAATGAGACTTAACCGACGATTTGTTACTGCATGATAAACGTTGTTGTCGTTGTCGTCGTTGTCGTCGTCGCCCAGGATTGTTAGATTGAGCACAGCCCCACCTTCCATTACTTGCAGTTTACCTGGAATAGTTTGGTGTCTGCGGCTTGCGTCTGCAGGAGTCGTGTGAACCGTTTCCACAGCATTTGGAAACATAGTTTTGCCCACAAAGCATTCAGTCGACTGACTCACTTGACAGTGTATTCTGTGAAGCGCTTTGAGACGTCTCAAAGACCCGATAAGACGCTGTATCAAATGCAAGGAATATTATTATTATTATTAGTAGTAGTAGTATTCTGTATGTTTTTTCCCTTAGACGTTTCCGCCCCCACCCATCCCCCCCCCCCCCCCATCCCCCGACAGGCCAAAGCCGGCTGATTAGCAGATCGTCCCAATCGCGTTGGCGAAATAAAGGATTAAAGGGGCTTTTGATGTCTGCAACATGAGTGTGTGTGAGCCTGAGCAGGCTTCGCAAAAGCCGGGCCAAGTGGCGGTCTGTGCGTAAAACCATCGGCCAACACACCTCCGCAACTCCCTTCCCCATGTTTCTCCACCCCCTCCCCTCCGCGTGTCACAATGCCTCCTGCTCTTTTATGTGGATTTTCACAACGGAGAAAACTAGCTCTCCGAAGGCGGGCTGCGTGCTTTCAGCAAATTCTGTCGACCCGGCGAAGCATTCTGCGCAGCGTACAAGCGCGGCTTCACATTTGCCTGTATCGTGCTGTGATGTGGTCACTCGGAGATACATTCCACACCCACTTGCATTGTTGCAAGAAACAGCCTGTATTCCCAGCGCTATTCTAGAGTGATGTTTTAGAGCACTTTACCCAGCACGGCAAAACCTGAGGCAAGTCTCCTTACTCTACACGCACTGGGGCCTCTGTTTACCCGGCAGTAAGTAGGTACCCGAGTTGTTTAGCTGATTGATGAATGGCTTAAATAATACTAAGGAATGATCGCTTCATCAAAAATGTAATGTAAAAAGATTAGATCACAACAGCAATAACATTTGTATCGCGCCTTTCATGTCGGGAGGACGGCACAAGGCGCTGGAAACTGTTCGTGGAACGCTGCTGTGCGCAATTGGCTGCCGCATTTCGCTCACGAAACACAGTCAATGAAGCGCTTTGAGACGTTTCAACGGCGTGATAAGGCGCTATATGAAACGCAAGGATTATTATAATGTTGTTATTATATTCTGTGTGTTCTTACAATTTCAGACTAAACCAAGGGTTGGGTGGTGGGGGGAGGCGGAGTGATGGCTGCTATCTGGAGACCTCTGGCTGTGAGGCGACACCTTCTTTCTACACTCACTGTAACAAAGTACTATTTTTAATCTCTCCGATAACGCTCAAAGACTTCCACAAGACTGGCACAGGAGGGGTATGGATCTATATGTGTGTGTGTATGTATATGTTGGGGAAGGGGTGGGGGTAGGAGGGAGAGAAAGATTGCAAGCTACTCTCCAAAAGCTGTTTGTTTAGTTCCCTTTAGTGCTTATTCTGTCCCATAAACGTTAAAAAAAAATCCTACCATAAAATGTTAACAAGGTGGCCCGTTCACATAAATCCCAACGTGGCTAATGGTTTTACCAGCAGCTATCTGAGTGTCAATGCCCTTTGTTTATTGATTTAACTCTCTTCCAAATGTACAGACTGAAAGCCAATTGCCCTGCAGTTGATTCCAAGGGGGACGAGCGCAGCTCACAACAACAGCAACTTGTATTCAGACAGCGTCCCTTCACGGAGGGTAGTGTCCTAGAGCGCTTGACATTGGTGGATCACGACTCCGAGTGGGGGTGGGGGTGAGGGTGGGGGCTGGGTGGGAGGGGTGGAGGGAGAGAGGTGGGGAAGTGGGGAGGTGTCAGTAGTACACGGTCGGATAGGAAGGACTCCAGACGCGACCTGAAGATGGGGAGGTGGTGGGAGGGTCAAGACGGAGGAATAGAGGAAGAGTGTTCCAGAGTTTCGTAGGGCGCAGTGGCTAAACTAATTAATTGGTATTAATTAGTTGAAGCCTTGGAACAAATGGAAGCAGAGAGGTGTTGTGGTTGTAGTGACAGTGCAGCTGGAGAGAGAGGTTTGCGTAGGATTAAAGAGGCCCATACCTCAACAGGATGGTTGGGGAAGGTTGGAGGTAGGGGGAGGAGGAGATAGTCTTTGACACTTCAATCATTTGGTGCATGAAAGAGTTCCTCGGAATTAAAGGCATTCGAACAAGGCATGCAAACAAGCCTTAATTTTATGAGCAAATACTGCAGGACAGAGAGGACCTGGGCTGTTAGCGGCCCTGGCCCATCTGTGTGCTTGATGAACAAAAGGAGAAGGCAGGGAGGGAGGTGGGGGAGAGGGTGAGGTAGGGAGGGAGGGGGGAGAGGGGTGGTGGGGAGTAGGCGAGAGAAGAAAGGGGAGATTTACAGCTCAGAGGAAATTCAACAAATTTAGTTCCGCTAGCTTTGTTTATGCTCCTCTCTGGAATCTCATACAGATTTCAGCAGTTGGATTCTCTGTATTCTGATCAGAGAACCCCCACTTTCCCCCCTCCGTTCCCCCCTCCCCCCACCAACCTCCCTCCTCCCTACCCCCGCATTAAGTGGGGTCCGATCTCAACAGAGAGAGAGAGAGAATCCAGCTGTAATTTGTCAGTAGTGGTGAGCACGAGCGACTGAACACTGGAAGCTCTGACCGCAATAATGATTGTCCCTGATACTAACTTGTCCGTAACTTTTTTAACGCAGCAACTACAGACAATAGTGAGGGAGGAGGAAGCTTATTTTGTGGTCTTTCCTTTTTCTATTTGGTACTACTCTGACAATGATGTGGAGTCCTCCAGCTCAGTGGTTAGAGCGCTCGCCTTACAAGCGTGAGACCTGTGTTTCAAATCCAGGCAGGTCAGGGAGAAAGCTTGGGCAAGTTTCTTTACTCCACACACACACGCGCGCCGAATGACAATCCGTCCCTCCAAAAAACTATAATAAATTGGTCACTTCAATCCATGACTGTTTGTGGGGGGACGCTGCTGTGAGGAATTGGCTGCCGCGAATACATAGCCAATTCACTCTACAGTGTATTCTGTGAAGCGGTTTGAGACGTCAATAAGATCTGAAAAGCGCGATATCAAAAGCAAGGATTATTATTAATAGTTACAGTAATCCTTGCAGTTAATATAGCGCCTTATCACGTCTTTGTGATGTCTCTAAGCAATACATTTTAGAGTCAGATGACATGAACAGTCGCTCAATGCTATTTATCATCATCGTCATCATCATAAATCCTGCATTTGAGATACAGCATCTTTCCAGTCGGTATGCCAAAGTGCATCACAGGATTTTCTGTACAGTGTAGTGACTGTATATTTTGGAGGCGAACACATGTAGCCCCTTTGACGCACAGTGAACACCACAAAAGTGAATGAACAACTTTATTTGGGGAATGGTTAATCATAATGATAATTCTTGCATTTGATATGGCGTCTCGGCACAGCATTGAGATGCCACAGGTTCAATTTACTTATTGTGGACTGACTGTGTATGTTGTGGGCGAAACGCGGCAGCCGAGTGCACACAGCGGTGTCCCCACAAACAGTCGTGGATTCGTTGATTGATTGAAGGTTGGCAAGAGGAAACTCCCTTCTCTTTGGGACTGCTGTGGTTTTGTGTGTGTGTGTGTGTGTTACAGGAAGCTTTGGGTTCACTGCCTTTGGGTGAGATGCCAAGAAGAGGAAAATGAATCCAACTGGACAATACATGTGAGAATTGTGCGAAGCCTTTCGACTGAACAAGACAGACCCTCGGTTCAATCCCTTGGTCTGTTCTACGTTAGTTGACCTCAACCAGACCAGACCACCAATTAGTTTTACAATTGGTCTCTGTGTCCCAGACTGCGGAGGGGAAATCTATGAAGGAATCAATCCTGGAGCTTTCAGTTCGACTTTAATTTTGCCATCGAGATTTTCACATGTGGACACAGACAATGAACACCAGTACATTTATTATGGAGGAGAGAGGGGAAGGGGAGGGGGCATTTCAGCTGAGCGCAAACCGTTTCTAAAACACTGTGTTACTCGCAAGCGCGAGCGAGTCGGTCAGTTAGTGAAATAAATATTTGTCGGCGTCCAACAAGTTAGAACGCAAGTACATAGTAGGTGGGGGGGGGCTACGAAATGGCAAGAGTTCTTGTGTGTTAAGCAATCAACAACAGCTTGCATTTATATAAAACAGCCCTCACACAGGGTAGAGTCCCTGAGCACTTGGTTACAGCTGATGAAGCCAACGTTACATTGTGAGAGTGAGACGTTCATGAAAGTCCCGCGCAGTGATTTCACCATAGTCTGGTATCAGAAGAAAGGGAATTCACGGTCCATCTCATCTAGAGTATGCCTAAAAATACCAATAAACCCTCCAAAAAAACACAATAATAGAAATTGGTCGTCTCAATCCACGACTGTTTGTGGGGGACGCTGCTGTGCGCAATTGGCTGCCGCGTTTCGCCCACAAACATACAGTCAATTCACTTTACAGTATATTAAGTGAAGCGCTTTGAGACATCGATAAGATGTGAAAAAGCTCTATATCAAAAGCAAGGATCACTATTATTATTATGGTATGAAAGGCCGATCAAAATTTTACCTGCACCACGCCTCAGTGTGGAAATGTGCCAGGGTTTGGGGTTCAAACGTGGTGCTAACACCGTGCGAGTGATTGGCAGACTGTCCTGCGATAACAAAGGTTATCTATCGCGCAGTTAACTATCTGCGATGACATTTTCTCTGCGTACTTCGAATTGGATGATTGGATTTCTGCAGGCAAACTTGAACCTTGGGCGAGTTTCCTTACTCCACGCGCCTAATAATAATCACTCCGAAATAAAATTGGTCTTTTCAATCCATGACTGTTTGTGGGACACTGCTATGTGCAATCGGCTGGGAGGATGTCCTAAGGCTCTGGACAGCCAGGTATTTGGACCTGAGCAGGTGGTTGGGTGGGGAGGATGGTTTGGGGGAGGAGGGAGGGGGTTTGAAGGGTGAAGGGTAGGGAGGATGATGACCGAAAGTGCGATAGAAGAGGAGGTTTCTTGACATGTGCCCTGAAGCTAGGCAGGGGAGTCAGCGAGGCCGAGGGAATTGTGCTGGCAATGAAAGACGTGGTGGAGGTGTGCTCGATGCCAATTTAGAACTTGCGGTTCAGAGCAGACAGCGAGACCGACGGGATTTAGTGGCTGCTACGAGCTGAGGCGGGAGAAAGCCAGACTGCACAATTCAAGCCCTGTCCCTTTCGCTGACTCATTTGTGGTTCCATTTTACTCGAATCAAGCTGACCCGAATTGAATGGAGTCTCCCTGATGAATGGCTTATTGACGGCCGCCTAATTTCAGTGGACGCCTCGGGGCTCCATGAAGTCACCACTCGCTGACTTCTTTCCCACATTTATGGCGCGTCAGCTGATACTGGAGTCAAAAGGTGAGCGTGTTTTGTTTTTCTGAAGCTGCGAACGACATCATGAAGTCTGGCTGTCTGGAGCACACCGAATCAAACCGCCAACCATCAAATTTCAAATGTTCCGTATGCACCAAAACAAGCACCAAATAATAATAATATTATTGTTAATAATAATAATCCTTGCATTTGATATAGCGCCTTTTCATGTCTTCAAGACATCTCGAAACGCTTCACAGAATCTGTGAAGTCTTGTTGCTCAGTGGTTACAGCACTCGCCTAACGAGCGAGAGACCTGCGTCCAATTCCAGGCAGGTCAGGGTGAAACTATGCACAAGTGCAAGTTTCCTTACTCCACACACATAATAATCCCTCAAAAAAAAAAATTTGGTCATTCAAATCCACGACCGCTTGTAGGGGGGACGCTGCCGCGTTTCGCTCACAAATATACAGTCAATTCATTCTACAGTATATCGTGTGAAGCGCTTTGAGACATCTAGAAGATGTGAAAAGCACTGTATCAAATGCAAGGATTATTATTATTATTAACTCTCCCTCACACACACACACACATATAATCGACTGGGTTCCAGGCACTTAAGGATTCTTTTGTTCTTCGTGACATGGAAGGGGTCCGTCTGGTCTGGCCAAGAGTGAGCGAGACGCGGCGTGGGGGTAAAAGGCTGGCATCTTGAACCTCGGGAGAGAAAGGAACATTTTGTTTCTCGTTATCTTGAAAGGAGGAATCTGTTCACTTGGGCTACCAACATGAACTTTCAGCTCGAGAATTAACAGGACCATCCCAGCAAAATTGAAAGCCGAAGGAAGAAGAAAAGTCCACTGTGCTTTTCCCTCCCTTCGATAAACTCCTGCACGTCCACATAAAACAGAGCGTCCATAACCGAACATGACTGCTCGCAGCGAAACCCTGCGCCTCCCCCACCCCACTAACCACCGGCTTCCCAATTGTCGGGGCCTTAATTTGCTTTGGCTTTCAGACAGGTTTTTAGTTCAGAAGTTCTGTTTGTCTCAAGGCCCATCAGAGATAACACTGGCCTTTATCATGCGCAGGCCTTTTAACATACCACCAGTTAATGTCATGGTGAGTAACTTAATTGAATCATTTGATTCTTAATGTACAGCATTCTCTTTCTGTGAGTCAAGCCACCGACACCAATTTGGCCGATCTCTGTGTGAGGTGAATAAAACATTTAAACCATAATTGATGTCACTTGAAGGAAAGTGTTGGGTGGGTGGGTGGGGGTTAGAAGGAGGGGGTGGTGGGGGGGAGCGGGAATTGGCCCCCACTGTAATTAGTTTGCAAGTGAATCAATTTATCCATCTTTCAGTCTCACCTTTAAACCTACCTCTTCGACCCCCCAGCTGTAATAAGAATGCTGGCATTTGATACGGCGCCTTATCAATCGTTGAGATGTCTGAAAGCGCTTCACGGGACACATTATAAAGTGAAAATTGGACGTGTGTTTGGGGGCGAAATTATGGTCCACTTTCCGTCTCCCCTTCTTTCCTCCTCATCATCTGCCCCACCTCTGCACAGGGCTCTGCGTTGTTACCCTCGGCGAAGCGCGCTCTGTTTCAACGCAAGCTGTTGCTGCAGTTTGAGGTTGATGCGGTTGGCTAATTAGCTGCAGTGAATCCGGACGTTTGGAATGATATTCATCACAGATGAGCGTTGAGGAGGCTCGAGGGAGTTTCCGAACAGCTTTGCCTCAGCTGTGCGAGGAGGAGAATGTGTCTACTTCCCGATTAGTGCGGTGAACGGGCTCCCCGGCGAGCCAACTAGCTGCCCATCTGAAGCCCGGCGCCAGGGTGGGCATTGCCACGAACGGTGCCAGGCTCCAGCGCGACCAGAGCAAACGGAACCCGATGAATAAACTTGAGTCGAGGTAGAGATTTGAACCGCAGCAGAATGGTTTGCGAGACGCCCGGGTTATTTTTAGTCTCCTGTTGTAGTCTTTTGGCAGCAAATCAAGCAGTTCTCACTGGTGCAGGGCGGAGCGTCACGGAGAATAAACATATCGTGATGTTTAATTGGACCGGAAACGCCACTTCATACAAACCGTCCTGTATATATATATATAGATATATACACACACAGTTTATGACCCAATGCTCAGCTTGTGAATCAGGCTTGCCACTGGCTAACCAGTGATTCAGAAACAGCTCACTCGAACACCACTAATTCTGAATACCCACACACTCCGGATTCCCCAAACCTTGGTCCTTGCATCTAATGCTTTCCGGAATTAGGTAAAGACGGAGAGGGAGTGCGCATCTCATTCCAACGATCTATCTCTGGAACTGAGTCGTGGATTGAAATGACCAATTTATTATCGTGGGATTTTTTTTAGGGATTATTATCAGGTGTTCGGAATAAGGAAACTTGCCCAACGTTTTGCCCTGGAATCGGGAATTGAACTCTCGTTTGTAGAACCCAGGTCTCGCCCTTTACCGTCTTGGATTGAATTGTCACATGATCTGGTGAGAAGGAAAAACAACAAACAACAACTCTCATTTACATAGCGCTCATTGCGCCAGACGGCGTCTCGGAGGGAATAAGGATATTCCCACAAATATACAGTCACTACACTTTACAATATATTCTGTGAAGCGCTTTGGGACGTCGATAAGATGTGAAAAGCGTTGTATCAAATGCAAGGATTATTATTATTATATTATTACAGATGAGGCACAATAAGTGCTAAAGAAATAGCTGTGTTCAGTTGGTCTTATCTTGGTGTCATGATACCATAGTCCAACACGTCACCCTGACAGCCAGGATATTGTTTGCTTCCCCTTATATCCTGCCTGATGAGATCCCAACCTTTAGTGTTGGTTGATTGGCATTGAGATGCTGTGGTCAGTTGATAAGAATTTACGGTCTGTGTGTCAACACAGGGGAAGTGAACGAGGCAGTGAGACCAAGTTGGGTCAATGGGACACAGAGTCTAGAGAAACAAAAGTCTTGGGAGTATAGAGCTATTCTTCTTGTGGCCCACCATATCTTTGGCTTGTTCTAAGAAGAGCTGATTAGACTCAACTCAATCAAGTTTCACCCCCAAAATACACATTCAATTCACTCTACGGTATATTCTGTCAAGCGCTTTGAGACATCTCAACGACGTGATAAGGCACTATATGAAACGCAAGGATTATTATTAATATTACTATGGTGGGGGAAGAACACTTATGTAGAGGCTTTGATGTGTAGGATGAACATCTCAGAGCAATTCACACAGATCAGATGCGCGAAAGCACTGAACTGAGCGGAGAGGAGAGTTTGGAGAATCAAAGGTGTTGACCAAAGAGAGAGGATTTTAAAGGCTGGAAGAGAATCGGTTCTAGAGGCATTGGGGGCCTATGGCTAGTCGCAGTGTCCCACAAACAGACATAGAAGGAATGAGTAATTTTTTTTCGAGGGATTATTAATCCCTGGAAAAGTGATTCGCCAATCAACTAACCATCTACTTATCTGGCAGTAAGTAAGGGTTCCTACTTACTGTTAGGTAAGCAGAGGCGTGCGAAGAAAGGAAACTCTCCCAATGTTACTTGTCCTGAGGAGGAATGGAACCCGGGTCCTCTTGCTTGCGAGACAAGCGCTGTAACCCGTAAACTACAGGACTCCACTAAAGGGACACCACGGGAATAATGGGAAGGAAAATAACTCAGGCAAAAAGTAAAATTATTTAAACAGAGATAAATATACGCAGACTCCACACTGAGCTAGTTACACTGGGAGGCTTGACATGGGTCATGTTTCACAGAGGTTCAAACTTATCTATTTATTTATTTCAGACCGCTGGACTGAAACCTAAAGCAAATACAAGAAAGAAAGATTTAAAGACTGTTCATTAACCTTATTGTTGATCTGTGCCCCTTTAATTCAGTACACACTGCTGCGAAGAAGACAACTTTATGTGTGTAGACCATGAGTGTAAATATCGACCAAATGGGTCTTAAAACAGCAGAGGCTCATTTATTGCCAGGTATCTCTCATGGACCGGCTCATTGAACTATGCAAATACAAGTACTCCTCTGGTTAAGAGATTTGACCCCAGGTTATTTATAGATAAAATTGGCAGGGCTGGTGAGTAATGTTTAAGGACCACCTATAGAGTACCAATCTTAATGGGAGTTGTGGGGGGGAGGGGTTATCTGACACCATGCCTCTCACAGAGGAGATTACCTGGTTCCAATTTGGTGAATGAAACGCGCCATCAATTCCCGATTTTTATTTTAGTCTCATCAAAACGATTCCCGCCATGGGCAGTTCCTACTCACTGCTAGTGTGGCGTAAGGAAACTTTAATTTGGCTGCATTCGCCTAAACTTATACAGTCATTACATTTTCCCACAGAATACATGGTCGATTCGATTTAAAGTGTATTCTGTGGAAATCTTGAGGTGTCCCAGAGACGCAATAAATGCAAGGATTGTAAAGATTATTATTATATTGTCTTAGCTCTGTGACTCCTTTAAATTTAGAATATCTCAGCAATATAATAATATTAACAATCCTTGCATTTAATATAGCGCTTTTCACATCTTCTAGATGTCTCAAAGCACTTCACAAAGTATACTGTAAAGTGAATTGACTTCATATGTGTGGGTGAAACGTGGCAGCCAATTGCGCACAGCAGCGTCCCCACAAACAGCGGTGGATTGAAAATGACTGATTTATTATCGTGGTTTTCTTTGGACGGATTATTATCAGGCGCGTGTGTGGAGTAAGGAAACTTGCCCGATGTTTCATTCCTGGACTGGAATCGAACCCAGGCCTTCCTGGAAAAGTTAAAGAGAGGTTCTGCCAAACACTCGCCCTCATGAACGCCACCCCCTCCCCACCACCCCCACCCCATCCCTTTCATTTGAAGAAGCCACAAGTTCAAGCACAAACCAATATGGAGCGCGATCAACTTGAAATCGTTGAACTTTTGACACCAAATCAAAGGCTCTCTAATCCAAAGAAGGTGCTTGGATTTGGGATTCTCCAGTCAGTGACCTTGACCTGAAACTGACTACATATTTTGCAAAAAGATCCCGAGACAGACCGCTTCCTGTAGCTGAACTCAAACCAACACTTTTTTTTACTATTGTACGTAAAAATATATAGAATTAAGCCGGCAAAATACACAGTCCATTGGCTTTTATAGTATATTCCGTGAAGCGCTTTGAAAAGACTCCACGACTTGATGAGGTGCTGCGTCAAAGGCAAGGAGTATTATTATTATCCATGATTCTTACTATTATTAAGAGAATCTATTAGCAAATGGAGAACAAGCAGGGTATTTTGTGACTGCCGAGCGATAATTTCCAATCATCTACAGTACACATTCCACTGCTAGTCAGGGCTGAAGAAAGTGGAAGATTAGCACTCGGATTGTGAATGGAATTGGCTTGCAATGTCACTGGATAGAATACGAGTCTTATCCCATTCAATAGCTAGTCATATTCCTTTGACAGAGAGAGGATTATTTTTGCTGTCAACAGGGTTTGCTCTGTACCCAAGTGACTGGGGTCCCATTAGCTTCGTGGCTAGAGCAGTCGCCTCCTAATGAGAGGACCTGGGTGTGATTCCCAGGTAGGGAGAAAGTATAGGCGAGTTTCCTTACTCCACACACCTGTTTCCTCAGCAGTACGTAGGGACCTGGTTATTAGTCGATTGGGGGATCGTTTTAATCTATCCCAAAAAAGTTAACTAAAAAAAATTTGGTCCATCAATCCACAACTGTTTGGCTGCCGGCTTTCGCCCTAAACATTCACAGTCATTCCACCTTACAGCAGACACTCTGAAGCTCGGGACATCTCGAAAAGAAAATTACATTTGTGCATTGTCTTTCACATCCCTGGGATGTCCTCCCGACATGAAAGGCGCTCTATCGGTGTAATTTTGTTGTTGTTTCACGTCCGAACGCGCTGATTCACTTTGAAGCGCATTGTGTGAAGGGCTTTGAAACCTCTTGACGTCGTGATAAGGCGCGATATCAAAATGCAAGCATTATAATAATTATTATTATTACATTGAAAAGCTTCTTATTAATTCCCAACTCACCACAAATCACAGCCGCCTTCAGAAATCTGGGGGTGGGGGGCAAACAATGCAGCGTTCGATGTGACGTGCTGCGATCCGCGTCAAAAGTCTAACCCCATGAGATGCGCTGGTTTGCAGTGTCTGTGTCCAGTTCTACAGCTGAAAGGCATTAAGCTTTTACCCATTCATTTCAATAAAACATTCAACAGTCAAAGCCACTCCCTCCCGGCCCTCAATTCCATCGGGACCCGACAAGGACAGGGGGCTTGATGAATTCGAAATGGGATTGAAGAACTAAACGCCGAACAATAACCTGACCTCAGTCGCCCTTCCTGCCAACCTATTCCTGTCGTTAATGAACCTCTTGGAATAAAAAGACTCGCCGAAGTCTGCCCTGAAATTGCCCTGTGCGACTCTGAACCTATGTTCTCTTGTTCTCTTGTCTTAGCACACCCGAAATGACTGCCCTGGGTTTACCGTTTCTGCCTCCGTTTTAATATGTCGTACGACTCTATAAAGTCTCCGCTATGTTTGTCTCCCCACCAGACTCAATCGACCACTGTTCGTGGGGGACACTGCTGTGCGCGATTGTCTGCTGCGTTTCGCCCGCAAATGCCACGGTCAATCCACTTTACAGGATATTCTGCCAAGCGCTTTGACACATCCACAAGATGCTGAGGCGATATACCAGATGCAGGGATTATTATCACTAGATAGTCAAGGATTATTATTAAGCATGAAGAGAGAGCCTCTGGCCTGCCGAATCGTTGCGTTTGGGATGACACACACACAAGCTGCAGACGTGCGAACGCCAACATTGAGTGGCTCTGTGTCCATCAGAAACCCAGCTACAGATGGCCCCAACTCTCTTGTCCAAGCTTCCTGGCGAAGTGTCGAGAAATTCGTCCAAACCACTTCAGCCTGGCTGGAGTTCAGCGCACCCAATCCTCCACAATGTTTGCACTTGATATGATAATAATAATAATAATCCTTGTATTTGACGTAGCGCTTTTCACATCTTATCGACGTCTGAAAGCGCTTCGCAGAACGCACCGTAAAGTGTAGTGACTGTATATTTGTGGGAATATCCTTATTCCCTCCGAGACGCCGTCTGGCGTGAAGGGCGCTATGTAAATGCGAGTTGTTGTTGTTGTTTGTTGTTGTTTGCTTCTCACCAGATCATTTGACAATTTAATCCGAGACGGTAAAGGCGTTTAGGAATTGTTTTTTTCTCACCCTCCTCCTCGTTTTATGATATGTAACAATAGCAACAAAATTACTAGTGGCCTAGCGCCTTTTCACATCAGGAGGACGTCCCAAGGCATTGAAAGTCTCCAAAAAAGGAGGTTTGCTAAACTGATCAAAAAGCCTCCATTAGCAGAGCATGAATTCCTTCCCAGCAAACGTCACCAGGACAGACGTTAATCCTGGAGAATTTAAGTAGATGTAGGTGTTTTATCCTGAAGTACTGCTAAGTAATATCGAGGACTTGCGTATAGGATATCAGTCGTCAGAAAGGACTGAGGTTAATCCGGCCACTGTTTTTCCAGGTGGTTTTGGGAGAGAGTCAGTTGGCCTGGTTCTATTTAGTCCAACGTCCTGTGTGTGCTGCAAACTCGCTCATTTATTCTTTCCTCGTTCGAAGCTTGAGCTCAGCACTGGATCCTAAACGGATCACTTGCTAATAGCTGCAATCAGCAAAAGTAAGTGTCAGAAGCCTTGGGCAAACCTTACACAACAACAACAACAACAACAACAACATCTCGCATTGATATGGCGCCACTCGCATAGGATGGCGTCCCAACGCACTGACAGTGACAGAGCACAGTGCAGAGGGGGAGATGGAGGTGGGGGAGGGCGCAGGGGGGGAGGGGAGGAAGGACTGTCACTCTGTTGAACGGCGGATTGAGAAGCCACCAGGTCCTACACTAATGCTCAATTCTTCCCCCCACCCCCACCCCCACCCACCCACCCACCCACCCTTCCTGGCCAATCTTACAGCAGAAATAGCAGCGGCTCTGGAGGCAATACAAACAATCATCCGTACGTTTGATGTCGCGTGTATAAGGTCAAAAATGTCTTAAGTACGTCTTCGCTGGTAATTGCTGTCAAATGTACTGACTGTGTAGACGTCAGCAAATGCGTCAGCCAATTTGCACAGGGGCAGAGAGTTTAGTTTAATGTCTCGCTCCCGACAATGCTGCCGACATTGAACGTCAATCTGTAACCTCGCCGCCCAAACGAGACGACCTGGGTTCGATTCCCGGCAGCGTGAAATGTTGGGCAAGTTTCCTCTACTCCGCCGCTGCCTCTGTTTACCCAGCAGGAAGAGCTGATCGCAATTGGCTGCTTACACAAACTGTACAGCCAATTCACTTTATAGTATATTCTACGAAGCGCTTTGAGACGTTTCGAAGATGCGATAAGACGCTGTAGCAAATGTATGGATTTATATATATTCTAACCTTCTGACCGAGAGCCGAGAGATTGCTACCAACACACCAACTGAGCCAAAGTTTTAAAACAGAGGCTTTGCTGCTCTGATAAACATTTTAGAGATAAGGTTCCAATTCTTTTCCAATGCAGTACAACTCTACACAGACCACCTAGGCTGCACACTGCTTCCTTTTCTTTTCAAAGTGCTTGATCTCACTGGCACTGATCCAAACTTTACTGCCCACTAAAAGCCCGTTGGCTTTATCAACAGGTGTTTGGTAAAACTGTTGGAATACAAAAGCTCGACAAAGATCGTAAAACACACCAGCCCCCATCGCTGAGGGATCGTCTGGACTCAATGACATGCACACCTGCCCCGGGAGAAAGTGTTGTCCCACAGCCCCGATCCTCTCTACGGTCACTGACGCCGCACGTCAAGGGGTTGAGGCTTGTTCCCTGACCGTCCCGCGCCTTGTGCCGTTCTCCTGACGTGAAAGGCGCGGAGCAAATGTAATTTGCAGTTCCTATTGATGGCTGCGGTGGAGTCTCGAAGCCGGGTGGGGGGGGGGGGGAAAGGCTGTAACTGTCAGAGGTGGCGTGTGGCAGATCAGCTGAGATAATAATAAGAAGTCATTGCATTGGATGCAGCCCCTTTTCGCGCCTTGGAGACGTCTCAAAGGAATGTACCGTAACGCGGATTAACTGTGTATTTTCAGGGGCGCAGCCTGTGGAACACGCAAATGCGCGACGCACGCGCAAGAGAGAGAGAGAGAGCGCCGCGCGAAGCCGATGAAAGCAAACGTGGAACTCCCACCACAGAAACGGCAGCAAAATGCCCAGCGAACATGGTGTTTCAATTTGGATAGATTCATAAGGAATCTACCTATGTAAACAAAAACTAGCAAGTACGGTACACTTGAACTTTTTTAACCCCGAAAGTAAGAGTATTTCTTCTACGAACATAGCTTGAAACTCAAAAGCAGATTAGCTCAGCATATTTCAAGGGTCTTACTTTGTCAACGTAGCCAACATTTAGGCGAGTTCCTAGCCACGGCATCTCAAATGTTCTTGAAATGCGGTAACTAAATCTCCGAAGACTTGGGATGAATGTTTTTGGTGGCAGTTTGCCTTTTTAACAGCCTGTACAACGCAGCGCTTGAATGATTAAGGAGATGGAAATTTGGACAAAACGCACTCAGTCCTACAGATATTCCTTCTCTCTCTTTCTCCCCCTCTCTCTCTCTCTCTCTCTCTCTCTCTGTCTCTCTGTGCGAGACGCAAGCTGGCACTCGGTTTGCTTTCGCCAAGTGAAAATTGGAGAACTTTCAAGAATGGTAACTTTACTGCTGGGTGAAAAGCGATCCGTCGTTGGAAACGGTTCCCTTCAGCATCTGTCTTGAATTGCTTTCATTTTCAAGTCGTATCTGTAAGCTTGATGATTCCGAGTCTCGTAGTCCCTTTGTAATCTCTGCCGAGCCGCGCAAAAGGGGGTTTCGACGGCAGGTGCCGTTTTCGCTGTAAACGTTCTGCGAACGTTATTGTAACCCAAGAATAGGAACGTCGCAATAATAAACCTTGCGCTTGACATAATAATAATAATAATCCTTGCATTTGATGTACCGCTTTTCACATCTTATCGCCGTCCCAAAGCGCTTCACAGAATATACTGTGAAGTGAATTGACTGTATGTATTTGTGGGCGAAACGCGGCAGCGAAACGCGGCAGCAGCGTCCCCCCCACAAACAGTCGCGGATTGAAATGACAAATGTTATTATCGTCGTTTTTTTGGACTGGATTATTAATAGGCGCGTGTGTGGAGTACGGAAACTTGCCCAAGGTTTCGCCCTGACCTGTCTGGATTCGAACACAGGTCTTCCCAGCTTGGTCTGCCCAGCTTGTAAGACAAGTGCTCTCACCACTGAGCCACAGGAGCTCCACGTGGCGTCTTATCACATCGTCGAGATGTCTCACGACATCTTTCATAGGATGGATGGTAACATGGTTCGTCCGCATGTGTATTTTGTAGCCGAGTAGCGTGCGGCAATAGAAGAGGAAGCAATATTGTGAGGCACAGAGTAAAACACTAACAAACACTGCAGGCCTTGAAGTTACTTGGCTTTAGTTACTGTGCAAAATATCAGAGCGGCAAAAGTAAAATGATTCAGTAAATCACTAAAAACTTTGATCAAACCACGTTGAAAGGATTCCGCAGGATGTGAATCGACTAGATGACATATTCTGCGAAGCGCCTTGAGACGTCTCGAAGACGTGATAAGGCGCTGCTTCAAACGCAAGGATTGTAATTGTTATTACATTGAAAAGCTTCAGTCTCACTGCATGGACGTTAATCAGGTTGGAGGAGGTTGGCAGTCTCAACCCTACCCTCACACAAATGCCCGCAAAGAGGGGGAGAAGTCACAGGGTGTGAAAGCCCTTTGCAAGCGAAACAAGCCGATTGGACTGGCTTGTTTTGTTGGAATGCTGATTGAGGTTAATGATGAATGTCATTAAGACATCCAACTGTCAGGAGAACACTGCTAGACACTTCAGTGATCAGCGTGTTTCAAGGAGGTTCATCATTCAGGCGAACAGACACAATTGCAATGCAATACCTCGATAATAACTCATAGCACATAGAGTGGCGAGGCTAAGCACCTGAGGCTGGTAATTCTGATAGCCTGTGCAGTACTAGTCCTGTAGCTCGGCGGTTAGAGCACTCGCCTTATAAGCGTGAGACCTGTGTTCGAATCCAGGCAGGTCAGGGCGAAACCGTGGGTAAATTTCCTTACTCCACACACACACAAACACACCTAATCATAATCCCTCCCCCCAAAAATTACAATAATAAAAAAAATTGGTCATTTCAATCCACGACTATTTGTGGGGGCGTCGCTGTGCGCAATTGGCCCCTGCGTTTTACCCACAACTATACAGTCAATTCACTTTACAATAGATTCCGTGAAGCTCTTTGAGACATCTAGAAGACGTGAAAAGCGCTATATCAAATTGAAGGATTATTATTATCACTAGGTAGGAGTGAAGTATTTCTGGAAGTGTAGCCAACGCTATCACAGAGAAGGCAAGACAAATTATTTTTAAGGTTAATGCCTTTGTTCCAAAATCCTGGACATGAAAATGATGATAATTATGATAATAATAATAATAATAATCCTTGCATTATAGCACCTCACCATGTCATTGAGACCTATCAAAGCGCTTCAAGGGATGTACTGTAAAGTGGAGTGACTGGGTGAGGACGGAGGGACAAATTTGCTATTTGTGTCAAGTATCAGAGGCATTACCCCCCACCCTCTCCGCCTACACTCCCCACCATTATTTAAGGGCTGAATGTCTCTATTTAGTCAATATTCGAGCATGACATTTGCTCACTCAGTATTTTTATGTTGGGAACCAACAACCCATTGGCCTTTTCACCCAACAGGTCAACGTTGGGTTACGTGACCTCAACCGGCTCTGAACAAACACTCCCTTGTCAGTCACGACGCAGCCACAATAAGTGGCCTCCATTACAGCTGGACGCGGAGAAGAATGAGGGCCAGGGGTTGATTGCAAAGCTGTGATCTTGGGCAAACTTCAGGCGACACCAGAAACTGACGCGACTGACCCTCAGCGATTTACAAGCATCGTTAGAAGCTAGGAGATTAATTGCAGCTCAAAGAACAACAAAAAAAAACTCCCTTTTCTGTTATTATTGATAATTCGGGTTGAATGTTCGCCATTGTGTGAATTGTACGTGTGTGTGTGTCTGTGTCTCTCTGTGGCATTGCGTCTGGAATCTGCGAGCAAAGATACCTAGCGTAAAGAAATACTTTTAGCATGTGGTAATCCTCTATTGATGGGTTGGGGTGGGTTGGTGGGGGCAAGGATTCAGTTGCTCTAGGTCTAGGCGGTAACAATGATCATTAGACTTTGGTGGGAGCCAATGAATTATACTCAGTTTGTTTCCAATTGCAGGAAAATTTGGATTAACACAGGGTTGTATTGTAGTTGATTTACTGTATTGTAGCTGGTTTATTGCTGTAACGTGCTACAAAATAGAATACTAATGATAATAATTCTTGCATTTGATGTGGCGCCTTATCACATCCTCTGGACGTCTCAAAGCGCTTCACGGGATATACTGTAAAGTGAATCGACTGCATCTTTCATGAGCGAAACCCAGCAGCCAAATGCGCACAGCAGTGTCTCTCAAACAGTCGTGGAATTAAGTGATAAAATATGTTTTATTATTAAAAGATTTTGTTTAAAGGACTATTACCCCCCCGGAAAGGGGTAATAATAGGTATTATTAGGTAAACATTTTATCTCTGTGTGTGTGTGTCTGTGTGTGAAGCGAGGAAACATACCCAATGCAGACCCTGCCCGTGCCTACTCATGATGGCCCCACGAATGTGGCCAACGAATGCATGATGGAGCACCACCCATCAAGGTTCCCATGGAAACAAGGGGAGACAGTATCTTCCGTGTGTTGTGGATTAATAATGGATTCAAATAAATAATTGATGGGCGCCTGCCTTGCATCTTGGAAAGGAAGATAGCCTCTCATCCCTCAGATTGACAAGCCTGTCCATTAATCCACGTGTCCAACGCTTGCAAAACTTCCTATAGTGTAACACCTCCACGCATTCCTCCTCTCTTCTGAAGACACGTACTCATTAGGAGGGTGTATTGCCTTGGCCACAGTCTAGTCTCTCCACCCCCCACCCCCATCGCCATTCTCGTCTAGGGGGGAGCCTAAAGAGCCAGTGTAATTAGATCATGGTTTGCCACGTTTACGGAATAGGAAGGTCATTCCTTCAGCAAGGTATGAAGTCAAGGGCTGTGTAACACTGTCACGGTTAATGCTGCCCGCGCTTGAAGGCAGTACCAGATGTAAAACATGTGCCCCGTCTTAAGCCGCCCCATCGTTGCCCGTTTCGATTCGTTCGCGCCCTTGAAAACACACGGCCGATCCCACTTCGCAGTGTGTCCCACGGAGTCTGAATGGCGTGGTAAGGCGTGAGGAGAATTTATCGCTAAAGAGCGCTGAAAACCGCACCAGGAAAGTGTGGTTTTAAAGACAAGAAACGTGACTACAATCAGATGGCGTGCCAATTCATTCCATCTGGGCTCTCACGTGCGAAATGGCCACTCGGGTGAGAGGAACAGCAAAGGAGAGTGGCTGAGATCCATGTTGTTGAAGCACAGCCTGACTCGGGAGTCTTGAGGGGAGGAAATCTGAAGGGGAAGGGAACAAAACCAAAGGAAATACTCACGTCTCCCACAGACATCTTTGTTGAGAGCCAAGCGGCAAACCCCCGGCCAGCCCATTGCTGTGCAAACAATCCTCCAAACACACAGTAGCACACAGCAGATAATAATAATTATAATCCTTGCCTTTGATATAGCCCTTTTCACACCTTCTAAACGTCTCAAAGCGCTTCGCAGACTCAAATACTGTAAAGTGTATTTTACATCGACTGTATGTTTGTGGGCGAAACGCAGCAGCCAATTGCGCACAGCAGCGTCCCCCACAAACAGCCGTGGATTGAAATGACCGATTTATTATTGTGGGGGGGGTTTTCTTGAGGGATTATTATCAGGTGTGCGGAGTAAGAAAACTTGCCCGAAGTTTCTCCCTGCCTTGGATCGAACCCAGTTCACTCGCGTGTAAGGCGAGTGCTCTAACCATTGAGCTGCAGGACATCCGCAGATGCCACAATACCCCAGCTGTACAAGAGCACACACAATCCCAGTCAAGCCACAACAGTTCTGCTCTTAACAGCAAAGGTTGTCACTGTTTGACAGTGCACGTGGGTCTAAATTATGCTATTTCTTAAGGGATTCCATGCGGTTTACTCAGTGGTTAGAGCACTCGCCTTGCCAGCGAGAGACCTGGGTTGCATTCGCAGCAGGGCGAAACCTTTGGGCACAGCTAATAATAATCCCTCAAGAGAAAAACACAATTAAAAATAATTTGGTCACTTCAATCCACGACTGTTTGTGGGGGGGGACGCTGTTGTGTGCAATTGGCTGCCACGTTTCACCCACAAATATACAGTCAATTCACTTTTACAGTATGCAGTATTTTGTGAAGCGCTTTGCGACGTCAATAAGACGTGAGAAGCGCTATATCAAAATGCAAGGATTATTATATATTATATAACTCAACCCTATCAAATAAGTTGCTTGATGCCACATGGCAGGTTAGGGTTTGTTGTCCTCTGGTCTCTCTCTCTCTCTCTGTCTCTGTCTCTGTGTATGTGTGTTGGGCGCACCTGCTCAGAAACCAGTGGACCTCAGGAACATTGCTCCTGGGTGACGCTTTCCGTGGAGACCGAGCCGTTATGAACTGCCTCTCAAGACTCCTTCGAGTCTTTGAACCGGTGTCTGTTCACTTTCCACGGAGAGCCAGAGTTGAGGTGTGTGTGTGCGCGCGCGGCGGACGGGGTAAAATTGCCCCCAACACCAATACGAGTTGCGGCGAATAAACAGCCTCGGGTCTGGCAAACAGACCTCCTTTAACTCCATCCAACATTCCCACAGTCGTACAGACAGCCCCTTCTTTACCAGATGAAAAGCAGGGCTTCAAAGAGCTGCTTGTGAACAACAAGGACAAGGCCTGTGGGACTGCTATACATTCTCCAGCAATTTTCAAACTGCGCATTGAAGGGTTTTGAAATTCCAATAAAGTGGGGGCTTGAAAGAGACAGAGCACGGTTAAGACTTCAGGCACAGAGACTCACTTCGTCCTGAACTCACCGTTAAGAACGTTAAGAACCTCGAGTTTTTTTATAGCGGGACTTTGAATACAACAATGGTTACAGTAATGACCCTCGCGGTTTGAGACGGCGGCTGATCACGACTTCGAAAGCGCCTGCACGGAATATACCGCGAAGTGAACTGACTGTGTGTTTTGTGAGCGAAACGCGGCAGCCGATCGCGCACGGCAGTGTCCCTCCCACAAGCAGTCGTGGATTGAAAGGACCGAATGATTAAGAATGATTTCTTGGAAGGGATTTTACCTTCAAAAATATATTTGCAATTGCAGGTTCGGGTGATAAAAATAATACCGTGATAACAATAAACTTTGCATTTGATATGGCATCTAAACATGTGGTTAATATGTTAATAATATGTACAACATAACATGTACGATATGTCATTTTTGTTAAGAGAGGAAAGCAAATGTGTTTTTTTATCCTCAACCTTCCCAGATTTTGTCCAGCATTAAAAACCGTCCCATCTGCGGAGTGGAGCCGGAGGCGGTTGTTTTTCTGCGTAAAAACTAAGCCTCCCATTCGAATCTGCAAACGAAACACAATTCTCAACGGCGAAAGACAACAAGAAAATGACATTTGTGGAGCGCCTTTCACGTCGGGAGTGGAGGACGTCCCAAGGCACTGGATGCACTTCAAACGGATACCACCTCCATAAGTACTTCCACGCCGTTTCCTCAATCCTTGAACAATCAATTTCCTGTTTTTCTATCAGATAACATCTGCAGAGATCATTTTCTAATGGAGTTCTGGACGAAATACTGAGGAATAGGTTTTGTTCGCTATTACAGTGAATTATTCTGTGAAGCGTTTTAAGATGTCGATTCCACGATTGGATTATTATTACTGCATTATTGTTATAGTGATCAGGAATAGAATTGCCGACTGATTTACCCTGCCCAGTCTAACAACAACAACTTGCATTTACATCACTTGGGACTGCGTCTCAGAGCGCTTACCAGTGGCGGAGTGTGACCCTGAGGTGGGGAGTGAGCAGGTAGTGGGTGGTGGGGGGGGAGCTGAGGAAGTTGGCTGCAAACATGTTCGAAGCAGATCTGAAAGAGGGGGAAGGAGGGGGCAAGGCGGAGGGATTGAGAGAAAGAGTTCCAAAGTCTCGGGAGGTAGGAGCCAGCCGAGCGGAGGAGGCGGGTGGCGGAGTGGGGAATAGTCTATTTACAAGTGAGGTACCATTAATGGGGCTCTGGCAAGTGATTAATGTGATCAATTCCATTGTTCGTTATTCGCTGAATAATTGATACGCCGTGCGCATTACTCCGCTTTCAGTGGATATGCCTGACTCTGCCGCACAGATGAAATGTCTATGACTTAGGATAAGTACATTCGAAGGTTTTTTCCCACCCCCCTCCCCTTGCAGAATCAATGCATTTGATGTATTTTTCATTGCCTCGAGTGAACATGTCTTGTCTGAGGGCTGTATGGGACTGGTTTGCAGGTTCGAGCTGGGAGGCTGAACAGTTATAACGGTATTAGCGGAGAGACACAGTACCCACGGGCCTCATTATTATTCCGAAAATTAATCCCAGTGTTCTTAATTCAGCATAATAAGCTAACAAGCCCTGAATATAAATCACCAGTGATATCGGAAAAGTAACGGGGAAAATCAAGTGATTTGCATTAACACTCAAAGGACGGAGTGGAGTAGTGTGCATTTGTGTTACTGTACCAAAGGATAACGAGGTTACATTTTATATGCACTGAAGCCATCACTCGCTTTGAAGCTCTGGTATGCTTCAGTGTTTTTCCAGAGGACCGGCCTGTTGCTCAGAAAACTAACGAGTTTTACCGAACGCATACAGCCACTTGCATATATCGCCCTAACGATAATAATAATACGAATCATCCGTGCATTTGATACAGTCTTCCAGACGTCTCAAACGCTTCAAACAGTGCATCGCAAAGTGAATCGGCTGTATATTTGTGGGCGAAACGCGGCAGCGAATTGCGCACCGCAGCGTCCCCCACAAACAGTCGCGGATTAAGCGACCAAATGATTATTTGTGTTTTTCTTGAGGGATTATTATTATCAGACGTGGGGAGGAAGGTAAACTTGCCCAGGGTGTTGCCCTAGCCGGGAATCGAACCCAAGACTCTCGCTTGCGAGACCGAGTCTTCTAACCACTGAGCTACAGGACTCCGCAGCCTAAGGGGTAAAAATGAGTTGACGCGGTTGACAATATTAGTAATCCTTGCATTTGCTATCGCGCCTTATCACATCTTCAAGAATTCTCAAAGCGCTTTGCGGAATATACCCAGCGCAGTAATGTCCCCCACTGGTTATTGACGTGATAACATCACACGTCGCATCGCCCCTCCCCACCACATTTTACTACAAAATCATTTCCTGACACTTTCGGGAGGGAAGTCAGTGAAGTGATTCATTTTATGGCTGTTTGTAGATCATTGCTGTCGGCAAATTATCTGCTGTGTTTTGCCTACAAAATAGCCACCGCGCTTCACAGAGGCGCACGTTGAGACATCCTCTCGATGTGACAGGTGCTATATCAAATTTAAGGATTATTATTTTCATTACAGTGCCCTTTGATCCTGCCCTCATAGGAGGCCTGAACTTTCACCTAGTCTTTAGCTGTAGAAGACTTTCTTTTTTGTGTGTGTGTCTTAGAATTTAAAACCACACAAGAGTTTGTGGAAAATTCTGAAATTATTTAATTTGGACGTCAGTTTTCCCCCCAAGTTCTTGAGGTTGTGGTGCTGGTGAGATGTTTGTGGATCGCATTGGCATGCGATACATTGCATTGCATTCCATCCATTATTCGAATTCCTTCATCGTTCGCCATCCAAATCACACTGATTTAACGCTCTGTAATTGCACAGTTTCATGTCCAGAATGATAATAATCTTTCGCAAGATTTGGGTGCAGCGCCTTTCGCGTCAAGCGGACATCCCAAAGCGCTTCGCGGGATCGACTGCAAAGTGGGAGCCTCTGTGTGTGTTCTGCGAGCGAGGGCGGCAGCTAATTTTGCGCGCAGCAGTCACCCTATAAACCGTTGACGTCACCATCACTGCTCCTGTGGCGCGATCGAGCAGCCAGCCACAGCAGGTTAAACAATGGTTAGTGTTAACAATGCTATTCTTTTCCTCTTCGCTCTCTAGGGGGTACCCCGCTAGCCTGCGTGACTGAGAAGGATTCTACTGATTGCTGTCAGCCCTCTCGAGGAACAGGCGGCTCTGAGATTCGAGCCTACAAATTAATATGCAAGACCAGAGACCTCGGTTATTTTTCGCTTCCAAAAAATGTTAAGACCTTGCAGAGTTGTTGAACGAAATCCCAGTTCGCAATTTCTTTTGCCACATATTTCTTCAAACAAACTAGCTCAACAAGTCGACAGTAAATTCTGCAGTCCTGTAGCTCAGTGAGAGGACCTGGGTTCGATTCCCGGGCAAGCCAAAATGGGCAAGTTTTCCTTGCTCCACACGCCTCTGTTTACCTAGCAGGGAGTAGGAATGCAGTTGTCAGGATCGCTTTTCCTGGGGTAATAATTCCTTCAAATAAAAACGAAATCATAAATTGGTCACTTCATGCCATGATTGTTTGTGGGGACACTGCTGTGCGCAATTGGCTGCCACATTTCGCCCATGAAACATACAGTCAATTCACTTCACAGAATACGGTATATTTCGTGAAGTGCTTTTGAGACGCCTCGAAGGCGTGACAAAGCGTTATATCAAACGCAAGGATTATTTTTATTATTAATATTATTCTTATAAAAGTGAACTTTAAAAAAAAATTGCCCACATTTCTTTACATTTCAGGACAAAACCGTGGTGGAAACTGCGCTGGTAACGTTCGGTGAATATTTCCGCAACGCAACAAACCGTGACTGATTTACTCAACGTGAAAGAGAGCGAGAGAGAGAGAGAGAGAGACAAAGAAATGTTCCTGTTAAATGGAGTTGGTTGGCTGGTGTGGGGTGGGGGGCGTGGGGAGAGGAGGAGGAGGCCGGAGAGTTAAGCCGTTTTTCCATATCACTACCTGTACAGAAATGGTTGTACGTCTTAAATAAGGGGGTGGGGGGGGGGGGGGGGGGGGGGAAACCTTATCCGTGGGGAGAAGCTCTGGTTAGTTTGTATTCATGTTCACTCATCCATTACCCGTTTAGAGTGAGTGCACTCAGGAACGAACCAGGCGCCGGCCTGGCTGATCAATGCAGCCAGAAAGCCAGGCCTGGAAAAATACCTTTGATCACCATTCGCTTTCCCTGCCTCATCACAAGGAGTACGAGGAATGTGAACGCCATCAGGTCCTCCCGTTGTTATTTCTGCGGTGAGAAATTCGAGGATAAGATATTCGGTGTCAGTTGCTAAGAAAACGAAACACGGCTTGTTAACCCTTCGCGAGGTCGTCGCCAAATGAGTTTGCGTTGAACTGTATAACTGTTTGTACACGTATATATATGTGTGTGTGTGTGTGTGTGTGTGTGTAAGACGTATACATAGGCCACAATTAAGAGGTCATTCAGCCCATTTTTCTATGTGTGTTCCATGCACATGTTCCTGTCCCCTTTTTATTCCCTTCTCCTGTATTTGAGGGTCTACTGGAGGCAACCCTATTTTCTTTATAACAATAATAATCATTGCATTTGATACAGAGCTATTCACATCTTCTAGACGTCTCAAAGTGCCTCACAGAATATGACGATAAAGTGAATTGACCATATATTTTGTGGGCGAAACGCTGCAGCCACCCACAAACGGTCTTGGTTTGAAACAACCAATTTATTATTGTTTCAGGAAAGTGAGCAGGCAGGTCTGTTGGATTGCATGAGGTAACAGAGATAGGGTAGGATGAGGGTATGAAGGGAATTAAAGGTGAGCCTGAGGCTCTCGCTGATTTGTTCCAGTAACACCCATCCCACGTTAAAGTTTTTTTTCTGTGTCCGCCTTGAAACTGCCCGTTGAATCTGTGACCTCTTGCTCTGCTACTTTGGCAGAACTGACAGTGTTGATCTGATTTTACGTTCTCAATCTTATTTAAATCTCCAAATGGAGGCGACTCTTTTTGTTGTCCCGTAGCTCATTGGTTAGATCACTCGCCTCGTGGTCTTCAGCCTCTCCCCCCCACCTCCCCCCCATACCCCTCACCCTCTGGAATCTCCATCCCCACAATTTGTCTGCCTCACAGATTCAGGCAGATCAGGGCGGAATCTTGGGCAAGTTTCCTTACTCCACACGCCTAACAATAAAAACACAATATTAAAAATAATTGGTCATTTTCAATCTACGACTGTTTGTGGGGGGGGCGTTGCTGTGCGCAATCGGCTGCCGTGTTTCACCCGCAAATATACAGTCAATTCACTTTACGATAGATTCCGTGAAGCGCTTTGAGACGACGATCAGACGCGAAAAGCGCGTTATGTCAAACGCAAGGATTGTTATTACTGTATTCAGCACCTTTCAAGTCAGGAAGACGTCCCAAAGCACTTCGCAGGCAGTGAAAGCGGAGTGACTGTGTGTTTCTGTAGGCGAACACGGAGGGTAATTTAGCACGTCCCACAAACAACCGTGAAGGGAACGACTAATTTGGTTTGGAATGCTGCAGAGAAAGCGGAAACATTTTGCGGGAAAGAGCTCGCTTTCTGTAATGCTAGCGTCATATACGGTAGTATATGTAACATTCTAGGATTCTATGACATTTTTTTTGGGGGGTGCCATTTCAAACCTTTCTCGTCGCGACGTGGCTCTGCCTGGTTTAGAGGGAGTTCAGCTTCCATGTGTGAGATCAAGAGTGTGTTCATCTGGGCTCACAAAGTATCCTTAGATAAATAAATGCGACGGAGAAGAATTTTCTCACAGCGAGGCAAGATCTTAAGGACTCGAGACGCATAAATGATATCAGTAGTAGGCGTGAAGCAAACGGCACAAGACACTCACTGTGCTTGACTTTGAAACCCAGGGAACAGAATAGCGGAGGGTAAGAAAATAAATAGACTGGGTTGCGCGGCTAGGATGTCTACGTTTGGAGCAGTTTGTTTTGTTGCCAAAAATGTAACTGTATTCCGTGCTTCACTGGCGCCACAGAACCCTGTTCGACATAATTGGAGCCCGATCGGATCTGAAAACGCTCCCCTCAGAAGCCAGCAACATCCACCACACTTTACGCTGCCCTCGTTTGAGAAGTGTACCAATTAGAATCATCTGCGCAGACTATCTGTGCCTTTAGAATAGCTCCACAGTGTTGCTCGCGCAGCCTCGAGTGCTTTGGGATTTTTTTTTGCCAAAGCAGAATTTAGCCAGCGTCATAGCGCGAAACCCCATCGACAAGATAAATGATCCTTACTCTAGATTAGGGTAAATTAACTCCTGATTCCCCCCCTTCCCTCTCTCCCCCCACCCCCCCACCCCACCCCCGTCTCTCAGCTTTGGTCTGAAGCAGTAACTGTCCAGCGCCTTGGGATGTCCCTCTGACATGAAAGGCGCTGAACAAGTGTAATTTTGTTGTTGTTGCTGTTGGATGAGGGACAAAAATGCACAACTGTTATTTTTGTTGGATTAATTCAATCCTAATTGAATCCAAATGATGAAACAGGATCAAATGATAAACAAAATTGGGTTGGGAACCCTTCCTAAGTCCAGGGATAACTGAAATGTCAAGTTCTCCCAGTAATCCATCCCCCGACCTGCTAGCCACCTTCCTATTTCACTTTGGCTATTACTCCAATTAACGTCTTTCACGTCGGGAGGACATCCCAAGGTGCTGGCCAATCGGTGTTTCGGACCCGAAATAAGGGGTCAGGATCGGGAAGGATGGAGGACATTTGGCAAGGAGGGTGACCAAAGGCATGGTCGATGAGGAGGGTCTTGAGACGGGTCTTGAAGGAGGCAGGGGAGTGGGGCGAGACCTTAAACCGAGATCCTATCCTGTCTTTATTGACGCTGTGGAAGGAAAGAGTGGAGCAGATTGGTAGCAAATAAAGTTTTTAACGAGTCTGCTTCTCTATCGTACACTGAGATGTCAAACTCCACAAGCCTCAAACCGAACCACTGTTTGACCTTACACTTCAAGATGACACAGAATTCCGAGCCTAGTCGAACTCGAGACTTAATTTAGAAGCTGATGCCTCTCGATAAATATAGAAAACAGAACACAGATTCCAAATTAAGAATTAATGTTAAGAATTTAGCCACTATGATGGAGCCAAGGTAGAATATTCTGATCCCTGATGCCAGACTTTCTGTGTGGAGCTGCCGCAAGCTTAACACTTGCTAGCAATTGGTTTTGTTGTTTTGTTGCATAAGAATCTCTCCAATCTGGTGCCCATAAAAACTCCAAGAATAGCTTTTGGAATAGGTCCAAATTCCACTGAAATTACACAGTCTGTCAGTCACAGAGGCTGATGGTGTGAATCCTGCATTACTTATCAACATTCTTTATTTTGATAAACCCCCCCCCCCCCCCCCCCCCCCCACCTGGGAATGTTACTGTTTATTCCCGCTGTAGCGTTCGGGAAGCAGTGAATATTTCCACAGCTGGAAACCAAAAGAAAAACTGATTTATTTCAGCAACTTGTGGCATTCCATACCTTCGGATTCCTAGGCGTTTTTTAACTAATGATTTGGTTGAAAAAAGAGAGAGATGCCGTCGCCTTTGCCTTTGCCGGACTGTGAGGTGATTAAATCTGATCGACAACACTTCGTAACAAACTAACATTTTCAAGAAGGATTTTTTTTTTTGCGCGCTCGCAAGCTGGAAATTCCTATTCATTAACCGCCCGTGGTTGAAGACACGATTATGTCAGTGGTGCTCTTGTTCAGAGTCAGCGAGTAACATGGTTTATGAGGCTGCTGACATGACAAGATGGGAGGACTCGTTATCTGCTGTTGTGGCTCCAAATACATATCGCGGTTGCGTAATAATAATCATACTTGCTTTTGATGTGGCGCTTTTCAAGGAAAGCACTTTTTGAGATGTCTCAATGATGTGAAAATCGTCTATCGTATATCAAATGTAGGGAATATTGTTATCAGTATTCTTAATTACTGTCTGACCTCATCCTTGTCCCCCGAAGCCTCTGTTCCACCGTCGGCGGCCGTGCCTTCAGCCACTGCGCCCCGAGGCTCTGGAACTCATTCTCTTCGCCTGGCCCCCTCCTTTCCTATTTTCAAGTCACGCTAAAGACTTTTCTTTTCAACCGTGCTTTTGGTCACCTTTCCCCCCCCCTCCCCCCACTGGCTCAGCCCCGGGATCCGTTTGGTGAAATGCGCTCTGAGACGCCGTCTGGCGTGGAGTCAGGGCATTGTATAAATCCAAGTTGTTGTTGTTGTTGTCAATTAATTCCAGGTCTTCGTGTGCGTTACTTTGGCCCCCCCAATCGTCATGAACTGGCTTCCACTTCCCGGGTGCTCAGTGATAGGTTAGTTTGTCGATTGGAGGAGTCCAACTGCCTCTTTAATCACTTTACCATTTTGCCACAAGGCCGTTTTCCGTGGTCTCTTTCAGGGTAACTAACGTCTGCACACAAAGGATTGTCTGAGACCAGACGGGATAAGGATTCCAGCCTCTGCCGACGGAACGGTCCCCAACTCGGATTACTCTCAGCGTGATTCTGTTCAAAGCTGTAATCTCGTTATACACTACCTCATCCACGTGCTGTGTTGCGCAATTCCTCCATTGTATAAAATCGGCCTCGCTGAGTGAAAGGTGGAAAGTCCTGATCTCTTCTCTGTGGGGTAGAATATGCCAAAGTTTTTCCTTTGTTCTTTGCTTCAATTTTGACTCCTGCCATTGTTAAGCGCTTGGAGTTAATGCCCGGGATGGGAGGGGGGGGGGGAGGTGGGGGGAATGGCTATATATAAAAATAATAATAATAATTCCATGCATTTGATGTAGCGCTTTTCATATCTTATCGACCTCTCAAAGCGCTTCACAGAATATACTGTGAAGTGGATTGACCGTATGTTTGTGGGCCAAACGCGGCAGCCAATTGCGCACGGCAGGGTCCCCCACAAACAGTCGTGGATTGAAATAATCAATTTATTATTGGGGGTTTTCAGGGATTATTGTCAGGCATGTGGAGTAAGGAAACTTGCCCAAGGTTTCACCCTGCCTGGAATAAAACCCGGGCCTCCCACTTGTAAGGCGAGTGTTCTAAGCACTGAGCTGCAGGACTCCACGGTAAATAATATTGTTGGTATTGTTGGTGTCGTCGTTGTTGTGTGTCGGCCTGGCTCACTGGTAGCGCTCTCTCTCTCTCTCTCGCTTTGTGGGTTAAAGTGGGTGAACTTAAAAGTGAAGCAGCATATCGCAAAGAGGTACAAAGGTGCGAGGAGATTTGTAAGTGAGGGTGAGATTATTGAAGTTGTTCTGCTGGGAGTCAGGGAGTAAATTATTCAACAGGTGGTTTGTGGAGATAATTGGTGTTCGCTAGTGTGTGTGTGTGTGTATGAGAGAGAGAGACGAGAGAGAGAAGTGGGGTAGAGGGGGGTGGCCGGGAGGGGGAAGGGTTAAATATAATCCTCCAAATCCAATCAGAGAAATGATCGACCCCTGAACCTTTGACTCTGTGACTTTTCCCTCTGTCGTGTTATCGTTACCTGATTTACTGGGCAAGGAATTGATGAAATCGCTGTGTGTTACCTTACTACCTGCTCAGTGCCTTGGGACGTCCTCCCAATGTGAAAGGTGCTCTATAAATGCAAGTTTGTTGTTGTTGTTTTTGTCTCTTCGAGTGCGTGGTGTTTCTGGTTATCACAGGACTCAGGTGGAAATATCTGCCACACCGATCTCCTTCTACTCTATCTCCGTTTTACTGACTCCTTCCATCCTGCTTCAATCCTAAGAGCGTTTAACTGATTGAGTCTGCAAATGTCGTCGGGAATGGGTGATGTCATTTCAGTTGCAAGCTACTGTATAATCGCCACTCAAGCCTGCTCCACCCATCTATAAGATCATAGCTGATCTGTGCTTACCCGCTCTAGCCCCATATCCCTTAATGCATACACTGACCCTAACAAATATTTATCTACCTCCATCTTAAAACTATACTGTTGCGTGAGGCGAATTGACGGTATATTTTGTGGGCGAAACCCAGGGCAGGCAATGTCCCACTGTGTCCCACAAACAGTCGCGGATTGATTGACCAAATTATTTAATTGATTGGTTGGTTGGTTGGTTGATTGATTGATTGATCGATTGATCGACGGATCAATTGGTCGACGGATCGATTGATCAATTTTTGAAGCGATTATTATGTCCCTGGAAACGCAATCCGATCTGCGGGGAAAAAAAAAGGTAGGTGCACTGGGATTGAGTTGATCAGACGTCGACTTGTACACATTGTTTGCCTATCCACACCGGAGCCAGTCCCAAACAGTGCAGATAAACACACTGCCTGTTGCAGCCGGTCACGTTAGATGGACTCCTCGACGAGCAAAGAGTGGGAGAAGTCTGGAACAATTTATCCCCCACAAAACTGGTTTTGTTCAACCGAAAGTCAGCAGCTTATTTTATTCAGCAACAACGGCCCAAGGAGTACTCCAGCCTGCTTTGTGATCGTCAGTCACATTATCAGGGTATCCTTCCGGCGACGTATTGTGATGAGGGAGAGAGACAGCCCGCCATTAACAGCGCACACAAAACAAGCAGCCACAATGCCGATTAATAATACATTAGCCATTCCATCGCTGGAGGGGAAGCCGAGGGAAATCCCTCCGAAAGGGCAGTGTGATGGATTAACTGTTAGTGTTTTCCCTCCGCTCCAATGGTTTGGGGGATTCTGGAGATGATTAAGGGACTGTAATTACAGTGGTGGGTTTCACGTTGCACAACATAACTCACGATGGGTTTTCAGTGCCTATGGCCCAGATTTGACGGCAATTCTCGTCCTCACATGAGGATGTGTCGACCCGTAAATTAATTCAAATGGCAGTTCTCTGTTTCCTGTCTCCCGCTATTTTTTTTTACCCCCCTAAATCCTATTATTTTCAGCAACGCGGAGAGTATTCTATTGGTACTGTTGATGATTGTCGGTGATAAAACACCGTCTCAACCGAAGCCATCAGTGTGGCTCTACTCGGTGAAGTGGCATCTCTTTAACCTGACAGAAACATTCAGGCTATTGGTTGGAAATTCTACCTCAGTGTTTGAGACAAAGGTCTACCCCTATTTCGATTGAGGCACAGTTTGCTCTGCGTAATGTTATTAATCTCTTGAATTCAAAGAGCCAATTCCCGGTTCGAGGTGAAACTTTGGGCAAGTTTCCTTACGCCACACACACACACACACACACTCGCCTCTGTTTAACCGGCAGTAGGCAGGAACCCACTTGTGACTCGATTGGCAGATTGATTGCTTTTCCGGGAGTAATAATGACTGAAGTATTGTTAATAGTAAAATGGTCACTCAATCCGAGACTGTGTGACACCGCTGGGCGCAATTTACTGCCGCGTTTCGCCCACAAAATACACAGGCAATTCACTTTACCATATAAAGCATTTTGAGATGTCACAATGATGTAGTAATAATAATAATCCTTGTATTTAATATGGCGCTTTCAACGTCTTCTAGACGTCTGAAAGCACTTCACAGAATATACTGTAAAGTGAATTGACTGTATATTTGTGGGCGAAACGGGGCAGTCAATTGCGTACAGCAGCGTCCCCATAAACAGTCGTGGATTGAAATGACCAATTTATTCGTTTTTTTCTTGAGGGATTATTATTATCAGGCGTGTGGAGTAAGGAAACTTGCCCAAGGAATCGAAACCCAGATCTCTTGCTTGCAAGGTGAGCGCTCTAACCACTGAGCTACAGGACTCCAATAATGCATTGTATTAAATACTGTACAAGGATTATTGCTATAGCTGATCTGACCATCGCGATCCTTACTAAGAATTGCTAGTTCTCCGAGATCTCTCATTTGGGAAGTGACCATTGCTCTCCCCGAACTTGGCAAGAGAAGAGAAATTAGCGTGGCATTTTGCCTGCTTTCCTGTACAAACACATCCACACACACACACATACCAACACACAGTCTTGTGAAAGAGACAGAGTGCTTGCCAGTGAGTGGTATATCATCTTTGCTTCTCTCTCACACACATAGGCAGTCTTCAGAGCAAGCTCCCTATCACCTAGTCTCGTCCCTCCGTCTCCCGTTCATCGCTCACGAAAGAATTTTAGAGAATTCCACCACATTAATAACTGGAGAGATTCTGAACATCAGCGGCAACAAAACAAGTTCCACTCTACTGTACACCAGCAAAGCCATGCTCCCCCTCATCACTGCTTGCTTCCCCTCTAGTAAGACTCCCCCTCACCAAGCCTTGGCTTCTCCTGCCTGACCTCTCCCACCCACCCCGACCCTCAACACACCCACACACACTCTGCATGACCGTTTGTGGGACGCTGCTGTCCGCACAATTGCCTGCGGCTTACAAAACACACATTCATTGCATTTTGCAGTGGAGTCCTGTAGCTCAGTGGTTAGAGCGCTCGCCTTACAAGCGTGAGACCTGTGTTCGAATCCAGGCAGGTCAGGGCGAAACCTTGTGCAAGTTTTCTTACTCCACACACAAGCGCACACACCTAATAATAATAATCCCTCAAATAAAACAATAATGAATTGGTCATTTCACGTCACGGCTGTTTGTGGGGGAGTGGGCCGCTGTGCGCAATTGGCTGCCGCGTGTCGCCCACAAATATACAGTCAATTCACTTTACAGTATATTCTGTGAAGCGCTTTGAGAAGACATGAAAAGCCTACATCAAATGCAAGGATTATGATTATTATTATTATATCCTGTGGAACGCTTTGGGATGGTGTGACAGGCCGGGTGTATCGTTCATACTACTTTTTATTAACGCATAAAATATAGTCAAAGGCAAAACGATAAACATAAAAGTCTCCCACCTCTTAGTAACTTGTCGTTTTAATAAAGATTTATTTAGGGGAATAATACCGTGGGATCCAGCATAGCAAATTCTTACGTTCTTATTCAGTTGCTGGAGTCATATATTAAGGTTCTTTGTTCTCTCTTTTTTCCCCTCCTCCAAATACCTTCTGAGTTTCTCAAGGAATCAATACAAATAACAAACCTAGTCTTCTCTGGCCCCAGAGATTAGAGTCGGGCTGTGTTTTTGCTATGTAGATGAGCTGTACTGCTGCACAGATTAATCCGTTTGAGCCCTCAGTCTAGACAGCCACATAAACCTGAAATATCACTGAGTATCTCGGACGCAGATCTGCGGAGACTGTGGTTATCTGATCACAGATCGCATTTGTGTTAGAAACCTCAAGACCACATTCCCCCAACACCTCCCCCTCCCCCAACACTCGCCCGCCCCCCCCCCCCCCACCCCCTCTCCCCCTTCCCCCCCCCCCCACCACCACCACCCCACCAACCCAGTCAATCAGCTCAGTCAACACTTGTGTTCTGTTTGAGCGGACGAGGATTCAAGGAGCCAGTGAGTTGGGTTAATGTGCAATCCAAACAGTTCCCAGTTGAATTTGAACGGGAGAGGTAAAGCACTAAATTCTGCTGGGGGGAAATTTCAGAAGTGATTGCCCGCCCATGCAATGCCTCAACGCTCATCATTTGAGTCCCGCAGCTCAGGGGTTAGAGCGCTCACCTCACGCGCGCGAGAGAGACCTGGGATTGATTCCCGGCAGACCAAACGTTGAGCAAGTTTCCTTACTCGACACGACTCTGTCTATCGAGCAGTGAGTAGGCTGTGAGTCGATCGCTCACAGGCGGATGGCTTTTCCGTGGATAATAATTCCTTCACGAACAAGTGAAGACAATAGTGCATTTGTTACACAATCCACGACTGTGTGTTTGAATACGTCATCTGGACGTCTCAAAGAGCTTTCCAGTATACGCCATAAAGTGACTCTATATTGTGGGTGAAACGCAGCAGCCAATTGCGCACAGCAGTGGCCCACCACAGTTCCAATCACACTATGTGAATGATTCTCATCATTAAAACACAGACAAAAATAACAGACTGTCCGTAAGGAAAGGTTTGACGATTGCACAGTCAGTCACTGCCACTGGTGGCATTGGTAATGTCCACGTCACCATCAGACTCTCACTCTCCCTCACCCAGAACAATTCTGTCGTGAAATTGACAGATTTGTTATGGATGAAAGGGATTAAGGGATATTTGGCAGGTGGAGTTAGATTAGAAGATCAGCGATGATTTTATTGAATGTCGGGGCAGGCTCGAAGGGCTGAATGGCGTACTCCTGCTCTTTATTCTTATGTTCTTACGTTCAAACCTCAGCACTTCCTCATCCAGGCTATGTATGTTGGTCTGATGACACATTAGCCTAACCCACCATATATAAAAAGAAATTTCGCTACAGAAGAATAAACTCGAAATGCTTAGGCAGACTTTATTTACTCGACAATTACTCACGAATCAACTGGAGATATTTAATTAGCTTTGTGGCTGGTTAATTTATGCCATTGATGGCTTCTCCAGTGCCAGAGAGTCTTAAGCAAACCCTAATTAGGCTTTCCTGAATAATGAATCACTGGTTTAATCATTTATTCCCTTTTTTAAAAAAAAACTAAATTCTCGTCACTTTCATTACACTCTTAACCTGCCCGCTACCTCTGCTCAATGGACTCTGGCTTCACGCCACATCCACCCCACCATGGGACTCTCTAATAATACAACAACAGCAACAACAAAATGACATTTGTATAGCGCCCTTCACGTCAGGAGGACGTCCCAAGGCGCTGCAATAATAATAATTTGGTCACTCAATCTACGACTGTTTGTGGGACACTGCTGTGCGCAAACGGTTGTTGCGTTTCAAGACCCTCCTCTTCGACCATGCCTTCTGCTGCCTTCCCATCTCTCTCCCCCTCCTCCTAACTCTCTCCCCCTCCCCTCCGAACCCGCCCCTCGCCCTCGCTCGGGTCCCGGCCTGACTGTTCAGCGCCTTGGGCCCTCCTCCCGACGCGAAAGGCGCTCTGTGAGCCTAATGTTGTTGTTGTTGTTGCTTTAGTCCTTCCTTTGGCTGTAACGTATCGAGTGATAGATCATTCTTCCGTTAAAAAACTCACCTGGTTTCCACGCCCTCCCCCAACCCCCCCACCCAAAAATAATGTCAACTCAGATAATGCACATATTGGAACTCGGGAGTCATTAGAATGCAAATGAATGCAAATCCTCCTCTGTTGAGGAAGGAACAGTGCGTGCTCCTTGTTTTTAATGTTAAACAGTGCTCTGAATGTGTATGGCTGTCCGCAACCCGAGCTGCGGAGCGACCTTCCCTTCAATAGGGTCAAACTGAAACAAACTGGGTCTTTGTTAACTTGCCTTAAAGGTGGTCACTTTCATTAACACTTCTGTATCACCTCCTCCTCCCCAACCCACCCTCCCACGACACCATCACCGACCACTGCCCAATGTTAAATAGATGTTTTCCTTTTGTTTACCTTGATAAAGCTATTAAAATCAAATATACATCACAATCTCCCAAATAATTGCTACCCAGAGCTTCTCAATGATGAAAAGACTATTATTATCATTATTATCGTTGTGGATTTGAGCTTGATGAACTACTTCAGTGTGTGTGCGCGCGCGTGTGTGTGTATGTATGTGTGTGTGAAATGACCGAACGTTAATTGAGGGCTTAATTAAAGCGGGTTGTATTGTGAAGCGCAATCTGACTGCGGCGCGGTAACAAGGTTCACTCGCACTCTTGCTCCTGTAAATGGTGGAGTCCTGTAGTGCAGTGGTTAGCGCACTCGCCTAACAAACGAGAGATACCGGTTGCGAATCCTGGCAAGGATATATTCTGTGAAGCGCTTTGGGACGTCCAGCAGAAGACGTGAAAAGGCGCTGTGTCAAATGGAAGGATCATGACTGTTATTATCGCTCGAAACCCAGGCAATAGGGTAATTGTACAGATGGAAAGTCAGAACAGCTCACCCTCCCACACTCCCAGTTCCTTTCGTCCGTTCCGTTCCTCCCCCCCCCCATCCATTCCCCCCCCCGCCGTCTCCATTCATGTCAAACGAGCATCGAGTTTGAATCCTGGACCGTGACTTTAAGAGTAAAGAGAGGGTCTCCTCTGAAAGAGCAGCAGAAATTGGAAAGCATCTGACCACTGGTTACCAAACACCAGTACAAAGTAACATCACAGCCTGAAAGCCTCAGGCAGACAAGCCCAGGTGGAGCTGAAATAAAAATAAAATACAATTAAAAGCTACGTTGTCCCCGACGTAACCTAATTATACAGAGGATGTGGTCGGTGTTTTAGTCCTTAATCCTAATGTTATCATCCTATTTTTGTTTGGCGAAGGCGGCGTAATCGTAACCGAGTTCCATCTGCCGGCCTTTAAAGAAGCCATTCCTTGTTTGCTCCTAATTTCGTTCGCATTATAATTTTTTAAGTGGAAAGGAGATATTCGAATCGATTGTCGTGACAGTGAATGATGGTAGAGCTAGGAATGGGGGAAAGTGAATGGCTAAACTGGATTAAAATTATAATGGCCCTTGCATTTGATATTTCAAAGCCCCTTATGGTGGCTTTGAAACGACGCAAAGCGCTTCAAGGATTATACTGTGAAGTGAATTGACTGCATGTTTTGTGGACGAAACGATGACACATTCTCAGCAATTATTTAATAAATAGTCCTTGTATTTGATATTGCACTTTTCACGTCTTTCACGTCTCAAAGCGTTTCACAGAATATACTGTAAATTGAATTGACCGTATATTTGTGAGCGAAACGTGGCAGCCAATTGCGCACAGCAGCGTCCCCCACAAACAGTCGTGGATTGAAATGACCAATTTTATTATTGCTCGTTTTTTTGGAGGGATTATTATGAGGCGCACGTGTGTATGCGTGGAGTAGGAAACTTGCCCAAGGTTTCGCCCTGACCTGCCTGGATTTGAACACAGGTCTCACACGCTTGTAAGGTGAGCGCTCTAACCACTGAGCTATAGGAGCACCACAGTTAAAACAGACTTAAACGTGACTGCCAAATAAAAATATCCGAGCGGGCAAAGTGTCATTGAAAGGTGACTGGTTCAGTCGATTTGCGTAGATCATCAGCCGGTATTCAGTCACACTCTTGAGACACTACCGGGCATGGAAGGTGCTTTATGAGTGCAAGTCGTTGTATTCACTTCGCTTTAAATCTACTTAACGCTGAACAGGACCAAATATAGTCACTGTGGCATGAGACGCAACTCCATCCTGAGCTCGTCGGTCGTTCGCGAGACACAAAGCAGGTGGTTCTGAAATATGATCTATTTGATAGTCTCCAACAAAAGGACAAAGTGAAAAGGGTTTTTGGGTTACCCGCGAAACTGAAAGGTTTCTAAAAATCCTCAAAGGGACGGAGGCTACACACAGTGTTTGTGTCTCCGGCCGGCTCCCGCTTTGCACTTACTGTGGTTTTCTACATTGTTCTGGGTCATTCATCACCACATATGGCTGCTTTTCGCTTGACTCAGAGCGCACAACAATTACATTCACAGGCACGCAAAACAAAGCACCTTCCCTTTCCCCCCTCCTTCCCGTCCCCCCCCCTTCCCCCCCCACCCCCGCCCCCCCCCACCTCCGCCTGCGATGGCTCAGTTAGTAAAGTTCCCGTCCGGTGTGTTGAAACAGCCGTAAAATGTCAGCGTCTGAGGTTCGATGCCTCCTGAGTAGGGAAACCCCCTACCCTAACCCTGCCATTGCTGACTTGTAGCTCCTCAGTGGTTAGAACGCTCGCCTCGCAAGAGAGAGACCTGGGTTCGATTCCCGGGCGGGGTGACCAATTGGGCACGTTTTCTTAGGTCCACGCACGCCTCTGTTGACCTAGCGGTTAAGTCAGAACCCAGTTGTTAGTTGATTTGTGAATCGCTTTCCCTGGGGTAATAATTCCTTAAACAAATACTCCTGATAAATTGTTTGTGGGACACTACCGTGCGCAATTGGCTGCCGCCATTCGCCCACAAAATATACAGTCAATTCATTTCACAGAATATTCTGTGACGCGCTTTGAGACGTCTAGAAGACGTGATAAGGTGCTGGATCAAATGCATTTGCACAGTGCCTGTGAGTCAGGACGACGTCCTGGACCGTCTGGACAAAGCTCTGGACAGTCAGGGATCGGCACCCGAGCTGGCGGTTAAGATCTGGAGGGCGGGGAGGGTAGGGGTAGGAGGGTGACTGAAGGTTCGGTCGAAGCGGAGGGTCTTGAGGAGGGCCTTGAAGGAGGCTCCGAAGTGGATTAGCAAATCAAACGTTGCCAAATCCCAAAGCGACTCGGATACGGGCCACGATCACAGATTCGAACCAGGGGTTTGTTTGTGTGGATGAAATGTCCGATGACAAAGTTAGTCCAAACTCCCTGATGGTGTTGAGCTGCGGAGTGAGTTCTTTGCTCCACTGAGCAGATGTGGCGACAGAACCGAGTGATCCCATGCCCTTCGTTTTGACCAGTAAATAATAATCCATTTCCTCCCTATCTCATCAAAACCACCCAAAAGGACTTTTCAGATAATAATAATAATCTGTGCACTTGATACGTATAGCGCCTTTTCACATCTTCAAATGTGCTCAAAACCCTTTACCAAATGTACTGTACTGTGAATTCACTGTGGGTGTTGTGGGAAAATTCAGTGACTGTGTACGCGTGGAGACATACAGTCAATGTATGGACAGCCAATTCACAACCTTTTTCAGAACTATTACAGGACTGTGAAAGACAAGGGTTCTTACGTCTGCTGAAACACCTTCCATCGTGAAAAGATGTCCCGCCAGAGCGCTTCACAGGATACGTTGTAACGTGTAGTGACTGTGTGTTTCGTGGACAAACGCAGCAGCCAATTTGCGCACAACAACAACAACTTGCATTTACATCGCGCCCTCCACGCCAGGCGTTGGGCCCTCACGGCCACAGAGCGAGTGGATGATTTCAAATTTGCTGCTAAAGTTGCACCGAGTTACACCCGTGGCGAGATTCTTTGTTACCTGGCTCTCAATTCACAATTTAGTGCAACAGGGCTGAAAGCTCGGAGGAGAAATGGAGCGCAGACCAGGTCTGACCACACTTCTGACCTTCCTGGCGGGGAAGGGAGTCTGCCACCTTGTCTGACAAGTTCCATGACAGGGAAACATATTTAGTTGCTAAAACTCGGACATGCTCAGGAAAGGAGCTGAAAGGGGAGCTTAGTACTTCCTGCTGTGTCCGATGGATTAAGCAGTTGGAAGGTTTTCTCTCTCTCTCTCTCTCTTGGTAGGAGAAGGGGGTGGGGAGATGCGGGGAGACGCCACTCGCATTTCAACGGCGTTAATTAACATTCTGGCAAAGGGGCGACGGGTCTTTTGAAAGGCCGAGATTTTTAGGACAAGGTGAATGAAAATGCTGGTGCCTAAACAAATGCAGGCAGCTTCAATTAAGCCGAAAGCGGGGTAGGTTAGTCGCTCATTGAAAAGCATGAGATCCGCCCCCCCACCAAACCCCCAACCGCCCCCCCACCCCCCCCCCCCTCCCCCCGCCTTTTCTAGGCTGACAACAGGCAAAGCTCGGAGCCTCGCAAAGTCCTTTTTGGCAGAAAAGCTATGCAAATGGTGCCCTCTGTCCCCTCTGACAGAGTCTATCTTCTGAACACAACTATCTTTTCAGCAGCTGCTTTACATGTGAAGTAGGTCCATCCTCCTGCCTGACAAGGCACAGGCCTTTCAATTCAATTGCTCCTCACACATTGACAGCTGAAACCTTGCTGCCAGCAGGCACCACAATGGAAACTCATTTACTCGAAATTAGCAATTCTTTTGCATATTCCCCCCAAACTTGCTAACAACAGATTCATTCAAAGTCTCTTTAACTTTCCTTCATGAGGACACAGTTTGGGGGGTGGGAGTGATGGGTGGGGGGGCGAGGGGGGAGGGGGTGGGAGAGATTTACCCTTCGCCGGTGCCTCTGAAGGAAAGAGTAGCCAATTTTAACCAAGTATCGCCTTTTTCTGGTCACAAAAGCAAAATCATCTTTAAAGTTAGCGGGCCGGCCAATCGATCGATGTTTCGACATGACACAGAGCGTTGTGAGGTGCTTTTTTTCGCTTAATTTCGCGTATGACGCACCGAGATACCAGGCACGTTTTAGGAATCGTTCGCAAGGGATTATTGTCCGTTTTAATGTTGGAGCCAGATTGGGCGGAAAGTTGGTCTGCTCTGTGTTCCCTCAGTCAGTTCTCCGATTCCAACACTTCCTTCCACGTAAGTGTGAGTGGCGCCATAGTGCAAGTTAGTGATGTTGATGTGACGCCTTATCATGACTTCTAGGCGTCTCAAAGCACTTCACAGAATACACTATAAAGTAAATTGGCATTGGGCAAAACGCGGCCGCCAATTGCGCACAGCAGTGTCCCATAAACATTGAAAATGGGATTGAAAATGACCAATTTATTTTTTTGGGTGAGTGGGGGGATTATTATTAGGCGTGGGGAGTAACAAAACTTCCCCAAGATTTCACTCTGCCGGAAATTGAACCCAAGTCTCTGGCTTGCAAGGCGAGTGTCTTAATAATTGAGCTGCAAGTTGTTGTTGTTGGATGATTTGGATATGTTTTTTTTAGTTTGACTACTTGAGAATCAGCAGCTTCTGTTCAGGTGAATGTTGATGATCCTGTGCCGCTATCCCAACAGACAAATGGACAGACAGAGGGAGGGAGAGAGGGAGGGTTCGGTCGAGAGGACATAGGTCATTATGGAGCTTCGGGGAGTTGGGACTTGGGAGGTCAGGGTCTCAGTGGTTGAGTGAGGGAGGTCAGGGTTCAGAGGTCGGGGAGGTCTGGAGGATATGCTTTTCAGGAGGTCGGAGTTCAGGAGGTTTGGGATTGGGGCTGACTGACTCTGGGAATACACCCACAGACCAAATGTTCTTTCCCAGCTGTTTCAACCGTTTGCATTGATGACTGCCGTGTGGCCCAAGGAAACACCATTCGGAAAACAGATTGAATTGGAACCACATTCCCACAAATCGCCATCACATATTTCTGGGTTTCCTAATTCAGAAATACTCGTTAAAACCTATCCCTGACCCCTCAAAAGCGCTACCGTCTAGGAGCAGTCCTGCAGTCTAAACTGTGGCGTACACAGTTCTGGCCTGTGTCCTCCTCCCTCTAAACGTTTTCACATTTAATTGCAGACGGAACAGCAAAAGTTCACACGCTGTAGAAGTGTCGAACTAAAATTTTGCAGAAAAGTGGTGCGGTTACAACAACTTGCGTTCACATAGAGCCTTTCAGCGTCTCGGAGCGCTGAACAGTGGTGGTGTCTGCTGCCAAGCCCCGGGGAGACGAAGGGGAGGGGAGGGGAGGGGAGGGGAGGGAGGGAGGGGAGGGGTTGACCATAAGTACGATGGGAGAGGAAAATCTTCAGTCTTGATCTAATTGAAGCCAATGAGCTATTACAACATGGATGTACTGTATTTAAATGTCAATTTATATATATATATATATATATTGTATTTGGGGCTAATTTTTTCAGGGTCCACATCAACCACTTATCAGCGCCTTTCAACAACGAGAACAACTAATTCCATGTGTAGAGCGCCTGTCACGTCAAGGCATTGGGACAGTCACCCTAGCTGGTGATCTGGATCGGGAGAAGGTGGAGGGCGGGGAGGTGGGTAGGGCTAGGAAGGTGACCGAAGGCACGGTCGAAGAGGAGGGGTCTTGGTGAACCCAAATGGCTCTGAGAGGGTGGGTTGGACCACTTTTGTCCTCGTTTCTTTTGATTTAGGCGTCACTGTTGACGGAATGTCTTCCTGATGTGTGATCAGTGGCAGGGGGCAGCTGCTGAGAATGTTTTTTTTAACGGAGTTAGCAGATGTTCCGAGCCGGTGGGGATGTGGCCTGGAGGAAATCTGCTGAAGTTTGTTTTTCGAAGGGGGTGGGAGAGGTGGGGAGGGTTGGAGTGGGGGAGGGTTGGAGGGAAGGAGAAAATGCTCCTACCTTCAGAGGCGTGTGTTTTACTTCTTCTCCTCTGCAAAGCGCTTGTGTAAACAGCTCCCCGGGAATGAATCACACTCTCGCTAACCAGCTGTAGTTGACCAAACTTCTCATTGCTTTTTTTTCCTGCGCTTTCCCCAATTTAGTTGCCCCCAAAGGCGTTTGATCTGTTCCCTTTCACTGGGTCGCAGAGTTTGATGTTATCAGCCCACGTGCGTTCCATACCAAGCTCCCTTTGTAGCAACTTTGCTGTCCTGTCTCCTCTGAATCTACACTTCCAATAATAATATTAATAGTAATCCTCGCATTTGATACAGCGCCTTTCAATCCACGACTGTTTATGGGGGGGGGCGCTGCTGTGCGCAATTGGCTGCCGCGTTTCGCCCACAAATACACAGTCAATTCACTTCACGGTACATTCTGTGAAGCGCTTTGAGACGTCTAGAAGACGTGAAAAGGCGTTATATCAAATGCGAGGATTATTAATATTATAATATTATCATCACGTCTTCAAGACGTCTCAAAGCTCTTCACAACCTATACTGTAAAGTGAATTGACTGTATATTTTTGTGGGCGAAACGCGGCAGTGATTTGCGCACAGCTGTGTCCCACAAACAGCCGTGGATTGAGTGAGCAAATTATTATTTGGAGACAGCTGGCTCTCCAATCTCTTAAATGGAGACTGAAATAGCCAAGTAATGCTCAGAGACTTTAGCGACCTGTATTTGACTTGGTGGTGGTGGTGGTGGAGGGGGTGGGGTGGGGGGGGATGGTAGGTGACGGGGTAGAAAGGATATGCCTGGACTCCAAAGATCAAGTAAAGTGTCAACCGATATCCAAACACTGATAATTGATGAAGCCTAAAAACCCGTGATAATTACACTGGCTGCGCTTTCTTTCTTATCATGACAACAATGTTAATCAACACAAGGGAATTCAATGAGCATCAAAAAGCCTTTTGCCAACAGATAAGGGAAGTTCTGTGCTCCTCTCCTCTCTGCGGATAAACAGATGCCTGTGATAAACACTCTGTTCAACAGATCAATAGAAGAATTAATGGGATCCCCAATCTGCCCTTATTCCGTACACCAATCACTTACACGTCTGCTAGACAGTGTCTCAAAGCTCTTCGCAGAATTCACTGCCAAGCGAATTGACTGGTACGTGTTGTGGGCGAAACGTGGCAGGAATTATTATCGCCGAAAAAAGTGATTCGCCAATCAACTAACAACTGGGTTCTTACTTACTGCTGGGTAACTAGAGAATTTGCCCTGTGTGCTCTCACACAGCGTCTCCCCACATCAGAGCTTTCAGACCACAATCCACTGAGTTAGTGGAGGAGCCGAAGGCGTGGTCGAAGAGGAAGGTCTTGAGACCGACTGCGAAGCAGATTGGAGACATCACATAATAGTAATAATCCTTGCATTTGATATAGCGCTTAGTGGAGCTCTTGTAGCTCAATGCTTAGAGCGCTCGCCTTACAAGCGTGAGACCTGTGTTCGAATCCAGGCAGATCGGGGCAAAACCTTGGGCAAGTTTCCTTACTCCACACACACACATGCCCTAATCAAAATCCGTCCCCCCCAAAAACACACAGTAATAAAAATTGGTCATTTTCAATCCACGACTGTTTGTGGGGGACGCTGCTGCGCGCAATTGGCTGCCGCGTTTCGCCCACAAATACACAGTAGTCAAATTCACTTTACAGCATATTCTGTGACGCACTTTGAGACGTCGATAAGTGTGAAAAGCGCTATATCGAAAGGATTATTATTGTTATTTATTATATATATTTCTAGCGCATTTCACGTCTTCTACATGAGGTGGAAGGATTGTTATTTTCTACTGAGAACGAACAGTCAGTACGTAACTCGAGTGGGGAACACCGCACAGGATGTATGGGCACAGCCCCTTGCCTAGAGACCCCCAGGGGAAGGCATTCAGTTTGAATCATCCTGCGCGGAGCTGAATGCCGTCTCCAAGGAGCTGTAAGAATTAATGAGGCTTTTGAATCTCGCAAATTTCAAACATAAATAATGGGAATTATTCCAAATTCCTGCCCCGGACTAACAGCAGTTTCAAATTCTCAGTATTTTGCAAAATTACTTACTGTGTAAACGTTTCCTGTTGAGGATCTAGGCTGATCTTGTGTGTGTGTGTGTGTGTGTGTGTAAAAAAAAAAAATTTTTTTTAAAACTTATTCGAAGAGATATGAACATCGGGGACTGAGTGTACTGCTGGGTAAATACATTCCCTTTACAAAGAACCAAAAGAGGTAGTCAACAACAACAACAACAACAAAATTACACTTGAATAGCGCCTTTCACGTACGGAGGACTTCCCAAGGCACTGAACAACAACAACAACAAGATGGCGTCTCATAAACGGGAGGGGGTGGGGGGGGTAAGGGGAGGTTGGGGAGGAGGGGGGAGCGGGATGAGGGAACGGCCAAAGAGGAAGGTCTTCAGGCGCGATCCGAAGACGGGGAAGGAGCGCATTGTGAAACGGCTGAAATTCGCCCCGTCGCAACAATCAAAATCCTTGATCAAATCGTATTGAAACCTTTGCACTACTTTACGCTACTCACTGTAAAGTGTAGCGACACAGTGAACGTTACTGTCTGTGCGACAGAAAGAGATGGGACGTTCGAGTCTAATTCACCGCCTTAAATCCCCGCACATCTCTCCCAATATTCCCCAGGGTAGCAGCTGGACTGCAACAGACATCATTCCATTAGTTATACCCCTGCCCCGGGCCCGCACATTACTTCACAACATTTATTGAACAGTTGATACCTGTCACGGAAATGGGGGTATTTACAGTGTCTGCAATTAATGGACAAAAGCAACATTGAAATCTAATTTCACAACAGCCAACGTGCCGGGCTCAAAGCTCCAGGATTATAATTAGCTGGTGAAAAGGTTAACGCACCACAAAACCACAAAGCCGACACAAAGGGCCCATTATTCGCCAACAAAAATCTTGTTGTTCCAATCGCTCAATCACACCTACGGCTTGGTGAAAACACGGCGAGGTTTCGGGTAGGTTTATTAGGTTCACTTTCGCTCCGCTTTCAGCCGTGAACATTCGAGATAAATAATGGGACTCAGTGGGGGTGTGGGTTGGAGGGGAAGAGGGTGTTGGAGGGTGGGGGGGGGGGGGGCGAAATTACCCCGTGTGAATGCGGCGGCTGTGAAGAGGTGTAGATTGGAGTTGTCGCGCAATCAGCCGTGCAATGTCCGATTTCATTTGGTGGTGGGGTGGGTTGGGGGAGGAAGGGGGAAATGTTGCGCGCGCTTTGTGGAGCTGTGCGCTGGCAAACGTGAGCTATGGAAAAGCTCGGAGCCACGGACGTTACTCATTGGAATGGCCTCGAAAGCACAAGGTCCCAGGTCATGCGGAAAAATCTGCCTTCCTTTGTAAATGTGTTTGGCAGATTTTCACAGCATTAAAACCGTCCGTTCCTCTCCCATCTCCATCTCCAGATCTTTTACACCATTTCACTTTCAAGGTCAGTGCACTCACCACAGTATTCCTTTGGGGGATGGGGGGGGATTTCCTTTTGCGACCTGTGAAACGGCAACCTATTAAATCAAGCCACGAGCGGATTTCCACTGGTCAAGAAACAACCTTAGTTCTGCCCGCTGATTATCTGCCATTTTGAAGGAAGGAAGGAAGGAAGGAAGGAAGGAAGGAAGGAAGGAAGGAAGGAAGGAAGGAAGGAAGGAAGGAAGGAAGGAAGGAAGGAAGGAAGGAAGGAAGGAAGGAAGGAAGGAAGGAAGGAAGGAAGGAACGACCCCTTATTCTCCTACACAAACTTCTGAACCCAAGTCACCTGTCAATCCTGCGAGCTGACAATCGGTCCATCTCTACACAGGCCACCTCTGATGCCTCGGTGAGCCTCACTCACCAGTCTGCCTCCCTCTCTCCTGGCTCCTGGCGCCTCTCCGATCACCTGGCGCCTCTCCGGCCTGCTCCACCCCCACACCTAACCATGCCCTCCCACCCCACTGCTGTCCATTTCCGCTCAGCTGGCTCTCGGCCCCCGGTCTTTCTCTTGTCCACTCCGCTGCAGGTTCCAACGTGGCTGTTTTTGCTTCCACACCCAACGTCTTTCCCTGATATTATTACAGTAATCATAATCCTTGCCCTCTCCTTTCGAGTAGTGAGGTGGGATGTTTAACAACAATCCAAGCATGTGATAGCGCGCGTTTCATGTTTTCTAGACGCCTCAAAGCGCTTCACAGAATATAGTGTAAAGTGAACTGACTGTGTAGATGTGGGCGAAACGCCGCAGCCGATTGCGCACAGCGGCGTCCCCCACAAACAGTCTTGGATTGAAATGAGCGATTTTGTTTGGGAGGGATTATTATCATTATTATTAGGCGTGTGGAGCAAGGAAACTTGGCCATGGTTTAGCCCTGCCTGGAATTGAACCCAGGTCTCTCGCTCGTAAACTGAGTGCTCCAACCGCAGAGCCACAGGACTTCCACATGTTCATCTGACCTCAGTTTAACTTCTCATCCCAAGGACGACACTCCAGCGTACCCCCAGCAGCACATTGGATTATCAGTGTAGACTATGAGTTCAAAAGCCCGATGTAAGGCTTGAACCCACAGACTTACGATTCGGAGGTTGAGAGAGCTCGCGACCGAGAGAAGATGACACTTAACAGAACAAGCTTTAGCCTCAGATTGGTGCAGTCTCTGAACTCTCCATTATTTTCATCAGAGCGACCGACTGAATCGGACAGTTCTGGCCGAACCCTCAAGAAATATTCTTCACTCTGACGCAGGAACAGGAGAAAGCTTCGAGTCAGCTCTGCCATTCACCAGCTCTTTATAGCTTCAAAGTCGTTTCCTCGCCCAATCTACAATACAATACGTGCAACACAATGCCATTTACATTTATATACAGAGCCTTTCACATCGGGAGGACATCTCAAAGTGCTTCTCACAGGTGGCTGGGCACCCGAATTTTGGAGGGGTGGGACGGGAGATGTGGAGGGAAAGATAGTTAAAATCTTGGTTCATGATAATAATAAGAAGAATAAGAATACTAATAATTTGGTCACTCAGTCCATGGCTGATGTGAGACACCGCTGCGTTTCGCCCACAAAATGTACATTCCTTTGACGTCTAGAAGGTGTGAAAAGCGCTGTATCGAATTTAAAGATTATTATGGCTATTATTGAAGGGGTTCCAAGTAGGAAGAGTGAGAGGGGGATGCGGGGGAGGCTGTGATGGGATATTATAGGTTGATTATAGTCTGCTCCCTCCGCGTTCCCCCGCCTGGCCCGCCCCACCATCAGCGGGCGAGTCTCAGGCTTTCTCCCTCCACCCATATGGAACTCCATCCCACATTCCCTTCACCTCTCTCCCTCCCTCGCCTCCTTCGAAACCCTCATCTCCGACCACACTCATGCCCTCCCTGCTCTCCCCGATCCCGACCTCAGCTCAAAACCCCTACCTGTCCAGTGCCTTGGGATATCTTCCCGACGTGAAGTTCACTGTGCAAATGTAATTTTCTATTGTATTTGAATGCAAGGATGAGAATCTTGAAGTCGATTCTCTGAGGTACGGGGAGTCAGTGGAGCCAAGCAATGGTGGGGGAGGGTGGGGAGGATGTGCTTGTAAAGATTATTGTGGGATGAGACATGGGCTGCAGAGTTCCGGGTGGAATCAAAATCTTTGCGGACGCAAATCTTTGCTTAAACCAAGGAATCTGGGCAAAACTTTCCTTTGGAAACTGCAGAAATCAACTTGAACACTGAATATTCATCACAAAGGATTCTTTGTAAACATTACTGTTCCCTCAGGCAGGATAATGTCTCCGTATAATGAGTGCGGTTTGTTCTTAGGTAGACATATTATTGATAAGTAGGGGAGAAAAAAACTTGGCTTCAGATCCGAGAGAGTCAAATGTTATTTAAAACCCTTTATTCCCAGCAATAAAACTGGAAAAAGAATGTGTGTTTGCGTATTAATTGCTCTCATAAAAAAAAGCACACAAGTCACACATAAAACAAAAACCATTCACCGCCTACAACCCATTAGGACAATGGAAGGAACAAACTTGTGTATTTTTACATAAACACTTGTCCCACACAGCCAACGCGGTCACTTATTTTCTTGTCATCAAGCGCGGCGGGCGTTTTGCACTCAGCAAAATTCACGGAGACGGCAAAGGAGGAGAGTGATTGGTTTTACATGAGAGATTAGAGCTCGTCAACTTTAACGTCCACCTCTGGAGGACAGGCAAATGGGATCTCAGTTCAATAGCTCATCCAAAGGTCAGCACCTCCCAACAACACTCCACCACAAAGTTGGCATCTTGGCCTTGCCAGTCAGATCACTCAATATTGGGAGTGTTAGGTCAGCAGTGAGTTCCATACAGGAGCACTAACAATCGAGCCAAGTTGACACCTGTGGTCGTTAGCATTACTCTGGCCATGGACGTACTGTAATAGGTTTCTAGCAGAGTGTACTATGTACAGTATTATAGTCTAGTAGTTGACTGGGGGGCAAGAAGGAGCTCGTGAAACTGCACAGTTGACTGGTCACCTTGAAATACAATGAACTCGCCTCAAATTCTACTTTGTTTTAAAAGGGTTACAACGTTGATAGCTCTCTCACAGTTTTCGTTTCCGAGGGAATTTTCTCTCTCAGGCCTTCACATCAATGCGTTGGTCCAACAATGAGGGACGTCCCAAGGCGTTGTACAGTCAGGGATCCGCACCCGAGCTCGTGGTTGGGATCGGGAAGGGTGGAGGAAGGTAGGGGTAGGGGATTGGTAACCAAAGATATGGTTGAAGAGGAGGACTTCGAGACACTTCGCGAAGGAGGCAAGGGAAGGGACAAAGCGGACAGACTATGGGATGGAGTTCCAGAGGGTGGGAGAGCAGAGAGGCCGAAACAAACACTGTATTAACAGTGAGATACATCGGATATATCGGATAAGGGGATACAAGGCATCTCATGGTGTACAAAATCTCGAGAGCAAAACTCAAGTGGTTTATCAACAGAATCTTAAAATGATTCACAGCCCGGCTGCCATGGCCAGAGATTTGTTTATTCCTCAGCGTCTTGAATGATGAGAAATTATGTTGCACTTTTAACAAGCAGTAAGCAAAGAGAAGTGGCGCCACATAACAGACAAACGATGCAAACAACAACAGAAACAACTTGCACCTCGCCTACTATCAAAGTGGCTCAGCGGTTAGAGCACTCGCCTTTACGAGCGTGAGACCTGTTGTTCGAATCCAGGTAGGTCAGGGTGAAACCTTGGGCAAGTTTCCTTACTCCACACACACACACACACACACACGCCTAATCATAATCTCTCCATATAATAAAAATTGATCATTTCAATCCACGACTGTTTGTGGGGGACGCTGCTGTGCGCAATTGGCTGCCGCGTTTCGCCCACAAATATATACAGTCAATTCACTTGACGGTGTATTCTGTGAAGCGCTTTGAGACGTCGACAAGACGTGAAAAGCGCTGTATCAAATGCAGGGATTTTTATTTTATTTTTAATTTTTATTATCAAATGGAAGGATTATTATCCTTATCATTATTATTATCATCATTATTGTCTCAGAGCGCTTCACAGTGACAGAGTCTAACATCGAGCCGGGGGTGGGCGAGAGAGGAGGTGACCGTAGGCACGGTTGAAGGAAAGATAATAAAGATACCCAATTTATTCCGCGGTATCAGGCAATGGTTCAGGCCACAGCACTCTGCCTATGAGATTTACCATTGATTTTGCTGCAGCCCTGTTTAGCATCTCCTTGTATTTTGGTCACTAATCCTGGTTGACCTGCCTTTACTGTGACTGCCTCAGACTAAAAGCACCTGCTTTGTACACATTGAATTCTCCCCACCCTTCAATGCCTTTATTCCGCGGACGGAATAATTAAGATGACAGAGCAGATGCTCTTGAACTGACGGGGTGAGCGAGCATGGCACAAATCGCCTGATGGATCAATTACCCCCAAAATAACCTTTTCTTTCCCTCAAGCTTCCCAGAACTTCTCCTGCCTCGTCTTTCAGCGTTGAGCGGAACCCGAGCCTCTTGTTGGGACATTCGTGATTGGTTTCAGATCGTGTACAAATGAGCAATTAGCGGATAAACTACAAACGCTGTAATAATGATACTAATCCTTGCATTTGGTATAGTGCCTTATCGCGTCATCGATAGGCCTCGCTCAATGCGTTTCACGTGATTTACTGTAAAGTGAATTAACTGCATATTCCGTGGGCGAAACACGTATCAGGCTATTGGTCCTAGCCCAGTGTCCTGGAGAGTCAATCTCAACAAAGACTCCCAAAGAGAGAATGGGGCCGGGGTGGGGTGGGGGGGGGGGGGGGGAGTGGGGCGGAGGAGGGGAAGAGGGGGAATCCTAAACCACAAGCCATCGAAAAGCCATCGAATGTGGAGTTCATTTTTGTCTCCCACAGAGCCCTTGAATGTCCCTGAAGTTGGGAGAATCCTTGAGGTTCCTCTCAACAGCAACATCGACAACAAGTTGCACTTACAGAGCGCCCTCCACGACAGGTAGTGTCTCAGTGGCCTCATATTGGTGGAGCCTGACTGGAGCTGGTGAAGGGCCAGACTCCTCCAACACTGCCTAGGAACTGTAGGATCGATCAGCTGTGCTCCAGAGCCCACGGTAGGTCTCCGTGGCCTCTAATCTGGCCTCCGAGATCAAGCCCTTTAAAAGTGCCATCTCAACTATTGTCCCTCGTCAGGGAATCTGCAAATACAACCTCCCCAACCCCATCCCCCCAACCCCATCCCACCACCGACACCCACAGGAAACAATATTACAGACCCTCTCAGACCCAGAGAGACTCATAACCAGATTCCACGACTTGTTCAACACATAACACTTTACATCAACAGTATTCGGTATTTCCTCTGTAAATTTCTGCCCTGCGATTGTAGACACACAATACTGTGTTTTCCTGTAAATCCACCCCCACACACCTTCCTGCCTCTCCTATTTCAGTGGCACCAGCAAATCAGGCTGTGTCAACGCACTATTCATGTCATTGCTGTAGACTGGAATTAATAGAGGTCAAAGCACTGACCCTTGTGATCTCCTCTCAACTATCTCCCCCTACTCTGACTTTACTCCCCCCCATCCCACCCCCACCCCCCACCCCCCCACCCCCACCCACCACCCCCATCCGCCTCCGCTCACAACTACTTTCCGCTTCTCTAGTCATTCAATCGATTTCCTATCGATTCCCATCGAGTGTGCCTTGTGCCCGCGATGCTGTTTAATTAGGAATCCTTCGTGTGACCGTGCGCCATTGGCTGCCGTGTCTCGCCCATAAAACAGCTTTCCAAAAGTAAATTAAGGAATAATAATGATCCTTCCATTGGTCGTAGCACCTTTCAAGTCCGGACGGAGAATGTCTCAAAGCATTTCAACGCAATGTACCGTAAGTGTAAGACTGTAAGACTTTGTGAGCGAACGCAACAGCCAATTTCCACACACCTAAGTCTTAAGTCTTAAGAGTTACCCCCCTAACCAAGCTGAGAATTCCATGCATCCCACCTACATATGGGAATCCCGGAGATAGATTGTTGGAACGGAATCTCTCTCTCTCCCTGTTTGCCCAATTCCGGAAAGTATTGAGCGTAGGTGAGGTCCTATACCAAACACAAGAAGTATTATTATAAACCTTCTGAATCAAAAGGAGAGAAAGTATTACCACCTAAGCCGGGCTGTCATCTATGTAAATCGAATGCGATCATCTCCCCACTCCCCCCAGCCACCTCGGCTCGGTGATGAGATCTTATTGTTAAGTGAAGTAACTGTGTATTTGTTGGCAAACGCAGTGGGCAATTTGCGCACGGCAATCTCCCCACAAACAGCTGTGAAGTGAATGAACCGTTCATCTGGAGTGGGGGGGGGGGGGGAGGGGGAATTGTTGGCTAGGACACTGAGCAATACTTTTCACTTGTGCCACAGGATCTTACGCATCCACCTGAACAGATGTAATGTCTCACCCAAAGGACGGCAACTCTGACAAGAAAGTCCTTCCCCCATCACCGTACTGGGAGAGTCAGCCAGAGAAGGGGTTCAAAGCTCCGCATAATATATAAATATTATCCTTGCATTTGATATGGCGCTTGTTCACGTCTTCTGGACGCCTCAAAGCGCTTCACACAACACGCTGCCAAGTGAATCGACTGTATATTTTATGGGCGAGACGCGGCAGTCCATTGCCCGCCGCAGTGATCCGCAAACGACCAGATTATCGTCGTTTATTTTTCTTGAAGGATTATTATCGGGCGCGCGGAGAAAGGAAACCGTTTGCCCACGGTTTCGCCCTGCCGGGAATCGAACCCAGGTCTCTCTCTCTCTCTCTCGCTTACGAGGCGAGCGCTCTAACCACTGAGCCGCAGGAACTCGTGTGTGGAAAACGCAAGCGGTTAGTACCTAAGCCCAGACTCGAGTTTGCGGTGCTGTGAACTTGCCAAATTTCAGAAAATTCCATTTGCTCCTCTCCGCGTTCTGTCCTCCAGCCAACCCTTTTAACCTGACGCCAGTTTCCGTTTAATGCCACCGGTTAACGAGACACATAGCCTTGCTCTGCCTCAGAACCTTTCTGTCACTTTATTAATTAAGTACGCCTAGGTAGGAGTGTGTGTGTGTATTTGTGTGTGTGTGTGTGTGTGTGTATTTGTGTGTGTGTATTTGTGTGTGTGTGTGAGGAAGTTGCAGAAACAATCTTCTCATTGCTTCTTCTTAAACTAGCAAATATGATACCCAATTACCAAAGATACAAAGAGGAGCAGATTATTGGTGAGATACTTGAGCAAGCAATCTCTCCTTTTGATATGTGGAAATCCTGTGGATTCGAAACTGTAATGCGAAAGGGTCTTGATGGCTTATTTTTGATAAGAAAAGATTTCTTGATAGGATTAGCCGCAGCTTTTTTAATGGCATCCCCCACCCCCCCAACCCATCCCCCCCCGTCCCCCCCCCCCCCCACCCCACCCTCCCCCCTAGTACAAAGACATTTGGAGGTGTTTTTTTTATCTTTGTTTATTCGCTCGAATCCCAGCGACCTTGTGTGTGCGTGACCAAACAAATGATAAGAGTCTTCAAGCAGTGTAACCTTTCTTCAAATGGGCCCTGTGATCTCCCAACAACAAAAAAAAGTGATCTCGCACCGACAAGAGAGAGCGGGGGGGGGGGGGGGGGGGGGCGGGGGTGGTGGGGGGGGCGGGGGGGGGAGGGGGGGGCGAAACACTCTTAAGGAAAGCTTCCTCACACCCACACCGCTCTCCCCGTTTACAGCGGCGCACACACCTCAAAGACTTTAATTAGCTGGAGCTTCACGGGGGTGCTTTGCTTCTCAGATCCCATTACTTCCACACAGTCAGAGATTTCTGTAATCCATTAACACTCTTAGGCTTTTAAGAAAAGGGATTAGAGGGGGCGGCTGAATAATAGAAATGGCCCTACGCCTAAACTCGGACCACACAAAAAAAATACATTCCCATTTGCCAGACGAGTTCGCTAAAAATCTGCTGTATTTAGCTTGTTTTGTCCTTCTCTCCGCTGCTAGTTTCGCCCACACATATGTACAGTCAATTCACTTAGCGGTGTGTTCTGTGAAGCGCTTTCGAGAAGTCTAGAAGACATGAAAAGCACTCTTGTCAAATGCAAAGATGATTATTATTATTATATTATTATTATTTAAGGCCTCTGGGGTAATAAAATGAAGAAGCAAAATATCCTATTGTTATCGGTTTTCAGACTCGTGTATTCAGCATTGCGTTTCGCCCACAAAACGTACAGTCAATTCCCTTTGCAGTATATTCTGTGAAGCGCTTTGAGACGTCCAGAAGACGTGAAAAGCGCTCTATCGAATGCAAGGATTATTATTTTAAAAAAACACAAAAATCCCGCAGACGCTGGAAATCTGAAACAAACGCAGAAGTCGCCGGGAACACTCAGCAGGTCAGGCAGCATCTATGGAGAGAGGAAAGTGAGTCAATGTCAAGAGTAATCATCAAAGATTATTATTATTGTACGCTGTGAGGCTGAACCTTTACAGTCCAAGACGGCAACTTATTTGATGCAATAATTGAGGAGAGTCGTTAGAGAAGCCCTGCTTTTCAGTAACCACAGCCTAAAAACATCAGGTGTCGCCCCGATATTCAGTTCAGGACGGGACACGACGCAGTATTGAAGAACTTCCAAAACTCACAGAGAATGGATCCAGGAGTCTGTAGATTGTTCACCATCCATTACAGTCATCTGTCAGCGGGCCTGTCTAATCAAGCGGGCCGTTTGATTTCATCCTTCTAGAATCCTCAACCGTCTACCATCTTCCCATCGCGACATTGAGTCGTTGTTTTAATATGCGTCCCGGTGACCTGGCTTCAGCCACCTGTCCTGGCGTGGACTCCCGTAGCTCAGTGGTTGGAGCACTCGCGTTACAAGTGTGAGACCTGTGTTTCGAATCCAGGCAGATCAGTCAGAGCGAAACCGTGGGCAAGTTTCCTTACTACACACACACACATCTAATAATAATCTCTCCCCCAAAATTTTTTTAATTGGCCATTGGCAACCCAAGACTGTTATGGGACACTGCTGTGCAGAATTGGCAGTAAAGTATAGCACTTTTCACATCTTCTAGATGTCTCAAAGCGCTCCACAGAATATACTGTAAAGTGCGTTGACTACATATTTCATGGGCGTAAAGGAACAGTGGTACTGTACTTTCACCCACATACATATAGAGTCAATTCACTTTACAGTATATTCTGTGAAGCGCTTTGGAACGTTGATAAGATGTGGAAAGCGCTACATCAAATGCAAGGATTATTATCATATTATTACTTTACTGCTTTTACAGACTGATGCTTTGTGGTGGATGGGAACCTGAAGGAGCTGAATCTCGCGTGTATATCAGCGACAGTTACACGCTTCTCATCCTTGATGTCGCTCAAAACGCATGGAGAGAACAAAACCAGGGGCAGCCCCGTGATCTGCCCATGGCCTCCATTAGCTCCTCTCCCCGTAATCCAGCATGGGGCTCCATTAAGAGTGTTAACCAAACAAAGCCCGGAGCAGAGAAGTCAAAACCACGCGACTCCCACTTTCCTCATGAATGCTCCCTAGTGTAATAACAAGCCATTCACTCTCCAGAGAGAAAGAGAGAGAGAGAGAGAGAGAGAGCTTGAGTGTGTTTTGAGGCCCAAATGAAACAGTGGAAATATCTTTGCGTTACAAGCATTTTAGATATTTTTTAGACCAAATCCTGCACCGGAGAGCGTCCGCCCTTGTCGGATCGGTTCGCTGTTTCGGCTCACAGTTGGCCCCCGAACCTTGGCTGGGGGACTGAACGCGTGCATTCTTCGCGCCAATATATCTCTTCCCAGATGTAAACATTCTTGTCAATTTTATAGCTCTGAGTCGCCCCGTGGGGAGGAAGGAAATATTTGCAGCAACAACTGCAGCTGCATGGCAAAATAATACTAATCATCCTTGCATTTGATATAGCGCTTTTCACGTCTTCCAGAGGTCCCAAAGCGCTTCACAGAATATACTGTCAAGTGAGTTGACTGTATATTTGTGGGCGAATCGCGGCAGCCGACTGCGCACGGCAGCGTCCCCCACAAACAGTCGTGGATTGAAATGACCTATTTTATTATAGAGGGTTTTTTTGGACTGATTATTATTAGGCGCGCATGTGTGTGTGTGTGTGTGTGTGTGTGTGGAGTAAGGAAACTTGCCCAAGGATTCGCCCTGACCTGCCTGGATTCGAACACAGGTCTCACAATTGTAAGGCGAGCGCTCTAACCACTGAGCTACAGGAATAACACACTGTGGGGCTCATGTTAAAATGCTGCCGGTTCCACTATCTCTGACCAAAATTCACCCATTTGGACTGTATGACTTGCGTACAGTTGACTTGACAGTGACCTGAATGGGGAGGGGTTGGGAGGCAGAGGGAGGTGATAGGGGATGGGGAGGGGGAGGCCTGTGTGGTTGTGAGGGGAGAGGGAGAGGGAGAGGGAGGGGTTGAGAGGGAGGCCCTTGTAAGCCGTTCCGCTCTGTGGGAAAAAATAACGGGCGGATCAGTGTTCAAAATCAAATCCACGCTGTGTATCTTCAGCTTACGTTACACTCTGAGACTGTGCATATGGCGACAGAGTAAGGTTATTCATAAATATCTCCTCGGGGGTGGGGGGGAAATAGTCACAAGGGCACCATTTTTCAAGCGAGCGCATTCAATAAATCAATTGTAGTTTGTTTGCAAACCATGTGACGACCATATCATTCATATCAAAAGGCATCATTTCCACCCAATGTTACCACGACACAAATGATGAGCTTGTTCCATCTGGCTTCTTTCCCCCAAACGTCCCAGACTGTAAAGCGTGTGAAAAGCGCATTATGCGTGCACGTAAGCTTTACGCATTGTTAGAATCATTATACTATAATTATCATCGCAATAATCCCGGCAGTTGATTTTACCGTCTCATCACGTCAGTGAGATATCTCAAAGCTGTACAGTGTATATCGTGTGAAGCGCTTTGGGACGTGTGAACAGCGTGATAAGGCGCCACATCAATTGCAAGGATTATTATTATTATTATTATTACTACAGTTCAAACTTTTCAAAACCAGTCACTCCAAAGGGCTGAACAGCGCACGGGACAAGGCTGCAAAAACACATAACCTAATAGACAAAAGCATTTCACAAATATTTGACCACACGGCAATTATACACATTTCAACATATTAATAATATTAATAGTAGTACAGTAATAACAACAAGAATAGAAATAATAACAATCCTTGCGTTCGCCTCATCACATCCTCGAGACAACAAAATTGCACTTATATAGCGCCTTTCACGTCGGGAGGACCTCCCAAAGCGCTTCACGAGAAGACACGGTAAAGTGATACTGACGGTATATACTTGTGGGCGAAATGTACGAACGCGGAGGGAATGAGAGATTCTGACTGGGCGTCTCAGAGCATTGTTTCAATCGAACCCAATCTCTTTGCCTCACCCCCCCCCCCCCCCCCCCCCACCCACCTCTATTGGCAGTCCTAGCAAGCAATAGGCATTAGTATGACTGATATGGTCATTAGCAGCCAGAGCTTTCATTATGACTTTGATTACCGATGCCGGATTTATCATTTCGATTTGCATGTTATCAATTGGGGAATGCGACTGCCGGAGACGTGAGATACTTCGCGACACTGGCGCCCGTCCACAGCACACATGGTTCGGAAATCAGCGCAGGGAATATATTTTATCTACAAAAGAGCAGCTTAGGAAAATAAATTGAAATGCTCACCCTATCAGCATTTTCGTTCCAAATTTCCCACTCGCTCTTTCGCTTCTCTCGCTGCCCGCGCTCCCCCCCACCCACCCTCTCCCCCCCCGTCTCTGCGAAACGCCTGCGCTTCTGTTTAATTTTTTTCCTCCTTAAAGCGTGTTTGCGTGCGATAACCCCCGATTGCTTAAACGAGCCGGACCCACCACATAAACGCACAAAACTGGGGGCAGCAAATGAATTCAGATTAGCCAGTCAATCTTAAATGTCTTCACCCAGCCGCCCACTTAATAGAAAATCTTTTCAGCCGAGGCAGTCACAGCGAGCATGAAATCCCAGTATTAGATTTTAGACATCAAGAGGTGGGTCGGGAATATAGATATTCGTATTCGATGCGTTTCAGAGGCAGGGAGACTGCAACCCTGGGTTGTGGGGAAAGTGAAAGCGGTTTCAGGTTCTTGTTCTCCTGTTTTTAATTCAACTGGATTCCGATTCGAGCAAGTTTTTAAAAAAATTAATTATCAGGGTAGTCGAACTGGATGTAATCCTCACCCCCCCTTCCTCCCTCCCCCCCCCCCCACCCCCCCCCCTCCGCCACCACCTTTAATAATAATATTAATAATAATGCTTACATTTGACGTAGCACCTTATCACGTCATCGAGATGCCACAAACGCTTCACGGGATGTACTGTAAAGTGTAGTGACTGTGCATTTGTAGGTAGCTTATTTGCGCACGGTAACATTCCACAAACAGCCATGCGGTGAACGAACAGCCAATTCACTTTACAGTATATTCCGTGAAAGCGCTTTGAGGCGTCTAGAAGACGTGAAAAGTGCTATGTCAATGCGAGGATTCATACATAATAATATGTATTATTATTAAACTCCTCCTAATGTGTTTACTTCATGCAGGAGATATGTTTGGATGAAGCCGAGATGAAACCGTCAGCTTTCCCAGCTCTGAAGACGGAACGCATTGCAACAGGATAAAACTCCCGTCCAGTCCATGCCACTGCAGCCAGCCAAGAAATGACAGGTCTATTCCGAGTGCGAGCAGCCAGGCTTGACTGATAGGTGACCCAGCCAGATACTCTACATTGCATTGCACAACACTCTCTCTCTCTCTCTCTCTCCTTGTCTCCCTCCGTCTTGTCCCTTCCTATCCTCCATCTTGTGGAGTCAGTGGTTACAGCACTCGCTTTACAAGCTTGAAACCCCGGTTTCGATTCCAGGCAGGTCAGGTCAGGGCCGAAAGCTTGGGCAAGTTTCCTTACTCCACACGCACGCCTGATAATAAACCTCTAAAGAAAACAATACTGTAATAAATTGGTCATTTTCAATCCACGACCGTTTGTGGGGGACGCTGCCGTGCGCAATTGGCTGCCGCGTTTCACCCACAAATATACAGTCAATTCACCTGACAGTATAATCGGTGATAGCGCTTTGAGACACAGTCTAGAAGACACGAAAAGAGCTATATCAAATGCAAGGATTATCATCATTATTATTCTTGTTTTTATCTTCAGGTCGCTCCTGAAGACCTTCCTCTTCAACCATGCCTACAGTCACCTCCCCCGCCCCCTCCCTCCCACTGGCTCTGCATCAGGCTACACCGCGCTGTCAAGCGCCCTGGGGCGCTACCCTGTATGGGAGGACGCCATATACAGCAATTGCAAGTGTTAGTTATAGCTCAGTCGCATACCTTGAGCTAAACTCAAACTGTGATCCTGTTCCCTGCCTTTGTTCCCCATCGTGGCCAAGAATTTATTCATGGAAGCTACAGCGTTCAACACCCCTCCCCACCCCCAGCAAGCAATCGAATTGTAGTTGAGCGATATTTACGCTTGATTTTCACTAAGACACCCACGTAGAAAGCCAGATAATTATGGAGACGGAATCTGAGATGATTGAGACCTAACCAGCTTTGCCTGATTTACCTCCCGAGTTTTTAAGTTTGACCGGACCTGAATTTGGTCAAGCGGAAACGCAAAAGGGATTCAGTGCTTCTGTCTTCGAAGGGAGTAAAGGACACTAATAATAATAACATTTGATATAGCACCTTATCACGTCATTAAAACATCTCAAAGAGCCTCACAGAATATACTGTAAAGTGGATCGACTGTGTATTTTGTGGGCGAAACTCGGTTAATAACACTTTACTGAGAACTCACATCATGTTATTCCGAATACAGCCAGTGCAGCGAAAATTGACAGTTAATTCTCTTCTCCCTTGAAAGCTCTACCTGTTCATTCCAGCCTTCTAATGTAAGCTTTACCCCTGCGTGGTTCAGGAAGTGAATTATCAAATGGGATTGTCTATGCTGTGGGATTATCCCTTTCCTTGAGAACAAAGGTCTTTATTTGCTCTCACAAAATGAGCTGAATTCATTTTCATCCATCAGACCTTGAGAACTAATTACCTAATGTACCTCCTAAACCCGAACTACACGTCGGGACCTGTCTCAGTCAATTGGAGTTTATTTGTAATTGGATGGCCTGCAATTCTTCAAAGCGTCTCAGTTTTCATCCCACGTGTTAACAACAGCTACCAAAGTGTGTGTTTGGCAGCCCAGTAAAGTCAAAGAAGTAGGAGTATACCTTGCCTTTATCCTGCGCCTTATCGCGTCTTCAAGACATCTCAGAGCGCGTCACGGAATATAATGCAAAGCGGATTGAACGCATGTTTCGCGGGCGAAACGAGGCAGCCGATTGCGCATGGCAGCGTCCCCGCAAACAGTGGTGGGAGTGCCTGATCAAATTATGATTCTGTTTTTGAGAGATTATTACCAGTTGGAAATCGACCCACAGCCGGGTTCCGACTTACCGCTGACGTAAGCAGAGGTGTGGGGAGTAAGGAGACTTGTCTTAACGTTTATGCCCTGCCTGGGAATATAGCCGAGAACTCTCACTTGCGAGGCGAGTGCTCTGACCACTACACTAGAGGACTCCTCAGAGCAAGGAACTCTTAAACACACAGGGACACATTACGCAATACCCAAGGAATAGGGAGATCTGTAAGATTTCCTCTTGATTTGATTTGGTGCACGCCGAGTACTTAGATTAATGTAGTTGCCATAGTTTTTAAATCACAAATAAAACATTACCCGCTCTACAGTATCTATTGTCTCATTAGTTCAGCTAAGTGCGATCTTCATATGTGTATTAACAGTGCTGGCAATGGTAATGTAGTAAGATTTGGCATCACCGAAAATCAGTCAAGGGTGTGATAATGCTTTAAGTGTGTGTGTCGTAAAGTAGTCGTGTGCCGTGAGTTGGAGAGGAGTTGCTGTTTGGTAAGCCTGAAATAATGCCTTTACTTATGACATCTGTCTGTCTGTAACGTTTCCTCATTGGTTCACACGCTAACATCTCTTTTTATTTATTATTATTATCACTTACGGTTAGAACCTACTCAACCTCCCCGATCCCTCTCTCTCTTGCGATCCTGACCTCAAACTCACCATACCAGTCCGCAGGTTTGTCATTCAGTTTGATCCTCAGCCCACCCCTTCCTTCCTTCCTCCCTCCCACCCTCCCTCCATCCCTCCCTGCCTGCCTGCCTGCCTCCCTGCCTCACACTCGGTCACATTTCTTCACCTTCCATATTCTATCTCTCCTCCGAATCCCTCATTCGCGCCATCGGCTGCCGCGTTTCGCCCGCAAATATACAGTCAATTCACTTCACGGTATATTCTGTGAAGCGTTTCGAGACACAGTACAGAAGACGTGAAACGCGCGATATCAAGTGCGAGGATAATTAATATTATTATTCTTATTGTCACCTCCTAATTCTCCGACGCCCACTCTCCATCACTCAGCAAAGATCTAGGTGTTTGAAACCTCTGCCGCTCATATCCTCACCTCCACCAACCCACAGCCGCCCGAGTCCTCGCTAGGCTCCACCATTTTTCCCTGTCTCACAACGGATCGATTTCAAGGTCCTCGCTCTCACCCATCACACATGCTATTTTATTTACACATGTTTTTTCCCCATGGTTTACATAACGTTTGCAAACAGCAGGCACGCACACACACACACCGCGTGCGCGCACACACACACACACACACACACACACACACACAGTTCCTGGAAACTTGCATTTCCAGTAAACCCCCCCCGCAGCTCAAATCGCCCGTTTTCACATCAAAGCCACATTCACGAAGTGGGAGCTTCTGGTCCTAACATAACCAAATAACTCCATAATATTTACTCTCAAGAATGTGTGGGCAAAAAAAAAACTCTTGCAAAACCACAAGTGCCGATACACAGCTGTGCAAATTGAATCGAAAAGAACATAGCATCCAGATTCCTCGTCCTTCTGATCTTCCCAAAGGGAAGGTCAAAATCTCTTACGTGTGTTCCAGACACTCGTCTGCGCTGCGTGTGAGTGTCGGATGGCCGGCCGACCGCACAACAGCTGGGCTGTTTGGGAAGCTGGACACGTTGTCTGGCCGTCATCTCGGAGGTTGAATCCAGGAGGACGGATCGGGCGGGCGGGCGGAAGGCGGACGGATGGACAGACGAGGATCTGAAGTGGACTTTGAAGTTGACCTGAGTGTCGTTTTGTTGGGTGGTAAATAAAGGCTTAGTCTGAGCGGAGAGGACAGGGTCACACTTGAACTGTGAATGTAACTAAATAGAGTATATTTCCTCGAATGGGGGTGGGGTACGGGTGGGATGGGAGGGGAATGACGGTGGGATCACTGGTCGCACTGTAGATTGCCCCGTATATTCTGTGAAGCGCTTTGAGACGACGATAAGATGTGAAAAGCGTTATATCAAATGCCAGGATCACTATTATTATTATTATCCGCAAACGTACTTTGCCTTTTTCGTGTGAGTACACGAACTACCGTATAACGTGATCAGGTTTTATCTCTGGGATCTGAATTCAGTCGAGTCAGAAATGTAGCCACACCACCTCATAATACTTACGAGCCGTGACTGAGGTGGACTGACTGACTGACTTGAAACTCTCGTATATATCCGGCCATTTGAATGGAGCCACTAAAAGCCGCATCCAGAACCCGGGAATGGCCCAAAAGTCAAGAGGGTTAGAGAGAGAGCGAGAGAGAGAGAGTCAGAGAGGTGAATAAAACCGCCCGTTTCCTTCCCGCTATTCCTGGGCCCAGCGATTTCGCTGCTCGCGGTCGCTGCCGGTCGAGTCGGCGGCCGACTTTGGGTTCCAGAATGTTCCAGAATGTTCCAGCCAGCCGCAGATTCTTCTGGCAACGATGATTTTTTTCGCAGCTCTCTCTCACTCAATCGATGCCACTGTGGCCGTACCCTCTCTCCTCCACAGCGTGCATTTTTGTTAAAAAAATATATATACATATATATTTAGCACTTAGTCTCGTTACAGTGAAAGTACTGTGGCTTTTCTGAGAGGCAAAAGGAGGCAGCGGCCATCGGGTGAGGTCGAGGCATTTATACTCAAGGTTCCGTGGGTTTGCTGAGCCAGAGCGAGCTCCAGATCGACTGTGATGATGATGATAATAATAATAATATTAATAATAATCCTTGCATTTGATATATCGCCTGATCACGCCGCCGAGGCGTCTCAAAGCGCTTGGCAAACGATATCGGGAAGTGTGTTTTTTATAATAATCAAGGGATTCGATGGGGTAGATGATACAGATAAACTATTCCCTCAGGTAGGAGAATCCAGAACAGGGGAGGGGGTGGGGGGGGGTGTGCTCAGGATTGAAACTAGAATTGGGTCATTTAGGAGTGAAAGTAGGAGGTAGTTTTTTTCACCCAAAAGGGCAGTAGGTTTCTGGAACTCTCTCCGCCAAAAGACTGTGGATACTGAATCCATTCATATTTTCAAAACGGAGGCAGACAGACAGACAGACAGACAGACAGACAGACAGACAGACAGACAGACAGACAGACAGACAGACAGAGAAATATTGGTTAGGTCAGGGTATTAAGGGCGCTTTGGGACGTCGTCCTGACGAGGGAGGTGTAATCTTGTTGTTGTTGTTGATATGGTACAAGGGCGAGCGACCGGACTTGAGCTACAGTCCAGCCACAATCTTATAAATACACAGTGCAAGTTACGTTTGAACGGCACCTTTCACGTCGAGAGCAACGTCCCAAAATGGCGGAACGGGGCTCGAGGGGCTGAAGCGCCTAGTCCCGTTCCTGTGTCGCCACACTCCGTTTCGTGGGCGAAACGCGGCCGCCAATTGCAACCGTGACATTGCAGTCGATTCCACGTGTATAGTCCCTCATTCATTGGGCCGAACGAAGGCGAGGCTGCCCTTGAAGTGACCAAGGGGAAAAAATGCTCAGCTATCCAGTTTGATTTGGCGCAGAGTCATTTGGTTTGGCTTTTGCTCAGCGCAGGCTCATGGAACTAAGTAATACAACTCTCCACTGTAATCAAAGCACAAGTGAACCCGCCGTCTGTGCACACCAAACCCAGGGGGAAAAGGTTACTGACGTTGTCCGTACAATGCGCGTTTGTGTCCTGCCTACACACGGCGCCCCTCCGCACAAAGTGTTTACAGAGAGCGAGCGGTGTTTACGCGAGGGCAGCGCCAAAAAAAAAAAAACGCGTCCGCGCCGTAAATCCCTTGACCCGCTTGACTTAACCGGCTTAAAGTCTTCGCATTTCCAAAGAGAGCTTTTGGCTATCAAAATATTCATAATTCCGTTCCATTTAGCGAGCGTTTCATGTCGGGATCCGCCCGCTGCTTGGCGGTTAGTTTGGTGTTGTATACGGTATTATCCACTTCATAGAAAATCATGGGCCATGCTTGCGTTCATTTGCTCTCTGTGTGTCAGCCCTGGGACGCTAACCCGCGTGAAGGACACTACATAAACGTTGTTGTCGTGGCTCCTGTTACGCTGTCCTTCTTCGGACTCTCGTACCCATCTGACCAACGCTCTCGGGACATAATAATCATAATATAATAATAATAATAATTGCGTTTGATACAGCGCTTTTCACATTTTATCCACGTCTCAAAGCGCTTCACAGAATGTGCTGTGAAGTGAATCGACTGTACGTTTGTGGGCGAAACGCGGCAGCCAATTGCGCACAGCAGCGTCCCCCACAAACAGTCGTGGATTGAAATGACCAATATTATTATCGTGGGTTTTTTTGGGGCGGATTATTATTAGGCGCGCGCGTGTGTGTGTGTGTGTGTGTGTGTGTGTGTGTGTGTGTGTGTGGAGTAAGGAAACTTGGCCAAAGTTTTGCCCCTGACCCGCCTGGATTCGAAACACGGGTCTCGCGCTCGTAAAGCCTGTGCTCTAACCACCGAGCTACAGGAGCTGAGACATCGCCGACATTCTTTGTCCACTCGCTTCTCAGCTCTCCTCAGTCAATAAGCTCCGGCGCTCCGTTCGAGACGTTAAAACTTTCAGACCTAAGACAATCTCTGGGCTTCAATCTTACAATTTCAGATTGTACACAGTTGTTAGAAAGAAATGCTTTGATTCTGAGGGCTGGAGGAAGCTGCTTCTGGAGGCACACATTGACACACACTTGACAGGAAATAGTTTGCAGACGTTTCAACCTAACAAGTATCAAACGTTTCATTAGATGTTTCACAATGGATTGTGTCATGTGTCGTGTTGTCTGTGGAGTCCTGCAGCTCAGTGGTTAGAGCGCTCGCCTTGCGAGTGGGAGACCCGTGTTCGAATTCAAGCAGAACAGGGAGAAACCTTGGGCAAATTTCCTTACTCCACACACACGCACACACACGCGCCTAATGATAATCACTCCCAAAAAAAAGATAATAAATCGGTCATTTCAATCCACGACTGTTTGTGGGGGACGCTGCCGTGCGCGATTAGCTGCCGCATTTCACCCACAAACGTACAGTCGGTTCATTTTACGGTATATTCTGTGAAGCGCTTTGAGACGTCTAGAAGACGTGAAAAGTTCTATGTCAACTGCAAAGGATTATTATTATTAAGAAGAATAATGATCCCTGCATTTGATATAACGTCTGGTAAAGTCTTTGAGACGTCTCAAAGCGCTTCACAGAAAATGCTGTCAAGTGGGAGTGACTGTATATTTTGTGGGTGAAACGCTCCCATGACCGAGTTGGCCCCATTGAGGTTTAATTGCAGAGGCACTTGAAATTACTTGCCCTTTTCCGATTAGGCTGGAGCAAAATTGTCCGAGATCCCAACAAACCCACCGTTCACTTCAAGACGATTTGACTGCTCTGACAGGGACCGAAAAAAAAGCCTTTGAGTTCCTCCCCCACCAACCCACCTCCTCCCACCTCCCCCAATGCCTCGATCGAAGCTTTCGAGTCAATCAGCCTTAATTTAAGGTTTGTTTTCAGAGTGAAGCTTGCCTTCTGCAGCTAGGCAAACGCACTGGGAATAAACTCTGTGACTAATAGCCTGGCTTAAGCAGGTCAGCAGTCTATAAATTCACCTTCAAAGCTAATTGAAATGGTAGAGTTCCCAGCTGCAGCTCACGTTTTCAATGCAATTAAAACTAAATCCCTTCGTGCCGAGGAAATGATTCGAACAATGCAGGGAAACGCTAACATGCAAAACGCGCGAAAGACAAAAGCATTCGAACTCTTTGACAGCCCCCTACACCGGGCCGGGCCTGGTCGGACTCCGCAAACCGTAACTAGCTTCCGAGGATTTATTATTTTTTTCCCCCCACTCGGTGAGCCAGGTGTCCGACACATGCGGAAACCCATCATCCATCGTGCTTAAGGAGTTTTCGAACCAGACCGAGTTCCAACGCATCCCGCCTACACATGGAAACTCCCGTGTAATGGAATGGAATGCGCACTCTCTCTCTCTGTCGAGCAACATCTACTGCTTACCTAATTCCTGAGAGTATTAGGCACGGGCAAGCACAAGTCCTCAGAGTGTACAATGGGGTAACTACTGGAGTCCTGTCAGTTCTTCCATGGACTCAACGGTCTTGCGGGCAGTAGAGACTCCCTACAGTCTTACTGCGCGCACACATACACACACACATACACACACACATACACACACACATACACACACGGCACCGTAAAGAGCACACCAAGAATGCACGGAATTGAATTGGAAGATTGGAGTGGCCGAGAACGCCATTCATCAACGCTGGAAGATAAAACGCTTCCTAGACTTCAAGACCGGACTAATCTGTTGAGTGATGCAGTTGTATCGAAACACAGAGGAAGGTTGGATGCTTAGAGTTTGGGAAGCAGATACGGGACCTATTAACCGGCCACATGCCCTGGGCCTCTTATCGTTGGGTGCAGCAGATCTTGAACAGACCATGCGTTAGTGCTACTTTGCGGTGGTGGGGGGGAGGAAGCTTAGGGCTTTTGACTGTTTTAACTGATATTTTCGGTAGCTCACAGTTACCTGCGTCAGCCTTCTCAATGCCTCACAGATGTTTGGAAAGACGGAGTGGGAGCTAAGTACCGGGGAGAGGAGTGGGGGGGGGGGAGGGGTTGGTGGGCAGCTGAAAGCGCGGTCAAAGAGGCAGGTTTACAACAGGCAGGATTTGAAAGCAGTGAGGGAGAGAAAGGACGAGACGGAGGGAGATTGCGAAAGATTTAGACGGGGAGGGGCCAAAGTGGCTGGAAGGCTCACCCCTCCAACGGTGGCCAGGAAGCAAGTTAGGAACGGTGGAGTGTGTAGTGCCTCAATAATAATCTTTACATTCGATACAGTGCCATATCACGTCTTCTAGACATCTCAAAGCGCTTCGCAGAATATACCGTTCACCGAATTGACTGTATATTTGTGGGTAAAATGTGGCAGCTAATTGCGCACAGTAGCGGTGTGTCCCCCCCACCCGTCCCCCCCACCCACAAACAGTCACGGATTTTGAAGTGACCAAATTATTATTTTTATTTTATCGTGTGATTTCTCGAGGGATGAGTATCAGGCGTGTGGAGTTAAGGGGACCTGCCCACGGCTTTGCGGTGCCGGGAATTTAACCCAGGGTCTCTCGCCGAGCCTCAGGTCTCCACAAATCTCGATGCGAATTTTTTTAATTAGTTTATCGTCAACCGTTCGCCACCCAAACGTCCTCGGGTCGAGATCGAAAGCGCAAATCCGGTCGAGTTTCCCATCCCGAGCCCAAAGATGCTGCTTCTCTCTGGCCTAATATACCTAGGTTGGAGCGATAACCGTTAACTAAGAGCCCAGGCCAGCCAGCCAGTAGAGAGCAGTGCAATTGTTACTTTCCAGAAACATTTACAACTTGTCAAAGTCACCCACATCTGCGGCGCATTTAATATCAGCGGATCGAGTGTTGCGTCGACGAAATCAGAATAGATGAAGTGAAAAGGCAAATGCCAGCAGTATATGCCAGTGACCTTCTGATGTGATGAATGAGCTGCGTTCCCTGAGATCTGCCGTCGGGGGCCGGGCTACACTCAGCCGGATAACGCGCGGCCCGCAAAGTCCGTCAGAAAACGGCCCATCAAACTCGTGTACGTCTATCGCACTCATTTCGGAAAGGATCAGGTGCCTGGAACCTCCTACTGATGGACGGACAGGCGGACAGATGGAGGGAGGGAGGGAGGGAGGGAGGGACATTGGAAGAAACTGCCTTCTCTTTTCAGATTGTGCCACAGAACCTTTAAAGTCCATTTCCTTTTATATACGTCTTGTACATCCGCTTGAACAATTTTAATGTAAGGACGTAATCTTCTCCCACTCCCCATTACTATTCCTCGCTAGACTTTTAACCTTATATGTCTTTACATTGGATCTTCCAAGGTGACATGCTTGATTATCCATAGAACAGTCTCCTGGTGTACATCTGATAACTTATACAATGAGAGCATCTCTAACATTGCAACTCACTACCCCCAGCATTGGAAAGCAACAACAACAGCAAAAACAACAACAAAGTTACATTTGTACAGGGCCTTTCACGGACAATCATTATTCCAGACCTGAGCTGTGGTGGCGGTCGAGACAGAATTTCTCTTTCCGGCCATTAGTTAATTAATTGTTCATTGTTTCACGGCTGTTCGTTGGAACCTCGCTGTGTGCAAAATGGCCCCAGCATCCGTCCACAAAAGCAATCAATACAACCTAACAACATGTCAGCTAAATATCTGTAAATAGCATTCCAGTAAGTGGAAAAATAATAACCCTTTGCGTTTGACAGAGTATCTGCAGCATCGAAATACCTCACAGGTAATTACAGTCAAGTCTATTGACTGTATTTGGTAGGCAAAGAATAGAATCGAGAACAAATAAATAATGGGGCTGAGCTCCCTCGCCCACGTTCGATTTGACATCACAACACATAATCCTGTGGTGAGCTTCATAGATTGATTAAAAAGGTCAAACTGTACACACCGTAATATTGCTTGTGACAGCGGCTGTTAATAGGCCTTTCGGGAAATTAAGGGAACAATCGCGCTAATGTACGCATAATCTTTAATGGACTGTTCTTCAGATTGAACACGCAGTTTTTTTGAAACAATTGCTGGGTGTTCTATTGCAAGGGCATACTTGAGTTGTTTTGTTTCGAACGTTTTCATTGTTTCATCCGTGGCCGATTGTCCGTCGCTGAGAAGAATCAGACTTAAAAAGTCTTAATAATATTAAAGTAGGAATTGGGGGCTGAACCTGTGGCATTGAAATGTCTCAAAGCGCTTTGCGTTAGTGGCTGTCAAGTATTGTGACTGGTACCTGTAGGCATAGCTAATTTGCACACAGCAACGACCACAGTACAAAAAGACATTAAGTGAATGAATTTATCCGTGGGGAGGGGGGATTATGGAGCGAAACTCTGTTTGCTGTTCCAATCGTGTCGTTAAGGATCTTTTAACATCTCTCCAAACAGACGGATCGGACATCGGTCTAATGTTTCACCCAAACAACGTTATCTCTAACCAAGCAGTTTTCCTCCAGTACGTTACCGGAGTGTCTAGTGGATGATGATATTTTACCCTTTGCTATATGAAAAGAAAGAATTCACTATTCCTCGATACACCGAGGTGGGAACAGAAAAGCAAGGTGAGAACGGTAGGATTTGGTTGCTGAACCCTCCGGGGGGGGAGATGGCTCAGAGATTGTCTTTTGGGAGAGTTAAAGATGAAAGATGGAACGACGAACCGTGAATGATGTGCTATGGATTGCAAGTCAGCAGTTATCGAATTGAGACCAGCATCCAAACGCATTTCTAGTTAGCATCCTTCGAGTCGTCAGTAGGAGGAGAATTCTCGTCCAATCAGTCTAAGTGGATTCGAAACCCGTGTCCCGGAGGCGAAAGAACAGCCCTCTCTCTAATTTCCTCTGCCACCAAATCCCACCAGTTCATCGATATACCTTTCACGAAAAAAAAAACAGGGAATCTGAAGGGCTTTGTATCGGAATATGCAGCTGAACAAAGAAGGGTAGAGAGTTATCAGGGATTTAATTCTTACCAACAATAAATTGCTGTTTGCGGGGTCAACGGTTCTGGGAAGTGAGTGCATGAGAGAGGGATATATCATCTGAAGGGTAAGCAGCCTTTGACAGGTCCTGGAGGCAAGTTTTATAATGAACAGGGTTTTATATTCCCTCTGCTCTACAAAGCAGAGAGCATTCAGAGCTGACTACTCCACACCCCCCCGCCCCTAACAACCTTCCCCACAACTCTCCTTGCTTTTTGTTTCCTGTTCCTGACAATCTCGCATCACCTTTCGTCCGCAACGTTCACAGTCAATCCGCTTTACGATATATCCCGCCAAGCGTTTTGAGACATCGCAGCGCCGTGTCGAATGCAAGGATTAGCACTATTATTTCTCACTAGATTTACCGCAGTGTCATCCCAGATGAGATAGATATCATTGCCCTACCTTGATGACAGAAAGGGTTTTCTGCCTTATGTGATTGTTTGCGATAATCCGTCCTCGGAAAGAAATTGCAAAGCCTTTTTGAATGAATCTTGGCCTTTTCTGATAATAATCATAATAATAATAATATGCCTTGCAAATAATAAATGATAATCCGTCCAAAAGAAAACCTAATGATAAAAATCATTCATTTCAATCCACAAGTGTTTGTGGGGGACGCTGCTGTGCACAATTGGCTGCCGCGTTTCTCCCACAAATATATAGTCAATTCACTTTACAGTCTCTGCTGTGAAGCGCTTTGAGACGTCGGTAAGATGTGAAAAGCCGCTATATCAAACGCAAGGATTAATATTATTATTACTGTATTTGATACAGCGCCTTATCGGGTCTTCGCGATGTCTCAAAGCGCTTTACAAAATACGCTTATAAAGCGCATTGACTACCTATATTGAGGGCGGATCTTATGTATATATATATTATATTGTATCTCGTCATTCACAAATTTACAATCCGTCTGCAAATGGACCAAAGAATGTAATTATTGATCAAAGCGTTTGAATTCACCCGAGATGACATTAGTCTCAAAGCCACAGTACTTTCAACTACAATTACAGTACACAAAGGGATCTTGTTTTTACACACACACAACACAGCCACTCTCCCACCAGGTGGCATTGCTTTTTAAATATGGAAACTTAATTCAAGACACAAAGACCATAATGAAAGAGAAGGCTGCTTAGTAATCTTAGAAGGTCTAAATGATTCTGGCCTCTCTCCAGCGTGATTTCCATGTCAACCTGCTTCAGTTGCCATCCCGCTCATCTACACTGTGCGTTGTTTGAGTTTTGAGAGTGTGTTGTGTTTCCTCCTTCCCTTAATACAGTCAGGCTCGTATAAGGCTCGTATAACTCCTCCAAGCTGGTCCACTGTAATGTCACCTGTTTGCGTGCGGAGTCAGTGGTCAGAGCGCTTGCCTCGCAGTCAGTAAAGTTTCCTTGCTCCACACACCTCTGCTAACTTAGCAGTAAGTGTTTTTAGTTGTTTTTCCACAGGTAAATAATTCCTTCGAAGAAATAAATGCAAGAATAAATTGGTCACTTCAATCCACGGCTGTGCACGGGACACCACCTTGCACAATCGGCTGCCGCGTTTCGCTCACAACACATATACAGTACAGCCAATTGACTTTGCAGTATACTCTGTGAAGCGCTTTGAGGCGCCTCGAAGGCGTGATAAGACACTGTATCAAACACAAGGATGATTATTGAACGCAAGGATTAGTATCACCATGCCAAACGCATTTTACAGGAATAACAGGACTGTGTAACACCAAGATAACATCAACTGAGCCTCAAAGCAGATCATCAGCCCATCAAACCACAGAACAACTCACACCACAGCATTAAAATATTCTTCTTAAAATGAATCATCTTAAAATAAAAATAAGGCTGACTAATCAGTCTGTCCAACAATCCTAGATGAGATACGTTAGTTGTGATATATTATGTATAATATAATCTTTGCAATTGATGTAGCGGCTTTTTACGTCTTCTAGACGTCTCAAAGCGCTTCACAGAACATACTGTAAAGTGAATTGACTGTGTATCTGTGAGCGAAACGCGGCAACCGATTGTGCAATTGGTTGTGTCGTGGATTGAAGTGACCAATTTATTATCGTTGTGGGTTTCTTTTCAAGGGATAATTATCGGGCGCGCATGCGTGGAGTAAGGAGACTTGCCCAAGATTTCGCTCTGACCTGTCTGGAATCGAGTCCAGGTCTCTTGCTTGCGATGTTACCGGCAAAAAAATATTCATTGCACTTTCCTATTTCAATCCACAAGTTTAAAAAAAAGTACTGCGAATACCACTCCCTTCTGCTGACAGAGAGCTAGTCTATCTGACATCTATTTATATTGGGTCTACGCCAAAGCTAGAGGTAGCGAGAGAGAGAGAGAACAACTTTTAATCATAGGTTGCCAGACCCATCTTTATAGCTCAATATCTCCCCCACCTGGTGACATTTTCCGAGAGCAAGTGGTCAAAAAATACTGTACACAGTTCTCCCCAAACAGTCTCTTTTTCTCTCAGAGCCCAAGGCTGTTAAACTCTGTGTTACCGGCACCAAACAGACTCACGAGCGTTTGCTCGACAATGGCTACGAGGCGACAGGCTGTCTATTCCTGTTTATAATATTATAAGAGTAACGATCATGATAATCCTTGCATTTGATATAGCGTTTTTCATGTCTTCTTAGAAGGTCTCAAAGCGCTTCGATGAGTAAACTGGAAAATTAATTGACTGTATATTTGTGGGTGAAACGTGACTGCACACAGCGGTGTCCCACAAACGGTCGTGGATTGAGTGACCGATTCGAATTATTTTTTAGCATTGAGGAATTATTATTAGGCGCGCGTGTGTGGAGTGAGGAAACTTGCCCGAGGTTTCGCCCTGACCTGCCGGGAATCGCACCCAGGTCTCTCACTTGTGAGGCGAGTGCTCTAACCCAACGTTCGGTTGGGTTTCTGATATTTTGCCGAGTTTCCTTTCACTTGACAACGACACGTTGGATCTGGATTCATAGAAATTATAGAATCATGCAACACAGAAAGAGGCCATTTGGCCCACCGTGTCTGTGCTGGCTCTTTGGATAGAGCTGTCCAAATTAATCCCACTTTCCTGCTCTCTCCCCATCGTCCTGCAACTTCGTCCTCTCCAAATATCTACTTCGGTCTTGAAAGTTGTTATCTTGACAGTTGTTTTCTTGGGCAAGTTTCCTTCCTCCACACGCCTAATATTAATCCCTCAAAAAAACAAACCACAATAATAAAATTAGTCATTTCAATCCATGCCTGTTTGTGGGACGCTGCTGTGCTCAATTGGCTGCTGCGTTTACGCCCACAAAATATACAGTCAATTCACTTCACAGTATATTCTGTTAAGCGCTTTGTGACGTTGATAAAACGCTATACCAAACGCAAGGATTATTACTTTCAAATCGCCTTCCATCAGCCTTTCAGGCAATGCATTTGGATCCAAACAGCCCAGATTAAGAGGTGTTGAGACAGAAAAGGCCAAAGCATTGGATCGTTTTAGCTGCGAACTTTCCTGTTTCACTGCCATGTAATGGGATAAGCATGCATTCTCGCACCACAGCATGTGACTACCTATGAATAAGCTGAACAGGCATTTGAACTGTCTCAGCTGAAGTGCGCTCAGCGGAAACGAGCCCCCGGGGCTGAAAGTGAAAAATTCCAGTGGAGGAAACGAGAGGGAGGGCTGCGGTTCCTGCGCTGTGGATGACTTGTCTTGTCTGGAGCTGTCAGTGTCTCGAACCACTGACGAGTATTCCCAACGACAGCACAGCAAGCCGTCCAACACCGCGTCACCAATTGGCTGCTGTGTTTCGCCCGCACTGTGTAGGGTCAATCCGCTGTACAGTGTAGCCTGTGAGGCGCTTTGAGACGTCTCGAACGCAGGGATTATTACATTAAGTTGCGGCTTCTGAACGCAGTCCGCCTCACCGTTTTCTCACTAAAATGGAGTTTCTAGTACCCGGTTTTGATGCCGATTTTTGGCGTCTGTCTCGGTACACCTGATAAATAATCTGTCGTCGTCGTCCGCCCCCCCCCACCCAAAAAAACACACAGTAATAAAAATTGGTCATTTCAATCCCACGACTGTTTGCGGGGGACGCTGCGGTGCGCAATTGGCTGCCGCGTTTCACCCACAAAATGTACGGTCGATTCACTTCACAGTGAATGCTGTGAGGCGCTTTGAGACGTTGATAAGATGTTGAAAAGCACTAGATCAAATGCAAGGATTATTATTATTATTTATTTATTTGGTACGAACTTGCCCGAGGTATCACCCTGACCAAGCCCTGGAATCGAACCCAGGTCTCTCGCTCGCAAGGCGACCGCTCCAACCACTGAGACAGGACTCCACAAAGGCGTAGGATTGCCTCTTGCCACATCTGTGAGGGTCCTGGAAGTGCTGAAGAGCTAATGAATCAGGGTCCGATTTGTAAACTCCCATTTGCTTTGAAAAGAAACAAATTAGTCAATTAACAGTCAATAAATCTCCGCTGTTGCCGGTGTGTGGGGAGTCTTGAGGATTTTAATCTGGAAAGAAAGGTGACCTGTTTGTTGTTTAAGGAGGTGCAGGGATTTAATGTGCCCGAGAAGGGTTTTCAATTGAAGGATGGGGGTCTGCGAAAAACAGAAGTAAATAAAAAAAATTACAATGTGGTCAACGGTCGTTTGTGGGACGCTGCTGTGTGCAATTGGCTGCAGCTTTTCGACCACAAAACATACAGTCAATTCACACGACAACTCCTGTAGCTCAGTGGTTAGAGCACTTGCCTTATAAGCAGAAGGCCTGTGTTCGAATCTAAGCAGATCAGGGCGAAACCTTGGGCAAGTTTCCTAACTCCACACACACACACACGCCTAATAATAATCCCTCAAAAAAAACCACAATAATAAAAATTGGTCATTTCAATCCACAACTGTTTGTGTGGGGGACGCTGCTGTGCGCAATTGGCTGCCGCGTTTCGCCCACAAATACACAGTCAATTCACCTTACGGTATATTCTGTGAAGCGCTTTGAGACGTCGATAGGATGTGAAAAGCACTATATCAAATGCAAGGATTATTATATGTTATAATATATCCAAAACAAGGATTATTATTATTATTAATATTATGAATCTATTGCATTTATTGCGCTCTGTTTACAGGAATTCTGCAATTATGAATAGGAAGGGGGGGGATGGAGTGGTGGAGGGGAGAAGAGAAAGTGAGCTGGGAATCTCATTAAATACAAGATATCCAGTTTATTTTTATGCACACCGCATTGTGATGAGAGCTTAATTCTACATTTTGGGGTTTAATTTCTCTTCCCGCAGGATGAAACCATCGTCGGTGTTTAGGTAAGTGCATTTCACAGGTGCCAGCAGCTATAATAATCATTATCATGATAATAATATTAATGCGGGCAAACTCCCACGTTTGCCCGCAAAACACCGCGGCAGAAAGCTGGAAAGGTTATTGTTCAGTTCCATTTGCCCTGCTTCCTACCCCACCCCCACCAAAAGTCCTGCAAAATGACTCCACGTTGTATATCCACCGAGTTCTCTCTTCTCCTATGTATCTCACCTCAACCAACATTCTCAGTGAGGCAACATCTGTACGTGCAACAAATATTCTCAATCTCCCCTCTTTGCTAACTATCTTAAATCGAACCCCTCTATTCACGCACTCACCGACTGATGGAAATAGTCTCTCTCGCTCTCTCTCTCTCTCTCTCTCGACTCTATCAAAACCCTTCATTGTATTAAAGACCTCTTGGCAGATCTCGTGAACCTTCGAGTGTTCGAGTTCCTTCAGCCGACGCAAAGCTCAGCCCTATGAGGTGTCATCGCCGGAGTTAATTTACGTTTCATTTTGAACCTAATAGGTTCCTTTCCTCAAACACTTCATTTTATTAATATAAAAATGACAAACGCTATCAGGGCTGAGTCTGTGCAGAGCTCTCCATTTGCTGGTTCACTTTCAGGCCATTACAGATTGATGAAGTGTTCCGAGCGAGATGGCTGATCGGTCACCTCGATACATGTAATTCTGAACAGATTTATTCGGTGATGTGCGGTTGGTTCCTGTGCTCCATCACATTCCCGTTAACCATTTGTTGGCATGCACTGCGTAAAAATCCAGATATTTTATTTGCGCCTTATTTGAGCTCCACAAAGCTTCCCTGTTCGCCCCTTTAAACCCCCGTGACGTTTCGCATACAGAGTATCTGCATAAAGAGTTTTCTCATAAAGAATTTAGTCGGTACGCTCCTTTGGTTCTTGGCAACCTTTGTGTATACTGATGTTACCATTGTCGAGCTCCTGTAGCTCAGTGGTTAGAGCGCTCGCCTTGCAAGTGTGAGAGACCTGTGTTTCGAATCCAGGCAGGTCAGGGCGAAGCCTTGGGCAAGTTTCCTTACTCCACACGCCTCCTAATAAGAATCCTCCCAAAAAAAGCAATAATAAATTGGTCATTTTCAATCCGCGACTGTTTGTGGGAGATCGCTGTGCGCAATTGTCTGCCGCGTTTCGCCCACAAATATACAGTCAATTCACTTTTCAGTGTGAAGCGCATTGGGACGTCTAGAAGACGTGAAAAGCGTGACATCAAATGCAAGGATTGTTATTATTATTATTATTTCATAGAGTTTCCTTGTCTATACTCTTATTAAATCATTAGAGTTTTAGGGGGGCATAGCATTCTGAGTGTTCCATAATGGTACAGAGAATTAATGCAATGAAGAAGGCCATCTATTTATTCCGGCTCCTTTAAGAGAAATCCTTTCTGTCCCATTTTCCTGACCTTTCTCCAGACATCCATTATTTCCCACTCCCCCTCCACACTTGTGTACTTAACTCGTTGCTCGCCCTCTCTCCTCCCCGCACGCCTTGTAAATCTTTCCTTTCCACCAACCCCCCCCCCCCACCCCCATTCATTTCCCCTGACCTGCCTGGATTCGAAACACAGGTCACACGCCTGCTTGTAAGGCGAGCTCTCTCACCACTGAGCTACAGGAGTTCCACGAAGCGGTTCTGCGGATGTGATGCTAAAACAGAGACCTCAACTGCCTGTTCGGATGGACGTCAAAGAACCCACACAGCTATCCAAACAGGGAAGTTAAACTTCCCTCTTCCTGGTGTGTCCTAGCCACCAATCCCCCCCAAAATAAATTTGTTCACTCACTTTGTGGCTGTTTGTGGGACATTGCTGTGCGCCAATTGGGTGGCTAGATTTGTCTACACACAATCATTGCACTACTACGAGGCAATTTGGGAAGTCCGACCACGTAGGACGGATTGTTTTCACATAATATTCTTTTACTTTGAAGGGAGCAGGACCAACACAGAGAGAGCTGGGGGTGGGTTAGCGTACGTAAATCTTTCGAGGAGGGAAGGCAGGCAGAAGGCGGGCAGGCAGGCAAATCTGGGCCAAAAATTAATGGCAAATGTCAGTCTGGCGTCTGACAAACTCCCTGCGTGTGGGTGTAACTGTACTGGGAATAATAATAATGATAAACTCTGATCAACCTACAGCACTTGCATAAACACGCCAGGAGAGGACACTGTTTATCCACATTTACAAAAGCATCGATTCCCGTAGTGGGTCTTGTAAACACTGAGGTCCACGCGAAAAAGACTTGTAATTTCACTTGGAAAAATTTTCAGCCAAACGTTTGTTGGGTATTAAATGTGTTGGACTGGCTGACTTGTTCGCGCTCTCTTGCCTCTGATTTTGCCTGATCAAGCAGGAGTTAAGGCACTATTTGAAAGGGGAGGAGAATTTCTCTCTCTCCCGGTTGTCGATTGATAATAATTCACTTCACAGTATATCCTGTGAAGCGCTTTGAGACGTCTCGGAGACACCATAAGGAGCTGTATCAACTGCAAGGATGATTATTATTATTTATTATTGTTAGTTAATCATAATGCATTCAATTAATAACAGAACACAGAATGAAAGGATTCAAAATGTCTCCCTCGTCCCACACCAGCAAAATCACATTGACGCAAGCGCAATAGATGAGTTTTTCAGTTGCATTGGGAATAACAGGTAGACATTTATTTGGGGAGGATGGGTTTGCGCGATTGTGGGGAGAGAGCTGGGGATTGGGATTAAATTGCTCTTTTTAAACAGCTGGCACAAACTCGATGGTGCCGAATGGCCTCCTTTTGCGCCGTAAGATTCTATGATTGTACGAACAGTTGTTTCTCTACCTGGCCTCCAGCTGTGGTTATGCCATGACAGAGAGCTGGGAATCAGGAACGACTGTGATTCCATTCCCCTACTTTGCTAACTCCAACCTTCTTACCTGTCCAGCAAATTTGGGAAGCAGGGAGAACGGCAGAAAGAATTCCAGAACGTCTGAAATCGTCTTAGAAAGGTAACGGGACGAGAGGAACAACAACGTAGAACAAACTGCCGAGAAGAATTTAACCACGTGTGTGTGACCAATGTTGAAGCAAAGTGCGCAGCTCAGCTGTCTGAAACACAGACTGTCCAGCGCCTTGAGACGTCCTCCCAACGTGAAAGGCGCTATACAACTTTAATTTTGTTATTGTTGTTGTTGGCCATCATTAAAGATGTGATAAGGCGCTGTATCAAACTAAACTCTTATTACCATTATAACTCCCGTCACAATAATAAAATGAGTCATTTCAATCCACGACTGTTTGTGGGGGACGCGGCTGTGCGCAATCGGCTGTCGCGTTTCGCCCACAAAATGTACAGTCAATTCACTTTACGGTTATATTCTGTGAAGCGCTTTGAGACGTCGATAAGATGTGAAAAGCGATTATATCAAATGCAAGGATTATTATTATTATTATTATTTTAACGAGGTATCCAAATGCACACATGAATTCAGAAAGGCACTGCATTCAAGAGTGATAAATTGCAGTTTCAAGGCAAAAATAAATCAATTCCACGCAAGTCCAGGCAATTGAACGAGGAGGAATTAGCGAGTTGAAATCCAATTATTTATTTAGTGAAGATGCCGCATGGGATCGACGACATAAATAACAAAGGGAGGCCTTGAGAGCGACATCAATATCCGCCGTTCTATCGGCGTATCGAATTCCTAGTCAAGGACAAGTTGCTTCAATAATTTAAGAAATCTTCTTTACCCTTTCTGCGAGTGTGAATCTGCTGTTAATTCCACCCGAGTTGGACAGGAAGCCCCTGCACTAGAGGGATGCGTTCTGTGGTGTGAACAAAGATAGATTGGATTGAACAGAAGCATTCCACGTTGTTGCACAACGACCTTTGCTCGCCGTACGTACAGTAGCCTTTTGCTTACATTTCTTCCACTCAAAGCACTCAGAGTTTCCAAATAACTTCAGCGGCTTCAAGAGTTCCTCTGTCTCCAGCGCAATCCATTCCGAGTTGCAATGTGCCACCATCAATGGTAATGTTTGACTCTTACAGTGTTGGCGCTCGAGCAGGCACTTTATAGCAGACATTTTAACCTCACACAATGTTGCATTGTCTAGTGAAAGCAAGCGAGTGTGCTGGGTGCAATTATCCTCTTCAGGGCCTTGCCCCTTTACTATCTCTGACCTGTGACCTGCTTACCCCATATCAACCCGTCCTCTCCCTCGCTCAGCCGGACCTTCAGCCTCTCCACACATACCCCCCACCCCCCCACCCTTTGAAACTCCATCTCACGTGCCTCCTTCAAGGCATGTCTCAAGTCCCTCCCCTTCGCCCGTGCCTTTGGTCACTCTCCTACCCTCCACCCTCCCTTACGCCAAAGCACCCCTCTCCTCACCCCAGCCCCCCCATGCCCTCCCCCCACTCCCCCCCACCACCCACTTCACACTCAGGTTCAAATCCCTGCCTTGGGAAGTCCTCCCGATGTGAGAGGCATGATACATATGTAATATTGTATTGTACTTCATATTTTACCACTAATAATAATCCCTGCATTTACTGTAGCGCCCTTGAGACATCTCAAAAGATCCTTCCAGTATTGCAATCCATACGAAGGAAGGAATGAGATGCGTCACCAGCAGGAATGAGAATGTGTTACCGGTTTCAGCGTGGTTTGTATTCATCACTGGGCCCTCTAAAGTTTGAGTAATCAGCCAAACTCTGCTGACTTCAGTGTTTTACTGCTTGCACCTCTCTTCGCTCCACACTTGAGGCTAAGCCTTCACCACAAAACTGTTCTCTGAAACTATAGCAACACTCCTTGCATTGGATATCGCGCTTTTCACGTCTTCCCATATTCTAATTCTGTGGCAGTGACATTTTTAATAACCTCTTTTCCAATGGCGCGCTTATCATTTGAAATTTTATCGGCCAGTAAATTCAAAACAAGAGAACAGAAAGGAGCTATTGCGCTAGGATTTCAGTCACTTGTGTCCTATCTTAGGATACTTGTATATCTTGCAAACGTTACAATAATCCTGGCATTGAGACGTCTCAAAGCGCTTCACAGGATATACTGTAAAGTGAATTGACTGCATATTTTTGTGGGCAAAATACGGCAGCGAATTGCGCGCGGCAGCATCCTACAAAGTCATGAAGTAACCAATTTATTTTATTTTTTTCTTGAGGGGTTATTACCAGATGTATTGGGGGTAAGGAGACTTGCCCGAGGTTTCGCCCTGCCAGGGATCAAACCCAGTTCTCTCGCTCGCGAGGCAAATGTTTTGACCACTGAGCTACGGGACTCTGCTTCGAAACTACTTCGCCTCGATACTATTCTCCGCGTACTTTTGTTTCAAGCAGAACCGTCTTGCGTTTGCGCTTTTCGCCCCAGGAAGAGGGACGTGGCAGGCATTTGAAGTTCTCCTTTCCCGAACGCAAAAACTCAGGAAAGCTTTCGTAACTGGTGCCTCCACAAGTTAGTTGGAAAGTTCCAAATGTGGGAATCGGACTCGTGGTGTCCTGTTTATACTTGAGAGAGTTCGGGAATGGCTCGCATCGAACTGCTGGAAAGTCCAAATCCTGTTACTGCATGTCAATGTAATCCTGCACCAGTATTTCAACCCGTGATTGTCTACCAGAAACTATTGTGAGCATAGTTTCACAATCGGCTGATGCCTTTCGCCCACGTATATACAACAACAACAACAACAAGATTGCACTTATATAGTGTCTTTCACGTCGTGAAGACGTCCCAAAGCGCTGAACAGTCAATTCGGGACCCGAGCGGGGTGGGGGAGGGAGGGTCGGGGTAGGGGGAAGGGGAAAGAGAGTGGGAGAGGGGGAAGAGTTAGTATTATACCATCAATTCACTTTACAGTATAATTCTGTGAAGGGCTTTGAGACGTCTAGAAGACGTGAGAAGCGCGATATCAAATGCAAGGACCGTGATTATTCTTATTCTTATGTGAATCATTATCCGGTCAGGGCAATATCGACACCAGTGGTGTTACAACAACAACAAGAAAATTACATTTGTCTAGCGCGTTTCACGTCGGGAGGATGTCTCAAAGAACTACAATGGTGTAAGTGGTGCCAGAGTCCCTGAGCCCATCACCCCCCCTTTGAAAGTGGGAAGGGAGTGAGGAAGGGAGGGGGGGGCAAAGCGGAGGGAGTGAGTTCCAGAGCTTTGGGGTGTAGTGGGTGAAAGCGCCGATGCTGGAGTGGAGGGTGCGAGGGACGAACGGGAAAGCGTAGAACAAACGGGTGTGAATGTTATGCATTGTGACGTACGCCTCAGACCTCGACTCTCATCGTAGGTAGACATTAGAATTCGTGCCGGGCAGAAACCCGACACTAATGTGGGTGTCACATAAAGCGAGGCAGTCTCTCAATGGTAATGAGAGGCTGAGCTGATAATTCTTGAAGCACACAGCTGCCCAGTTGGGATCGCATTCCGCGTGTCTTTTTCTTCCAGAAGGCTGCTGCGACTTCCATGGTCACTTCAGCGTTGACTGAGGCCATTGTTTCAGTCAGCGCGCAAGCACATGAACAGACTCCATGTTTGTTGCCAGACTGTTTGTGGCCATTTTACTCACAGGGACAAAGAATTCTACTATTTATGGGACGCAAGCACAGCAGCTTTTGACGCTGGATCCCAAATGTAGCTAAGAAAGGGTTGATTTGGCTGGTTTCAGCGATCCGAGACGCTATCCTGTGTGAGGGGTGTTATGTTGTTGTTGAGTTTTCTAACCGCTAAAGTACTGGACTGATCAGAGGAGACGACGCCATATGTTTGCCTAGACACAAACAGTCACTACACTCGACAAATAAAACCCGTTGACAGCAAAGAGCTCTCATCCATTGCAGTGAATAGAGGCTATACAGTATCTGCAATGAGTTTCTGGTTATAACGAATCTGTGTAAACTGGGTTATTTGGTTGAGCAAACTTGAGTTATTTCACAAGGTTTAAAAGATACCCTTGAGACCACAGTTTCCTTCAAAAACAGGAAGTACTTTTTGCCAGATGAGAAGCATAATTTGATCAGTTTTCAATACCTACAAATGGAAATATCTTCTGTGTTTCTCGCAGAAACTATTTCTAGATATAGTAATTGAATTCTTGATTAAAGCTGTTGAAGAAAATCTACCAACTAAATACTGTACTACGATTAGTGTTAAATATGACAAACTAACCTAAATTGAGCTGCTCTGCTACAATTCTAAACATATTAAAAGTTCTGGCAAACCTGCTGATGACACTCGTTGGAAGGAGAAGTGGGGGCAGGGTTGATTGCCAGATGTTAAAATAAGAGTATCTTTCTTGCCCAGAGAAACCGTATACTAGTTCAAGAACAGCCCGATATTGTGCGTTTCCCATTGTGGCTAGTGGAGTGATTAATTTTGGTTAGTGCTTTTGAAACTGTGCAAAAAAAGGTCTTCAATGGATGATGGGGGAAAAGGAGAGATATGTTTTGCAAGTTAAATTTTTTTTTAATTAGCCAACTGCCCAAAACAGTTTTCACACACAGTTACAACACAATTCACCCACAAATCTAATTTACAATATATCCTGTGAGGCTCTTTGAGATGTCTCAACAACGTGATAAAGCACTATTGTATATCAAATGCAAGGATCATTAAAAGATCATAATAATAATCCTTGGATTTGATATAGCGCCTTACCACATATTTGAGTCTCAAAGTGCTTCACAGGATATACTATGAAGTGTACTGACTGTATAATAATAATCCTTGCATTTGATATAGCGCTTTACACATCTTATTGACATCCCAAAGCACTTCACAGATTCACAATTTACTGTAAAGTAAATTGACTGTATATATTTGTGGGCGAATCACGGCAGCCAATTGCGCACAGCAGCGTCCCCCACACACAGTCGTGGATTGAAATGACCAATTTAATTATTGTGGTTTTTTTTTTGACGGATTATTATTAGGCGTGTGGAGTAAGGAAACTTGCCCAAGATTTTGCCCTGACCTGCCTTGATTCGAACTAAGGTCTCCCCAGCTTGCAAGACAAGTGCTCTAACCACTGAGCCACAGAAGCTCCAGATAATTGGGGGCGAAACAGCGGCAGCCAATTGCTCAAAGCGGCAGCCAATTGCTCACAGCAGTGTCCCACAAACAATGGTGAACTGAGTGACTAGTTATTAATAATATTATTTTCAAGCGATTATTGAATCTACCTCCCTCCCACCATCCCCCTCCCCCCCCCCATTAGATTATTTGAATCATTATTATAATGATTATTTAATAAACGCCCAATTGGGTGTGAAACCCATCCTTACAAAGGGTCTCCGGACCCAAAACTGTTGACTCACTTTTCCTTTTTTACAAAAACATACAGTCAATTCACTTTATGGTATATCCTGTGAAGCGCTTTGAGATGTCTAGAAGGTGCGAAAAGCGCTGTATCAAATGCAAGGAATATTATTATTATTGATAATTAATATTATTCTAGGGGTGAGAGAGCCAGAGAGAGAGGCCTTGACCGCACACAGAGGTCAGTCAGTCAGTCCCGCAATTGTCAATCCAACAGCCACACACACAATATTAATTCTTAATAATAATATTAATATTATTATTATTAATAATAATATTAATATTATTATGGGGGTAGGGGTGGGCAGGGGGGTGTGGGGGTGAATGACGTAGAACGAGGGGCATGGCTGAGGGGGTGAGTGACGTAGGACCAGGCGTGGGGTCGGGATGACGTAAACGCGGAGAATCGAGGGTCAACGAGTGACAGGAGCGTCCCGCGTAGCGATGTCGAGTCGCGCACACGTAAGTACGCGCGCATACGTAAGAACGCACGGCACGCAGCGGCGCGAGGACGAGGCGGGCGGAGAAGCCGAGAGAAGCTTTCCTCTCTCTCTCTCTCTCTCCCTTTTCTCGCCCGAAAACAAACGTCGTCAAGATGGCTGACAAATTCGCTCGCTTCAACGAAGATCGCGATTTCCAGGTAAAATAAAAGAAGGGAACAAAAAAGAAGCCGGGAGGGGGGGGTGGTGCGGGGGAAGAGGGGACCGACCGAGCGAGGGAAGAAACTACCGATTACGGCATGTATTTTTTTTTTTTGGGGGGGGGGAAGGGGGAAGGGGGAGAAAGGAGGAAAAACGTGAGGGAAAAGAGGAAAGAAAAGTCGACGTGAGGGGAGTGCGCGGCCGGTGGAGGATGACGAGCCCGGCGTTTGGCGTTGGTTTAACTCGGGGACCGTTACCGTTTCTTGCCTCTATCCCCCCCCCCCCCTCCTCATCTCCTCCATACCCTATGCGGGTCTCGGCCTCCCTCCCTCACACGCACATACACACACACCCTCTAATCTCCTCCTCCTCCCACCCCCCCACCCTTCTCCTTCTCGCCGCCGCATCTACCTCTGCAGTGCAGAGAGTGAGAGAGAGAGAGAGAGGCCTTGACCGCACGCAGAAGTCAGTCAGTCAGGCAATTGTCAGTCCAAAGGCCGCACACACACACACACACACACAAGGCTTTCAAAGGCAAAGCAGCAAAACTCTGGCTATAGATGACTGACTGACTGACTGTCAGGGCTGTTGCCACTTAACGTCTCCTTTCCTTCAATTTAAAAAAATGCAGCGAACGGCAACCAAAAAATAAAGTATGTTTTTGTATAAAATAAATAAAATAAGTATTTGCAATGTTTGGTTCTGTCTAATTGGGTATCTTGCCGGGCAAAAATAAATCCACAGGGAAAGAAGGCCCTTTTCCTGTATCTCTAGGAATTTTTTTTGTTTGTTCGCGATTTGCAAAAGCTTTAAATAATGCAATCTTTTTTAAAAAAATCATCATCCTCCCCCACCTCCTATATCCCCCAGGTTTCGCAGCTGTTTTTTTCAACTGTATTTGCAGGTTTTATTATTGATGGAAGGTGGCTATATTGGTGAAACGTAATACTGTACTTGGCATTTAATTTGGGGTTTCAGAATTATTAGTTGTATTTCAAAGGTTACCTACGCACGATTACATTTTGTTTGTGTTGCACTATCCGTTTTGTGGTTTAAAGAGCGAGTTGTATTGTTTGTTAGTATTAGCATTTAAACGTGTTTTATTTTCTGAGTATTTGGTCTGACGCACGTTTTAATTTATAGATGTACCAATCTGTGAAATGCTATTTTCTCCCTATATGAATTTGACGCAGAACTCGGTTTTATAGTAGAAGAAACACAAAGTCTTGATTCCTTTATTGAGAGCTTAATGAACTGTGATGATTTGAAAATGACACATTACAAGTTTCACTTAGTTAAATTTTAATTCCAGTTAAGAATGTTTTAAACTTACCCCCGCAGACCTGTGGCTAGGAAGGGAAGCACATTTTGAGCTACAGTGTTGTCAATACATTCTGTGGTCAACACATTCACAACTATCAATACATTTGTGATTATATTGTAGCTATAGGTGAAGAAAGCATATTCAAGAAAAATTAATTGGACATTATTTTTCCTTTGGGAAGCAACTCAGCTTCTGTGCAATTTTCCACCCTGTCTCCAGTTGAAATTGACTAAACTCAACCAACTAAGGCAACCAGTTTAAATATTGTAGAGGCTTGAGCAGATGAATGACAGTTGTTCAAAATATTATTAAATTGGATTCGGTCCATATTTTATGGTATGCTTTACTAATGTGCCTCTTTCTATTTAAATTCAGTTGGATTTGCACTTGGCAGAACCTTGGGTGGGAAGTAAATAAGTCTGTTTAATCCTTTGTGGTTTGGAGAAGTATATTTTGCATCATATTGTAACACAATACACGACTTGTATATATTATTCAGTTTACTATAAATTGAATGGAACATAGTTCTGCTCAGCAGTTTACATTTAATATCACGATGGAAGGACAGTAAAATCTACCGTACACTGGCAAGACAACTGGCATATTTGCTTGTACTCTTCATTGTGTATTGTTTTCAATCAACAATAATACTTAACACAGCAACAAATACTAATAATAATAGGGACAATCTATAAAATACTACATTACAATTTTAGATAAGCATTGGAGTCCTAAAACACTGTTCAACATAATATTTACATTTCATGTTTGTTAGTAGTATTCATGTAATGTAAAAATAATCCTTAAAGATTAAATGTTGGAATTTTAGTTTGTTTTCCTCTTTCTGCCTTTTCCGTCTGAGCTATATGAACATTTTCTGGCTTAGGTATTTGTTTAGTAATAATTTGGAGGCACCAAATGTAATACTCCCTACTACGGCCTGACTGAGATTAGCTGATTCAGCAACAGAGGACTACCACAGCTGCAGCAAACCATTCCATCGAGCAGACAGCTGATAATAATGGAAATTACCATTTTGTGAAAATTGTAATTTGTGCTCTGCTGTGTATGGGAGTTTAATCATTCATTCCTGGGGATAATGGGCGCCTATTTGTTATACAATATAGGGTAATCCCTTTGGAAATTGGTGTCCCGGAACAAAAAAATAGGCACTACATCATGGTGCATTCCCCTCGCGCCCTCCCAAAAAAGCTTGCCAATTTTGTTCCGCTAGACATCCCCCACATCTGCTCCATGACCGGCACAGACTTCCATCACCTCAGTAATATTGCCAGACTCCACCACTACCTCACCCCCAAGGCCGCCGAAACTCTCATCCACGTCTTTATAACTTCCAGGTTCGACCACCGAAACTCTCTCCTCGTCGGCCTCACCTGCTCCTCCCTTCACAGGCTGCAGATCATTTAGAATTCTGCAGCTTGTGTACTCTCCCCCACCAGGCTTCGTGACCACATCACTCCCACCCTCACCCGTCTCCACTGGCTCCCCGTCACCCAGAGGATCAAATTCAAGATCCTTGTTTTCACTTTCAAGGCCATTCATGCCCTTGCCCCCACCTATTTCTCTGACCTAGTATCTCCCTATCAGCCCACCCGTCCCCTCCGTTCAGCATACACAGGCCTGTTCCGCATCCAGCTCCCTAACCGCCCAACCAGCGGCAGCCGGGCTTTCATCCGCTTTGCTCCGACACTGTGAAACTCCATCCCGCACCCCTCTGCCTTGCTTTCTCCCTTTCTTTCAAGGCCGGTCTCAAGACCTTCCTCTTCGACCGCGCCTTCAGCTCCCCACTAACTCTCCCCAATCTCCTTCCACTTTCCCCCTACCCTCCCCCCCCCACCACCCCCTCGGGTCCCGACCTGACTGTTCAGTGCTTTTGGACGTCCTCCCAAAGTAAAAGGCGCTATATAAGTGCAATTTTGTTGTTGTTATTCATGATATTCATAGGAAGTGATGCTTCTTTCTTAAAGTGATGTCAGCAGCACTTTGTGAGTTGGTGATGGTGATTCATCCTGCTCATGCACACTTCAAGAAAGAAATAAAATCAGTGGCGAAATGGAAAAGGGTCATTCGTATAACACAGTATTATATGTTTGTGTGTGTTGCGGGGTTAAAACAGCATAGTTTCATATTTTTCAGCACCTTGGGTTGTCCTCCCGATGTGAAAGGTACTAATGTAATGTTGATGTTGTTAAAATGTAAATGTTGATGTTGTTATTTGACAGTAATTGTGGGTTGTATAATTGTTATCAGATGTCATCCAAAATTTCAAGTGGATATTGAAAGCAAACAGATCTAAACCGGGTTGAAGTATGCTGTGTTTACTGGCGGTGGAGATCTGGATTAATTGAATTTTTGTGGATAGTGGAGCTGGGGAGATAGGTGAGGAGGGTATTGGAAAAATCAAAGTGACAAGGATTTCAGCTGCATTGGGTGCTTGCCACTTTTGCATGCACAAACGGCACTCTGGTTATTCTGTCACAAGAATAACCAGAGGCTGTCACAAATTTGTGATCAAACAGGTGAATTTGTGGTGATGTGGAGGGGGGAGGTGTTTATATTAAAAAAAGAGAAGCAACTACAGGAAGGAAGGACTCCCAAGCTACACTGACCTGGAGGTGGAGTCATCTCCACAACAGATACAGCCTCTCACATGACCTGGATTAAGTAGTTGGTGCTGAGTCAGCTTGGTGTGCAGCATTGAAACTGGAACATCAAAATGGCTGGAAAGTCACCCAACCCCCTTATTAGTCTCCAGGAAGTTGCCCCTGTATTAGTCCTCCCACCATGCTGTCCTCCGTTGAATAGTCCTGAACAGTCCGTTGAATAGTCAAAAATCAAGGGTTGTATTTATAATGCCTTGCCCCAGAACGTTGTAATAATAATCCTTGCACTTTTCACATCTTCTAGACGTCTCAAAATGCTTCCTAGAATATACTATAAAGTGAATTGACTGTATATATACAGCGAAATCAGGCAAAATTAATAGGGATGGTTAAAATTGGAGAAACAGATATTTGAATAGTAGATGAAAAGGGCAAGGAGGGCATTGAGATTAAAAGATTCTGCCAGAACCCATCAAACTAGTGGAATTGGCTGATGGTCTGAATTGTTCCTCTTGTTTTAGAGTTCCTGTGTTTCTATCTTCCTCTTTTTGTTTGTAGTTCTGGCTTAACTACGTTTGGGTGGGGAGAAAAGTAGGAAATAGCAAAGCAATATTTAGTAAACACGCTTATTTGTTAAGAGCAAGATTTAAAAGTAAGATACTCTTTGATACTCACATTACATTTGTAATCATTTTATTTCTGATTTGAAAATAATATTTAGGCTGCAGTCAGGCAAATAGGAAATATTTGGACAATAAACTGGAAATGTTTATTATTATTATTACTTGGTTACCGCCTGAAATAATAATCGTTATACAAATCTATTCCTAAGTGATTTTGCATTTACTTCATTGTGAATAATCCCTCTATCGTGTGTCCATCATTCTCCCCTTCTTCTGACATACAGTTTACAGTTTCTACTTCAGATCTAGCAAATATGGAGAGTTGCCAATAATTAGATTGATTCAAATAATTTTGACTCACAAATGTGGCCAGAATGATGGCTGCTTATGTGATTTGATTGACACCTTGACCTTCCAGGAAAATATTGCTGAGTTGAACCCTGCTTGCACTATGAATATCATACAGCTTTACACGTTGATACATTTTGTACCTTTATATATTTAAAAACAGTTTCATTGGCAATTAGAAGTATGGAATGTTAAAGGTTGGTTCTCTTAAGATCTTCCAACAGAGTGTATACAATTGAATTGAATCTCCTTGAGCAAATATTAGAATGCATATAATTTTCAGTGTATTCATTTTAGAATAAATTTTTCCTGACATCAGAAAGCTTTATTATACATTACAGAAATAACATGTTCAATCCTAGAGTAAAATATACATAATCTATGGTGTGGAATCCTATGAAATGAAGCATTTTAAAATAAAATTTGTCCACAGCAGATATTGAAAGTGCTAACAAGTTGCTATAGGGCAAGATAAAATTGGAATTGATATTTTCATACTTCATGTATAATTTTTTTTAACCTTTTTAGTAAAAGCTTAAAAAAGCATCAAGATGGTTGAATAACATTACACTGATGTTTCATGTGTATCAGCTTTTAGAATGGTGTTTTGGCCCAGGGTGATGGTGGCTATTTCAGGAGCTGACATACCTAATGATTCCCTTATAAGGCCATATAGTTCCTTTGGTACACTGGCTGCAATTTCTAGACTTCCTTTACAGGATGACCACGTTAAAACTGTAAGTGGATTTTTTAAAAAAGATCAGAATTTGGAATTCACATAAAATTCAGCCTAACATACTTTATTAACTGATGTAAAACATTGTCCCTTTGTCACACAATTTATGTATGCCTTCCAATCATAATGCCACAATCAAAAAGAGGCTCCTTAAACCCCACTGCTTCTTGTTCACATTGCTACATTGCTTATTATTTAATAGCACTAAAAGCAGATTGTATAATGAACCCTACCTGGACCCTGTGGAGTCTTCTAGCTCAGTGGTTAGAGCATTCGTCTCACAAGCGAGAGACCTGGGATCGATTCCACAAGCCTCTGTTAACCTAGCAGTAAATATGGCAGATTGTTTTTCCTGGGGTACAAGTTCCTTCAAAACATAATAATAATAATAATTTGGTCACTTAATCCACAACTCTTTGTGGGACACTGCTGGGTGCAATTGCATGCCGTGTTTCTCTCACAAAATATACAGTCAATTCACTTTACAGTATTTTCTGTGAAGTACTTTGAGATATCTTGAAGATGTGGAAAGCGCTATATCAAATACAAGAATTATTATACATTATTACATAGTTTTATGTAACAATCCTTACATTTTGTATAGTGCCTGTCATGTTGGAAACTTTACAGTATCATGGGATTTACTGTAAAGTGCCTTTGTTTTTTGTCGGCAAATGCAGTAGCAATATCCTCCGAACAGTCCTGAACTGGATGAACATTTTTTTTTAACATTTGGGGGTTTGTTGACCAAACTTCTTTATCTTTTCCAAATATTGCCAGGAGATGTTTTGATATCCCATGACAAGGCACACTAGGGCCTCGGTTTAATATTGCTTCACTGGACTATGAGCTTCTAATAATAATAATCCTTGCATTTGATATAGCGCTTTTCGTGTCTTTTAGACATCTCAAAACGCTTCACAGAATATACTTTAAAATTAATTGTTTTTTTTAAGAATTGTCATAATTTCCTGGGTGGTGTGCTTCCTGTCTACAATGGAAATTTGCTTTGAGATTTTTTGTTCAAAGAAGTTTTACTAGTAAAGTGATCTTATCAGTAAGGAACCTTTCATTTAAATTTAAAAAATAAATAAAACTGCATTCCTTCTTGTCGTGCCTTCAGAAATCATACTGTAATTATGTTTTTGTTTTTAAAAGGCGCCTCAGGACGTCCTCTCGACATGAAAGGCGCTGTACAAAAGTAATTTTGTTGTTGTTTTGATACTTTTGAGCATGTAAAAACAAATTTATACTCGTATAATGCTTTTCAAGTCATTAGGATGTCTTGTGAATTGGTGAACTCATAGCATCCTTGAATACCATTCTTTGTGTCTGTATGCTGCAGTGTGTTATAATTTAGAGCTAAAGAAAGACCACACATTGAGGCGTTTTTCCTCCAGCAGTACAGATTGGCAAATTAAATTTCTGCATATTTTAAATGCCCCACTATATAAAAATGTCATAGTTTGAAAATAAGTAGAGCTATTTAATGAACCAAGTTGATGATGGGTCATCACTGATGTCATGTGCGTCGCGGGTGACTGATGCATGCAGATAACCCATCACCATGCTTAAGCCTATCCAAAAACCAAAATGAGATTTCCATGCATCCCCCTAATTCCAGAAAGTATTAGGCACAAGTTGGCAAGACCCAAGGCTTGGGGACCCCAGAAGTAGCATACTTGAATGACTAAACTAGTCCTTGCCATTCTAAAAGTTAATATGGAATTCAGTGAGGATTTCGTTATAATATAGTTTTATGATTTCCTGATACCTTCACTATCAAGTCACTGCATGCAATATGGCGTATTTCACGTGCTTTACATTTAACTAAGTGGTGAGCTGAGCTACTGGCACAAAACATAAAAGCAGGAGGCACTTAATTGGTGTACCACTTTAGACTGGCAAACGTCAAGGGTATGAGGCTGAGATAAGTGACATTGACTGGGTGGCATTATACAAGGACAAATCAGTAGAGAATAAATGGGCCTTGTTAACATTAACATAATGCAGTGCAGGAAGGACAAGAGCAAATTCAAGTGTAGCAGGGGGGAAATTAATCATGCACACTAAAATGGATCAATAGAAAAGTTTCATAATGATCCTTGAGACATCAAGCAATTCACAGGATATACTGTAAAATGATGTGGCTGTGTGTATTTTGTGTGCAGAAAGATCAAAAAGATATATGGGCCAAATAGCCACCTAGCATGTTGTACATTTCCATGGAAAAGCTGCATATTATATTATTTTCCATCCTGTTTATGAATTTTTTTATGCATTCATTGATTTCCAAATGTACTGCTTTGGATATTCTTTTAAAAAATCTCTTCTTGCTTTTTCAGGGCAATCACTTCGATCAATATGAGGAGGGACACTTAGAGATTGAACAAGCGTCCTTGGACAAGCCCATAGAATCGGTAAGGTGTTGGATATCAGTTGAGAATTTATTTGGTTATCAGTGACTTAAATGCCCCTGAGTAAGGGAGAAGGTAGTTCAGGTTTGAATATTTTTCTTCAAAAATTTAATATAGCAAGTAAAAAGAAAATGTTGAAAATTTAATATAACATTTTGCTTTTTTAATTTGAAGTTTTTTTAACATTAAGTTTATTAATGTTGTGCTGCTATATACAGGACATCGAAAATGCATCTTTATATTTAAGCATAGTGGAAAAAGGTAATCTGCATTTTGTTTGTACTTTATTTTATATAAATTCTATATAAATAAACAAATAAATAGTAAAGCTACTGCATTGCTGCTTCAGTAAAATGCTTAGTAATCATAAAATAATCCCTTTCCGCTCAAATCAGGTGTCTATTTAACTTTTTTTTAAATGGCTCTAATTCAGTTAATTTTTATATTATACGCGTTAATCCAGTACTTCAGTTTTGCAGCATTAGTTGTGCAGTAGTAATCATCGGTCACACATGCTGAAGGATAGAACTTCATGTGCAGTATCGGATGTGTGAAAGGAATGGAAATATATGCTGATCCTTGTCCAGCCAGAGAATACATAGATTTTACCAGATGCAATGATGGCTTTGCCTTGTCATTAGTAGTACTAATTATAAAAAGATTGACTTCAGTATAACTGCGACTCAGTGCTGTTTTTATCCCCTCTATTGAAAATAATGTTTTTGTTTTTTCCCCAATCACAACCTATCAATTTGTTGACTGACTGAATGAATGGTAGGAAGGCATATTCTCAGGCTTCTGAGAAAAGTGTTCTTGAGCTCAGGAATGCCTATCTTTTTAATTTAGTTTCTCCTCAAAATTATAAACCTAGAGCAAAGGGAACCTCAGAGAGTAGATCTACTTTGTAAAGGGCTACCTACAATTTAAAACCAATAAATTATTTAAGTAAACTTTCTAGTCTTACGTAACTTTTGAAAGTATAAATTTGTTAGTCATACCCAATCTGTAATTACACTACTATTGTAGTGACTATGGAACAAAGTACAAAAGTCAGCATCTAATCATAATTTTGTACTATACAAAAGGAGGTTATAGTTAATTCAAATTGTAGTGTGGTTGGTTTGTCTAGATTGATCTGTCACTTCAAGGCGAGCACATTAACTGCTACGTTGCACGCTGTCTACTCCAGTGTAGATCCATGGGCATGTTCTAACCAGACTGCTCTGCATATTCAATAATAATTGCATTATGTTTGCTTAAATGCAAGGCAATCTGATGGTTTCAATAGACAACCATTCTAGTGTGGGAGCACAAGGAAGAAAGCAGTGGGAGTGTGACAAACTTTATAAAAATTGATTTATTCAGAATATATTGTTCACAAATCCTATGTGGCTGGTTTACAAGGATCAGTAGATATTTCTACTCTCACGGAGATGTGCCTGTTTCCATGTAACAAATAATGCACACAACTTGGGGTGTCCGCCATTTCTCTTCTGCAGCAGTTGGGCCATAATTGCTAAGCAGCCATGAACTGGTTTGTATTGCACGCTCTGCTATTTTTTTAGGGTTTCCTGGTTTCTTATCCTGTCCTTCCAGTACAGCGAAATACTTACTGTGAGACTTTGCTGGCATGATGCTTGTCTGGCATGGCAATAGCTGATGATGCATGTTGGTAATACTGCAGGAGGATAAGTTTTCAATTGAGCGGATCTAATAAAATTAATATTACCAAATTCAATTAATTTTAAATGTATTCATTTCTTTTGCTTTGATAACGAGATACCTGCAAATTTCCACCACCTAATTAGTTGACCTCCTTCCTTTATTTGAAACTTTTTTTGTGTTGTCTCCCTCCCAATACTGTTCTATTTTTACCCAATCACAGGATAACTGGCTAAGATCACCCAAACCTTGGTGATCGTTATTGATGTTTTCTAAATCTAGTTATTCACTGAGATGGCTAAAACAAATAAATTATGCCAATTTACTGGATTCTCTACAGTGATGTGAATGGGGGAGATTTCATCTAAAATAATTGTTCATGCACCCTCATGGCTTCATAAATGACCAATAGAACATGAGCAGGCAAATGGAACAACACCTTAAATATACCCAGCAGAGTGTGAGAGTCGCAGGGATTTCTGGACTAGGCTGAAAAATGTCCTAGAAGATTAAGATGGGCAGAAACCTTTGTGGTATTTAGAATTACACAGTTTTCCAAAAGACTTGCTGACTTCCATAACTGACTCAGCAAATCTGACTTGGATTATTAAAGCAAGAGAATCCTGGGTTTTCTATTAGCACTCCTTGATTAAACAAGCCGGTAAAATTGATTTTTAGTGAAAAGAGAGATTTCAGGGAGGGAGAAAAGCTTTTGACCCGTTGTGTTGCTCTTGGAATCAGCCTCATAAGTGGCTATCTCTGCCAAAGTAATGAGGACCTGCGATCCTGCCTGCAAAGATCTCGCCACTGTGTTGAAAGCAGGTGTTCATCAAAAGAGCGGAGAAAACTCTGGCATGGATTAACAGATGCTGAAGGTTTATACTCAATTATGGGTTTTTCGACCACTCGTTCTTCTATCCTCACTCTTTTGTATCCATCACTCTTGGATCAATGCTAAGCAACTGCTACTAATCTTTTGAACCCACAACTGGTGGGTTACAATGTGCTGAAGAAAGGTGAAGCCAAAGTATAAATATTCTTTGGTGGGGATGGGGGAAGGAAGGTAAGCAGGTATCCCTGAGTTTGGAATAGTGAAATATCCTTTTACTGCTTTGAGATATAATGCATTAAAGAACTAACATTGCAAACACTCCCCATTCAGAACTTTATTAAAAAGCCATAAACAGAGTACTAATATCTTCCTAATCTCTCTGTCAACCCAAAGCTATTGTTTATAGAAAAACAGTATTCAGTGTGCCAGATTAGTGGGGCTTTGTGTAATACCTTGAAAAATAGTTAAGAAATTTGATTTACAGATAGATAAAAATCGTAGGGTTCTTTCCTCCATCCCCCATTGTAAAATATGTCCCTCATTATGGTTCTTGAAGCCATTTTATGGTCTACATTTGTGGTGGTCTAGGGTAAATTGGTATCTCATGTCAGGTGGATAATTGATCCATTCCTTTAAAAGCTTTATTATGGATATGAAAAAGGACAAGAAAATTGTCCATATGTAAAAAAATCCCCAAATTTATAAATTCAGATATAGTCCTGCAGCATTGTCTTGAATTGTGCTAAATGCTATGCTACAGCATAAAGTGTACAATTAGTACATCATACAGCAAGCTTGGCTACATTGGAGTCCACTGATTTTGAGGTAATTGTATAAAGAGAACCAATTTATCTGACACTCTGAAGAAATCTTGCTCAACAAAGATGAATAACCTTATAACTATAGCGTTATCTATAACCATTTTGATTATTACAATTTTAACACGAAAACCTAATCAAAACTAGGAATTGTACACAAGTTCAGCTTTCACTGAATCTAAATGGTAGTTGGCTACAAAATCCATTTCCCCCCATTGTCAAGCGACATTCAACAGCTCCATTCCAAACAATCTTTTTAAAGTAACTGAAATTTCAAATAATTAGAGTTCTGAAATGTAAATTAAGCTATTAGGATTCAAGTTTGTATAAGGCAAAGGGAATTCTATTTTGGAAAATTCATTTTCTAATCTACTACTCTACCAGGTTTAGCATGGCTTATTTAGTTACTGTCAGGACTTTGAGCTCAGTCCAAGCTGACACTGCATTGCAGTGCTAAAGGAATGGTGCATTGTTGGTGGTGGTGTCTTTCAGATGAAATGTTAAAACCAAGGCGCTGTCTGCCTGTTCAGGTGGACGTTAAACATCCTATGGCACTATTAAAAAAAAGAGAAGGTAGTTTCTCCTGCCCTAGTCAACAATCCCCTAAATAAAATAGATCATTCACTTCGTAGCTGTTTGTTAGTACAGTATACAAATTGACTCCCATTGTGTTGGTTCATAAAATTTCGCTCACAAAATATGTACAAATCACACTCAATAAACGGCTAGTCTCCCTCACCCCCTACCCTCCATTCCAACCCCTAGCTTGGGTGTGAACCCTGAACTGTCCAGTATCTTGGAACATCCTTCCAACATGAAAGGCACGATATGAATATAATTTTGTTGTTGTTGAAGCTTTGAGACTTCTCAATGACGTGATTAGGTGCTCAGTCTTTCTATTTAATGTTGAGTTTCAAGTAACAGTAAAAGCTTTTTTGTGATAGGTTATGGTTTCTCGCTTTTTATAAACACAACGGGCTGTGGACTCCAAAATGGACAAAGGGTTGCGTTAAAATGGCCGCTGATTTGACATTTAACAGTAGCCGCATGTTTCCTACACTATAAATATTTCATATCGTGTAGCTGTATGGTGTAGCATTACCATTTGGCTGCCTTTGCCATCATCGTGTATCATCTGTAGTGACCTGCAGGATTGTTTTGGGTACTCTTCCGAAGTGCTCTTGCATGTAATACAAATAAGAATCAGCCTTTATATTACATTTTGATTTATCTCTCATAAATATCTATCTCTATATATATGTATGCATGTGTATTTATATATATATATGTGTGTATATATATATTGTACACACAATATTTTTTATTTACTTTGATTTTCTCCATTGTGTCATGGCACACTGCACTGACTTATTGCTGGTATTGAATCGTGGATTTACATTGTGCTTTCACTGTTACCTAATGTAGACATTACTTGCAAGTAGTGATTTGAACAGAAGCAGACCATTAGTGTTTGGACAGTTTCTTACTTTGTGTTACATTTAACTGTTCTTTTGACAGCCCAGTTTTTAAAGCCAGGTTCGTATGGAAATGCTTTCACTCCACTTGCACTGCTTTGGATTAGCCTATTGCTTCATCTGTCTTTTTTTTAATGCATTAATTAATAATAATGCAGTCAGGGTAATGTCTCATTCCATTTTCTCCTCAAGTTTTATTAAGCGGTTCAATATTTCATCATTGGTTTCAGTAGCACAGTTTAAGAATATTTCCATGTTAGAGAGAGAAGGACAAAACACAATCAATCAAAGGATAGGAATGAGGGACAATTCAAACATAGTGTCCAAAATTGTATTTTTTATTTTTTAAGCTCCCATGATGTATATACAATTTAAGGTTATGCATCTATAGAATAATAGGTAAATCTACAGGATGCTCAGAAGCCATTGCATTGGTATCAGGATTTTCCCTTCCAAAGAAGCCCTGTATTCCTAAAGCCAGATTCTCAATGTGAAATAATTTGTAGGTTAGATCTAAACATGAAAAATAAGTGATGAAGTGGGCTTTCACTTTAAATGTAATATAAGAATATTCATTCTAGCGAGAATAGTTCTAAAATAATTTTTCGCAGTATTCAAATTTTGCATCCTTAGCGTAGAATCTTGTTTCACAGTAAAATTACAGTTAATGTAACATCTTTAAGTGTCCTAAAACAGACTAGATTAGCAGCTTGAAATGAACTGCAACAAGAAATTATGAACTGTTAACAGAATTTGCTTCCGTTAAAGTTAACTTACATTTCAGGATTGGATGTATGCAATCTGGCTCTGAATCCAGTATACATATCCATAATTAATTTAAGCTTTTTTTTCTCCTTTATTTGTCCTTTCTCCCAAGTACAGTCTGAAAACTGGAATAATCACATCATGTGATCAACTGAAACCTTTGACCAAAATGTTGATCAAATCCCCACCTAGAATTTCAGAAATGAGAAACAAACATTTCCTCAAATGTCCCAGAGTTTAGAAATTGGGGCTATTTAACACTTATTTAAATAGAAGTTGATCGCACAGATTCTGATTTAAATAGTTATGATTCCTTGAGGGGAAAAATATAAATATTTTTAATTTAAAATACATTGGCATGTGGTGGTTTGGAACGGTAACCGGGCTATTAGAAAATAATTCCCTTATTTAAATTAAGTAAGTTTTATATTGTAAGAATGTCTTCCATCGGAAGTATTACATTTATTCTTTTTGACATACCCAAGACAGACATGTAGTATTCTACCTATTTTTAGTGTAGCTTTTGACTTATTTTATGGTTGTATTCCCGTTAACCAAGCTTAAATCAAAACTACACTGAAAAGAAGATCAATTTGGATCCCAGTTTCTTTTTGGATAGGATCAGATTGGAGACTGAAAAGAAAATAACTTAATTCCTCATGAAACACACTAAATATATTTAATATAGAGAACCAACAATTGGTATTGAGAGCTGCAATAAGTCTCGGTAGAGCCAAGATGTATCTTATTTTGTGCATCAAGACACATATATGTGTGTGTGTGTTTGGATCAGGTGCATTATATTGGACTCCATGTTGGCAAATGTATTGGTTTGGCTAAGTTTGCAACACGAGCCTCGATCAACCCAATCTCCTTCATCAGGAGCTTATTGGAAAGGCAATAGTGATGTTAGTTCCAGAAAGTTTGCAGTATTTTGTCATTAGCTTTAACTTCAAATTTAGCATTACAGTTCAGAACTTGTAGCATATGCTTAAATTTAATTATACGCTTGACAAGTACACTACTAGACAGATGAAAAGTAACTTACCGAAAGGTCACACCTTAAATTCATGTTTGGTAATACAGTATAGATGAAGTGTATTTACTGTGCTTAAAAATAAGAGTCAATTTGTTTTGCCAAAGTTGGTGATAAAACAAATTCTATCATGCCTATATAAATTCTGACATGGGTGTTGCTTTGAATTTGGGAGATTTCTTTAACCTTAAATATATACCTTGTAAATAAAAATGTACACTTAATTCAGTATTGGGTAGAGCATATTTGTAGATAATCACTGAAAGAGATAAGGAAGATGAGACATTATGCTTGCTGCTTTTCCCTCTACATGCACTAATGGTTCTTGCTATTAAACTCATTGCTAGGCCTGTTCATTCTAATCTTGAGCATTTTTTTGTTAGTTTACATGTTAAGTGCATCACAGTCTATGCTTGTGCTCATTTTGTAAATTTACTAACCTCACTGTTCCATTTTTAGTTAATAATGGCTGCATGCTGGTTATAAACCCAATCGAGTCTAGCCTGGATTTTGCTATGAACGTGTTTGGTTTCTAGTGGTGGGACAGATTTTGCACTTACAATCTATCTAGAAAAAGCCTGACACACAGTATAACCAAATTTTAAAAGTAGTTCAGTTGTGTCTGTTTGCAAATTGGTGCTGTCAAGGTGACGGATATGGTTTTAAAAGAGCTTGGTTGTATCAGTTTTGTATCAGATTTCATTTGTTTATTTATTTTCCTTACACCCTGTTTTTTTGTTAAGTGTTGTGCACTAAAGAAACACAGCACACCATCAGAAAATACCAAATTGTGTGAGCAGTTTCTGACATTGTTTTTCCTTAGGATGTCTATCTACCCCTTCCCATTAGCAACTTGCATGTTTATCCATTATACAATGAAACATTAATGTTAACGGGAAGGGTATTTGTATTATTGGAGTATTTTTGGTCTATTTTCTGTTCTGTCTATCAGGACAACATTGGACACCGTTTGCTTCAGAAGCATGGGTGGAAGCTTGGCCAAGGTCTGGGAAAGTCTCTCCAGGGTAAGTTAAGAAACGTCATAAAGTAACAGCAAACACTTTCTAGATTTTATTTCTTAATATGTCTTGAAAAGTACTGCAAAATAATTATTTTCCATCTACAGTTAATGTAGAAACGTTGTATTTCTGTACCATAATGTCTCTCTGCACTAGCCTCTTTTTAACTTCAACTTGTTCTTGCAACATTCCTTTAGACTTATTTCAATTCTCAGGGTGGTGAATGAATGTGATTTTTCTAGTTACACTGATGTTTAGACTGTAACTTCTTTTGCAACATAATTTTTGTATCTTAATGATATACAGGGCAACCGATTATAATATGTATCCTACCCCCTGCTTATAGTTTGGATGTCCTATGAACCCACTCTACCTGGAAGCATGCATGGTATACTATCATGTTCAGCATGGACAGCCTTCAATATTATAATACTGATTTCTACTATGCTAAAATGGTTTCTGTGATCAGGTTGCTGTTGATGTTATTTCCTGCTTGTGTGTATGTGGTCTATGTGCAGCAAGAGTTAGCTGATGTCACTTCCTACACTCAGATCTGCCCATCGTGACATTACAGCCATCTGCCCATAGTGAGCAGAGCACATAAAGTGATGTAAGCAGTAATATAATGACCAGAAATTGGCTGGTATTTTTGCTCGTGGTATCCAGCTGACTGCACTTCTTAAAAAGATTGCCCTATATATCTAGCATAGTGCAATTCAATTGCAACTTAAATTCTTGAAGCACAGATTTCCTGATTCTCCCACCTTGTCGTATAGCCAAGCACTGAGCTTTGAAAGAAATTTTAAAAGAGTGTTTGGCTAATACCTTAATTTTTTTTAAATTATGTTTTATGGTTATTTCCCTTTATTTGGTCTTCGTGATTGGTTTAATATCATGTGCCTTGTGGTTGTTCAGCTTTTTGAAGAAATTATTTGACTTTAATAACTTTGTTAGTCAACCCTGTATGCAAGTGTAGCTGTGTTTGCAGAATCCCTGACTGGCGTGACAGTTGCACCTGGTTTGTTCTCCTCATACAACATAGAGAAATATTATAGTTTTTTCAGGCCATGTCATATTTTTAAAGATGACATGAGTTCAGATCCATCAATGTTTCAATCCAGGGCCTTGCAATTTCCTAAGATACCTGGCGGCTGCAGATTCTAGCCCAACCCTTTTTAACAGGTTGAACCTGAAGTGACATGTAGGAAAAGGGAAATTATAAAGATTCATTATTTCGACTGATTTAAACGATACCTAAGTTTACCTCTATCCTTGTTGGTGGGTGAGTGTGGGGGAAGATAAACAGTCCTTGGATCTGATCTGCCTCCAAAGTGAAGTGTTTGTCAATGTAATATCGGAATTCAGTCAATCCTTTGTCATGGTCTTGGTAATCAGATCCTGAGCGACACAAGTCTGACGCTGTAATGACAGACCAGCCATTCTAGCTCATTGGAGTAAGCATACCAGTCACAGAAATCATTCAGCTCCTGTTAATCCTGCAAGCCGAAGCCTGAACAGTGGTCCTAGCTGGACAAGCAGCAGGAAGTTGTCAGACAGTGTTCCTTTCGATGAGATATTGAACTAAGGTCCTATCTACCTATACAGGGGAATATTAAAGGTCCGATTATACTATTGCCATGGTGCTTTTCCTCCTTACATGAAAGGTGTTCAATCAAATCTAAATCTCCTGTCATATGACCAACCGACTATCCTTGGGGATAGGTTGACAAGAACCAACTGTTGGGCACCCAAGAGTGTCCTGACTTAGGGGAAGGTTAGGCCAGTTGCTTGGAGCAGGAATTCTTTCCAGTTTTTACTAATCCTGCAAGTCAAAGCCTTAATAAGTAGGCTAGTTAAATTGGGAAGTAACAGGAAGCTTGTCAGACAGTGATCTGAAAGACAATCTATGTGGTTTTAGCTAGTTAAACTCCAGCAGTATCACAGCTTACCCCAGCCTGTGCCCAATACTCTTCTCAATTAGGTAACAAGGGAGCATCCCTACAAGGAGAGATTATTAATTTCATTCCAGATGAGCAGAAATTTCCAGGTGTAGGTGCCCGAGTATGTGAAGCCCTGTCATTTATAATGCACCTATTACAATCCTGCATACTCCTTCAATAATTATTTAATACTGTTCAAAGGATAGGCAGAACTTTTGAACAGCCAGGCATTCAGCAGAACAAAATGGTGGCCAGCACCAGACTAAGAGTAGATTTTGGATACTTTTAAGCATGATGATTGTTTCTTCGTGTGTCAATACACCCCCAAAAGAATCATAGTTTTACCTTGTAATTGAACTCATTCTCTGAGGTATCTACGGTTTGATTTTGAAGGTTGCAGCTTTTATGTACAATATTCACTTCATCCTATTGTCATTTGTTACCAAGGTGTAATTGCTATGCATATTCTTTGTTGCACCTGTTGACTTAATATATCGAATAGTCATAGATTCAGACTTTTTGATACAGATCTCATGCTTAGATGACAGACTTAACAGATTTTGTTATCGGATGATAGAACATCAGTTCAGAATGCTCTTCCAACTTTCTAGGAACTGCCATTGATAAGAAATCTTGTTATGGTTCATTACACGATCATATTGTTTTCACATCCAGAATTCCCAAGCCCCAGACTGGTCTCAAATCATCAATGGCTCAGTAGTAAAAAAGCTTATTCAGATAACTGTGTAATCATCTTGGAAATTGGTATTCAGATATTCTCATGGTGTGTATTCTCTCTTATCTTAGGAATGTTCTTTTATCAGGCGGGATGATCCATCTGGTTCACAGCCTGAGTGATGAGAAGGGATGTCTGTTAGACTAAAATAGCACACAAGATACTATATGTTCTTTTTATATCTAAGAAATCGTCATAGCAAAACATGCACTGTAAGTGGAAGAAATGTGTCCAGCAGTATTTCCTCTAAATATGCCCTCACATGGTGTTTTTAGTTACGGATTGCTTAAAGAACCATGTTAATCAGGACGCCTTTTTGGGTTCTCTGAATTCATGATTGTTGGATACCTTGAGTCAAGGTCCCTTAATCGTTAAATTCAAGAAAACAATTTAGAAAATAAGCCTTGGTGTCAAATTGGGAGTTAAATGTAATCATTTTAACCTTTTTGTCGCAAGGACTGTCTTCTTGCTGGTTATATTCAATTTCTTTGTGGCTACGCTTTTAGCAGGGTTGTGAGTGAAGGACAGTGATTTAGTTGGTAGCAATCTCAACTCATTGGAGTATTAAGCCCAATTAGGTTTGAGCAGAGCTACAGTGACATTACAGGCAAATGCCACAAGAGTGCATCAATGTCAGAGATGCTATCCTTTGGATGAGAAACCTTGCTTGATTAAATGGAAGTTCAAAATATTATGGCACAATTTCAAAACAGAAGGGGATTTCTCCCAGTGTAATGATCAATATCCTCCAGATCAAATGGGATGCAAATAGTTAAATTATTTTACACTCTTCAAATATGTGTGAATCCATCCATTGTGGATCTATCAATACATTAAAACATTTAAGAGAATATCAAACCACACACTGTACAGTATATATTATAAGTGTAGGCCAAATGGAAAAGTCTTACCCACAAAACCCAGAGATTAATGATTTTGCTTTTTTTTTATCTTTGTAATCGTGCAAGAAAATTGCAACAAATGTACCCATGCTGGTAAGTGTTTTTAGGTGTTTAAAACATAGGTTTATTTAGTTAATAGCTAAGGATCAGGTAAGTCTTTTTTTAAAAAAAAACCTTAATCAATTTTTGTAAATGTTCCAAGAACTGCTTAAGATAATGAGATTCTGTGCTTTAATATTGTCTTATGTGCATGTCATTGTGGGTGCACTATTCTTTAAGGAATCATAATCATTATTGGCATTAAAACAATATGTCACTTGAACTTGGGAGCAATTTTATTTATGTTTGCATTAAGCAGAAACTAGGTTCTGTTGCATTAGCCAAAAATATATTCAGGTAAGATATAAAGGGATTACATGGTAACTGCTATAGATCTCTTCTATTACATCCCATGAATAATTTTTTGAAATGCATGCTATTTCTTACTCCTGCTAAAGGTTGACTAAAACACCTATTTTTATTTTTTTTTGTTTGCTTTGTGGTGTTTTTTCCACTTGAATTCACTTGTCTGATTATTGTTGATTATTCCTAGTTATTTAACACTTGTGTTGAAAACAATCTCAATTGATTTTCTCTTATGTACTGGGGCGGGTTTGTTTTTCCACTTCAAAGAGCATTGAGATGAAACTAGGAGAGCAGTGTTATTGATTATTCTTCCATCATGAAATCATGGTTGGTATACAATGCTGACAAATGGGATGAAGTTAAATAATAAATACTTGTGTTTGTGTTTGAATCTTTGCAAAGTTGTTTATCTGTTGCAGTGCCAGAAATAATTTAAGCATATAGTTTTCCTTCAAGGTTATTATTTTGCAAAAGGAAAAATGAGAAGTATGTTTAGAGTTGTAGATGATATGAGTTTAGGGATTGTCAGTTGGGTTTCCAATAAAGTGACCTGCAGCAGAAACCACTCTTGAAACCATAAGCCTTTTTTTAAAATCCTCAATGATGAAAAGAACAAAAGTGTAAATATTTCTGTGCATTTCGAACATCTCAAAGTAAGTCAAGAGGGCGGTTGCACAGTGGATAACTGTTATCCAGTGTCTGAACATTTAAACTAAGCTTTGCATCAGCAATTGCGATTGAATTAATTAATTAATAACTCGATTTCCAAGCTGTCAGTGTTAGCCAAGGTAAGATGCTTTTCTAAAGAGAGGGAAGAAGGAAGTAAAGACATTCACAAGTCCTAGTATTAACTTCATTACCAGAAATCGATAAGTAGGTTGGCAGTTATTTAGTTTGGCCTGGGAATGTTGTTTGATGCAGGGAGAAAGAAAAGGCAGAATGAAAATGTGAAGGCATTATGCATAGGTACAGAATCGTGGAAACTGACTAACTACCAAAGAAAAGGTTAACCAATATGATTATGATCTTAGTGACTCTTCCATTAAGATTGACTTACTTTACTCAATCACAATATTAAGTTCCAGCCATGCACTCGTATGGACTAATTTCAGTCTGTGGGTCATTCAATATCCCGCTCGTACTGAGTTGTAGTGCTGTAATGTGGGCTCAATATAAAGGAAGAATTAGCTGAACCATCCTAATAACATTGGATGTGGCTGGCATAGGATATGATTAGTTAATTGACTGCACTTACCAATTTGAACATTGAATTATATATCTCTTTACAACTATAGAGCGGATTATATTATACAATCATATTATATTACAATAATCATTAGTAGCTAATTAAAAAAATTATATATATATATGTGTGTATATATATATAGTAGAAATCAGTGTTATAATGTTTAAGGCTATATGTCGTATATAAAAAACTTGTACAAACAGTTGAGTGTGCTCTGCTATTTCATGATACATATGACATTTCCCTGCTTTTACTCCATATTGTGCAAGCACCTACATTTCTCTTAAACATCTCAGTCAATTCTGTGTTAATGGCCTTCTAGGTCAGGGCGCTTTGCATTCTCAACCCTTTGTGCATTTTCTCAATTGACTGGCTAGAATTTTGAGATTGTGCTCCGTGTTTTGGAATTTTCTCCGAGCTGTTTTCTATCCACTTCATTATTTTAAAGACCATTAGGTCAACCTCCTTTTAGTTGGATGTTTGACGCATGTGCAAGGAAACACATTACCTTTGCTTAAAAGTATTCAAACCAAGTTACTGAGGTCACCCCTTGGCTTTCTCATCTCTAGGAAGTCTAATCTACGTTTACCCAGGGTTTAGTCTGAGACATATCTTGTTTTGGTTAAAAATTCAAAAGGAAAAAGCAGTAGTATTCCTTCTTAGTCACCTATACTAACCTTTCCATTTAGAGCACAGGATAGTGGTAATTTCTCATCCTATTGCCGATTAATCCTGTTTCCTGGTTATTAACATTTACATCTTAAACACAAAATAATATTTAGACTATCGTGTTACCAAAAAGTTGCACTATGAATGGCATTATAAAGAAGTAAGGAATAAAATAAGGATTTTATTGCTCAGTTGTCCGAAAATTATTGTTCGTTATTACATTTGATCAATTTAGTGTGTAATTTTCTTTCTAATCTTCACCTCCCTGGCGTAAGTTTCTCTGCACTTTCCTACTTGCTGGAGTGTAGTGCCTTGGGTGGTAGTTGCCTTCTGGTTCCTCACCAACATCAGTGTTTATGTATGACCTTTATATATGACCCTCGGGAGTGAGAATAACAACCCACTTTCTTGTAGAGGGCAATTAAAGATGAGCAGGAGTTCTCCCCATCCACCTGCCACACAAATCACTGCCAGTGGAAGGTGCTGAAGATTAACCAGGAACAGAAAGCAAGGCTAAATTTTCCGTCCTTAAATTAAGTCAGAGCTGATTTAGCCCTCACCCCGAGCAAACTCAGCACAGACCGAGATTCAGGTGAACCATCGAGGTCCTAGTCTATGGCTCTCGGCTGCACCATCAGGGCTGCTGACACTTAAACCTATTAAAATCTTCAGCTGTGATGAAAAACTAAATGTCCCGAATGGATTATAGTTTTAACAACAGGGTTGATTTTAAGTTGTGCCATAATTTATAAAAGAAAATATTTTTATGGGCAGAAAAGCTGTGTTCTTCCTTGAGTTGGAATGTTAGTGAAACATCAACAACACAAAATTAGATGAATTGCCTATTTAACAACAACAACATTACAAGAGTGATAATAGGTGTTTTGAATATATATATAATATATATATAAGGTTTATCAATGAGATAAATGAAGATAAATGCTTGAGAAATGAACAAAATGTCTTAGAGATTCTGAGCATCTGAATAGTCACATTTTGAGAATGCAGTCTCGAAAGTAAACAATAATTTATCCAAATTCCCAACCGGGTCAAAGGATATTGAGACTGCCATCGATAAAATTGATGTCATCCATTCTATAAGTATACCAAATGATTATTGCTTCCATACATGGATATGAAAGGAAAAACAAATGTGGTTGTGGGTGTAGTAACAAGGACAATATTTTCTTTTTTTAAAGACATAATCCTGCTATGCACCAAGCGAAGCTGCTCCCTGACTTCAGTAATGCCTTATGCTCAACTCTTATGCTAAACAAGGCTTATTTCTTCATTGTTCCCACCTAACAAGTGGTATTTCTTTTTTACAGCATTTTGATCCTGGAGATGTTGTGGTGATGGTAAACTTAGCAGTGGTAATTTTCTTTCAGACTGAATTCCTATCCCTCTTTGTCATCAGTGCACCAATATGAAAGGCTTATTTTCCTTCTCTGTTTAGCCTTCATTCTGCTGCTTGAAATTCATTACCTTTTTTTCTTAGTAAATTTTTTTAAAATGCATCTGTCCTGAGTGGTGTTTGTTGTCCATTAGGGGTTAAATACTGAGAAGAGACTTTGCTGTTTTGTGTTTTTCCAAAAAAAAACCTTTCAATCAGTTCAATTTGAACTTAATAGTATTGTCCAAGAGTTGATTTACCCATTTCCTGGGCACTCGCACTTACTATTGCAAATAAGCTATAATTGTAAAACATTTAGTGTTACTAATATTTGTATAAGAAATATCACATTGATCTGTACAATAATCTGGTCAGAGTCCCTTCACAATGGACCCAAATATGTTATACAAGTCAATGGCTTTTATAACACCCATGTTTTTGTAATCATTGTTGTGTACAGATTAAGGCTGTACCCAGTGTCAGTCAATAAGCTATTTTGTGAATTGGCCAGTACCCACAAATTCAGTAACACTTAATTCAACAAGTTATTAACTTATACAAATTTATTTTTTTCTAATTGGAATTGAACAATTTTACCATCCAGAAATCAGTTTATTTCTCTAAATTAGTTCAGCTTCCAAGGTAAGCAATCTGTTACGTACCAGTTTAGCAAAAAAAATGTTTGGTATACTTTGAGATGTAGTAGTGAAGTGCTAGGCTGCCCCCATTTGCTGGCTTGTTTGGCTGGTTATGAGTGGATTAAAGATTTGTATGACTCAAACACAGTTTTATTAGTACTGTTGAAAGTTTAGTTTCCTTTGCAAAAAGTCCTTTTCATGGCTTACAGACTCCTGCATCAGTTTGGTCTAAAATCTGAAAGTTTTTCAACACATTGTGAGTTTGTTTTTTAATTTTCTCCCATCTATAAATTGGCTATCACTGGAATAAATTGAAAGTTTATTAAAAAAAAATTCTGGACAGCAAGGACTGAAGTTTGGAAGCATTTTACTTTCAAACTCTTTTGACCTTAAACCCTGTATGCATGGAGGAATTGTACATGCCCAGCACCTTCTATGCCCTACCTTACCAAATGTGTATGAAGTGCAGCCTCTGGTGGTGGAATATGTAAAGAATCATCAAATTGGTGTTTCATTTACTTGGATATGATCTGGCCAACATTCAGAAGTAAAATACTATTTGTCTTAAAATCTGCGTCTTTTGGCTGGACTTAAATCTAGAACTGCAAAACGTCTTAATTGTTCAATATTTTTTGTACACTTAACTGTTTTATTTTTTAATCCTTAAATACCGTAGAGGGAAATGAAGGACTACTTTGTTTCCCTCTCTAATCTTGCAATATAGTTTTCAATTACATTTTCCACTAATTCTTCAAAGAATTACAATATTGTAATAAATGCGTTTAATTGAATAATTTATGTCCTGTTCATTAGGGACTAAATTTCTCAACCACATTAAATCACGGGGAACATGATTTACTTTATCCCATTTTGATCATCTACAATTTATACATTAAAGATTTAAATTGCACACAAATATTAAAATTGTAGAATTAATAACTTATTTAAAAAATGTTTTAGTGTGCAAAATATTGATTATTAATTACAAGCGAACAGCCTGAAGGAAATCAGTATTCTTTTAAACACTGTGTATGATGCATACATCAGTGCACATCAGCAGTTAAGGTCAAGGGAGCCAACCTTGATCAACTATATAACACAATTCCCACTTTTCACTCTCCCAGCAAGTGTATTGATTTTGACAGCCTTCATTATTAAGCTGAGTAAATTGTTCAGTGATAAAGTTTTCATAATCTGAATGGGAAACTTAATTTTGGTTCTGACACAATGAGGGTAACTTGTGAATACCAGTTGTAGTCTTCTGACTTTCAAAGTAAATTAATATTCATTTCAAACCAAGAATCTGTCTCTAGGCATCATTGCCAGGGTTACGTCAAATCTTTATAATACTACTGCTTGCTTGGCTAAATTACTGTATTCTGATATTTTACTGTTCCTACTGCAGACTGATATAATGCATATGAAGTTGTTTCCCTAACTGGCCAAACCCCAAAGTGGAATCTAAATACCTTTTCAATATTTTGCTTGATTAAGAAGTCATGCAGTTAAACTATCTTTCTGTCTAATTATGGCTTTATTGTAGCATTTTTAATTGCTTTGTAAAATATTAACCTGCCAAAGATTATCACAGCATTCATTATAAATAATCCTTGCATTTGATATAATGCTTTCATTTGATATAATGCCTTTCACGTCGTGAACGAACGCCTCACTGCACTTCACCTTCATTGCAACCGATACAGCTTCTGTTTTTAGCATGAAGTTTTTAGTGGAAGAGTTCAGTATCAAAAGAGTAGAGACAAATAGATTATTCAAATCATTTCAATTAAAAAATATTAAGACTTACTGTACTGAGAGACTGCACCTGCACATTATCTAATCTTCACTAACATCCAAAAATCTGTAATGAGTGCTATTAAACTCTTAAGCTGTGAGAACGGCTTTTGTTTGGTTCACTGTAGCTTTCTGGCCTCTGCACTCCAAGGCAAGATCTTTACCCACCAGATCCACTGAGCAAGTGATTTGAAACTCGCTTTGACACTTTTCTATAACTGTCCTTTCCTGTTTTAGGAAGGACCGATCCCATTCCAATCGTGGTCAAATATGACGTCATGGGTATGGGCAGGATGGAAATGGAGGTAAGACTCGATTGATTCATAACTCAAATGAAGTATTTTGCTTAAATGTTGAAGTATTCTGTTCTTCCTTGGAGGGAGTACTCATTCCGTACAGACAAAGGAAATGTCCATACAACAACTCACGTTTATATAGAAAGCATTCTCCATGCAGGCCAGCGTCTCACGGCACTTAACAATGGTGGAGTCTGATTCACACATGGAACTCTCAGTAATTTGGTTTCCACGCGTGTCTGATGAACAAAAAAAATCTTACTGAATGTACTTTTGTGGCTTACATTAAAAACGTGTTAGCGCTGCATAGCATTAATAAATTATTTTTGTCTCAAGCTGGATTATGCAGATGATGCTACAGAACGCCGCCGTGTCATGGAGGTGGAGAAGCAGGACACAGAAGAACTCAGACAAAAGTATAAGGTATGAACCATGTTTCGTTTATATGACTCCATTACATGATTGTGTGCATGCGTGCTTACAACAAAATTTGGGTATCTTTATATTAAGAAAGAAAAATTAGATTAGTGGAGTCATAAATAGTGCTTTCACACAGTACATGTTATGCCTCTTTCTGATGGGTATGTAACTCACAATGCAGAGTACCCATTATTTATTCGCCCAAAGTTGAAATGCTTTTTATATAAAAGTTTTATATAATTCTGTGTAATTGCAAAATGAAAAAGACTTATTTTGAGCTGACGTCATCCACTTGTAGGGCAAAGCCACTGCAAAATCTGGGCTAATATTACGAATGAATTGGGACCATGGGAATACCTTCATGTACTGCATGTGAGGGCATAAAAGCAGTGTCTCGGATAGAGCAGAAATTTACTTTTGTATTAGAGCTATGGAGGGGCTGCTGTATAGGATCACAAGGATGATCCTGGAGAGAAATGATATCAGGAATCATCACAAGATTGGTTGGGGTGCAAAAGGTCCTTTTACCCAACTAATCTCATCCCTCCAGAGCACTCGTCCTACTGTCAACCTGCTTTTTAAATAATTATTATTATTATTCATAAAGTCCTGCGGCTCAGTGGTTAGAGCACTTGTCTTGCAAGCGAGGGACCCGAGTTCGATTGCTGCCTGTTTCGCCCACAATCCATTGAGACGTCTAGAAGACATGAAAAGTACTATATCAAATGCACGAATTGTTATTTTATTATAATATATATAATATGAGTCCAATGTTCTGGCCTCTTGCTTAGGACAAGTGATTGATATAACCAGCATTGCCTTTGCAGACATATCCCTTTAGTCCAGCTGCAATGCAAATATTAGTACACTGGATTCAAGTATCCTACAATGATTTATATTCACGTTTCTCTCTTGTTAGGATTTTGCTGAAAAGGAGAAAGCAATTGCAAAAGCTTTGGAAGAACTGAGAGCAAATTTTTACTGTGAATTATGCGATAAACAGTACCAAAAGCATCTTGAATTCGACAACCACATCAATTCTTATGACCATGCTCATAAGCAGGTGAGGGACAATAACTATTGTATTTGAGTGGTTAGATTATGTTTTAGTATCTGTCTATCACTTTGAATTTAATAAGGTTCATGTGCACGTTATGTGTAAAGGAGATTTGGACTTTACAATAAGTGCAGCAAAACATTTTCCAAATGTGAAGTTTTCTTTCAACCCCGAAGAGTCATCGTGTCTGATATACACTCTTAGCTCAATACTCCTGTTTTCCTCGGCACTGCCAAGAACTAGCACTCAGAACTATATGCATTGCTATAGGTTCTGCCTGATAATAGCATAATATAGCTTGAGTTTAATGTCCGGGGATGTGAACTCAATTCATTTGGCAATATCATTCGCTCTCATCATTGTCTTGAGTGGTATTTTTGGTTATAGTGCAAAACCTTAGAATACTGTTATTCTCCATGTGATAAGGTAACTTGGATATCCGTTTAAATATGCTGTCCCATTTAATTTTCAAAATTTCTGTCTCAAACAAAAATATGCTTTACCGTCAGGTGTCTGGATAATATAATGCAATGTTACCAGTAAATCAGGTCCTAATTTCTAGTGTGTGACCCCTTCTGTTTGCCGTGCCCTAATATCTCTGTTGTGACAACATAGAAGTGACTTAGAATGCAGGTTAATAAATGTGAATAGTGTCAACTGGGATCTTTAACGTGACCTGGTTTAGTTGTGTAAATTTGAACTTCCAGTGTCAGGATACAGCATTCACGTCTGATTCAGCAAAGTTCAAAAATAGTAAAACAAACTTTTCTTTTCCCCTAAGTGTTAAAATGCTCGAATTCAATGCAGTTCTGTCATTGAAATCACTATAAACGGTTCTAACAAAAGCTAATATAATGGCATAGCTACATGGCGTAAACTTACTGAGTGCCGTTATTCATGATTCAGCAGAAATCAAATGCATGAAATGCTAATTAAATTAAATTCAATGACCCTGCTTTAATGACCCACAAATCACAGCTCTAAGACTTATATACCATGAACATGTACATCTTGCCTCAGCTTGAATTTGTCTATAGACGGTGGTGTGATGTGCTTCTTCCATGCCTCTACCCACATGTAGGAGTTTAGATCCAAAATGTAGATCAGCATTGTGTTAAAATCAATGTTTCCCTACTTTGCTGGCATAGTGCAAGTAAATACAATCAAGTTTGTGGTATTAAGAATCTATTTTCCTGCGTAAAGGTTTCTAGATATTACTTAATGCCCGTCCAATTGCATTATTATCTCTTACCAAAAAGGACCTGGTTTGATTAGCTAGAAATGAAGCATGTAGCCACTCCTTGCAATAATCATTGCTCGGTGAGACTTGTGAGTGCTTGTTATTTGATGCATATTTTCCCTACACCAGCCCAACCCTGTTGTATTTTTTACTTTTTTTGTGGTGTGACATTTTCAGCTGATGTATTGAGAGCAAATGCTGTATTTCGGAGTCCAAATAATATGAGTGAGTCTTTATAATTAGTGCCTGTAGCTATTCTTCATATGTCTCATATTTTGTCAAAGCTGCATCATTTAGTGCACAACTGCTTCATGCAATTTCGTAGTATTGTTTCATGTGTTGCTTTCCTGTAAAGTTCTCTTGTCAGTAAAAATCATTGTTCAATGCTGTGGGATTTTTATCTTTATTTGAATAAAACTGTTAGCACAAAGTCTAGTATATTGTCCTTGACTTGTGTTTGCAAACCAAGTTGTGGATCATTGAGGAAGTAACAATCAAGGCGGGTATTTTATTTTCAGGCGTTTTTTTCTGGATGAGAAAAGGCTTGAAAGGTCAAACAATCAGTCAGAAAGAAAAATAGCCTTTGATGACATTTTGAAGATTGTGGTTTTATTTGGGGAAAATATATTCCCAATTTTAGTTTTAAACTATGAGTTGCAATTAGTGGAGTGGCTTCCAGTTTGTAAACTCCCAATTTCATTTTTGGTCAATCCCAGCATTATACACCTTTTAGATGCAGAAAGCTAACCAAGCATTCTATTCTGTATTTACTAATAAAATGTGGATGTGATGTATGGTTGAATTCTGCAGTGTTCTGACTTTTAGTTTTGCTTGATATTAGTGAATTGCAGAAATGATCACACAAGGCCTCTTTCGCCATTTCGCCATATTCTGTGAAGTGCTCTGAGATGTCTCAAAGATGTGATAAAGCGCTTATAGCAAATGCAAGAATTAATAAATTGGAATTCATGCAGTCAGCTTCAACAACTATTTAGTAATTTGTGGCTTCCACATTCAAACGATGTTTTGTAAAATAATTCTTCTATTTAGCCCATTTTTTATTCTCGAGGTAATCCTCAATTTGTGCCCTCTTATTCTGAGTTGCAAATCAGATGGTCAAATCTCTTGATTCAATGAACGATTCCTTTGTCATGTAGTATTATCTGGGTATACTTGTTTTGAAGTGACCTATTATTTCAGTTTTGCTTGACTTTTGCCCACTTCCACCATTTCTAATTTTTTCTCTTTTCGTTTTAGTTTTCCATTTTTAATATTTTTCTCCTACCCTCGTCTTTTTCTCTCTTCTTCTAAGGAAATCATGTCATCCTAACCCATGTTTGTTCCTTATATCTTATTACTCTTTGCTTTCACTGCCCATTTAGGAGACCTGAACAAATTCAGAAAAATTGGAAAGCTGCTAATAGACCAAACTCTCGAAGATTTTATTTTAGGTCATATTGGCTGCGACTAGTCACTTGCTATAAACCTGACCAATAAAAATAAATTTGAACTGATCACATTATCTCTAAATTATGTAGAAATAGAAGTTCTGTAGTTTGGTGGTAGAGTACTCGCCTCACAAGCGAGAGGACCTGGTTTCGATTCTCAGACAGAGGGAAATGTTGGGCAAGTTTCTTTACTCCACAGCCTTCTGTTTATCTCGCAGTAAGAAGAAAGCTGGTTTTAGTCAATTGGTGGGTGAATGCCCTTCACTATCCCCAGTTCAATTATTAGTCACCTTAATCTTACTGATATTGGAATGATTTATTACACGTTTCACATTGGCTGAAACGTGAAGCCACGGACTGCTCCAACTGTAGATAACTGGAAATTAAATTGGAGTCAATTTTAGAGTACTACTTACCAGTACTTCAGGTTTAGAAACGGGTACGGTAGACCTTTCTGTGTTTCCTTCTCCCACCATTTAATGGTTCTGCTGTGAATCATCTTGAGCTAAATCTAAATTGGCCCATTTCCACTGCTATTTTTGGTCTTTCATAGATTTGGTTCCCAAATTGTTGCTTCACCAATGGTTTGAGCGACTTTGCTGTCTATTATACTGCTCTTTGCATCATAAGTTTTTTTAAATTCATCCCCACATGGGCGTCAACAAACAAACGTAAAATGGGATAATTTTACATTGGTACATTGCAATGAAAATACCACTCTGCTGTGAAATGGTACTGTTTCCATGCTGGTAAAATCTTAAATAGTTTCAATCTCAAATCTTATTATACTTACACAGGTTGGTTGGCAGCAATATTAAAAATAATTTGAGCAGATACCTAAAAAACATAAGGTTTTCCTTATTGCATAAAAACTGCAATTTCAGTTTTGTTTTCTAATTGCAAGGGTTCAAGTCTTTCATATTCCAAGAACTCTGAAAAGCTGTGATATTTTAACAAAATAAATAATTGATTGAAAAGCAAATAACTTCCTTCAAGTAAACAATATAACCATTCTACAACAACTTTTAGTAAATCGGTGTTGAACATATTCAATATTCACATTTTGAATATGTGTCAAAATATTTTAATATATAAATTTCAAAATATATACTTGACTAAAGGGGTTCACTGTAAATAATGTAACATTTATAAAGCCAACTAAAAAAATCCCTCGTCACTTGGACACTGCTTTTTGCCTGTTCCTTTGTAATCCTATTTGTTGTTGCTAAAGGACCATACTATTTTTCTAGTTCCACCTTCTATGTTTAGTTTCCCCTTGTACAGTTTCGTGTGTTTTTTTTATTTCCGTGATTGTGACAGTGATAGTCATTGTTTAAGAAACAAAATATCCTTTTTTAAAAAAAACAAATTTCATAGCCCAAAGTATGTCCTGTCTATTCCAGGAATAAAGCACGTGCATGTTACTCTTTACTTTAAAAGGTAAGTTGATAAGAAGCCTTCACAGAATGTAACGTAACGTCTAAATTGGTCACTGAATTGAATTTTTTTTTACTGACCGTGTTGAGATTCAATTATTTTGCTAATTTGTGTTGAAACAACCTCTAGAAAATAGTTCTACAATGTTTTTGCTTGGACAGATAATAGCATTGTCATTTGTAAAATAGAGAAATTTATATCCAAATGCATTTTTTTCTTTTAAAAAATGTCTCTTAATACTCTTTTCTTTGCAGGGAAAAGAATATTGACATCTTTTCTTTTTTTTTCTTTTTGCTACAACAGAGACTAAAAGACCTAAAGCAAAGAGAATTTGCTCGGAATGTGTCTTCAAAATCCAGAAAGGACGAGAAAAAGCAGGAAAGGGCACTTCGGCGCCTCCACGAACTTGCAGAGCTACGGAAGCAACAAGAATGGTATGTTCAGTCATGTTTCGCCCACAAAAATATACGGTCAATTCAATTTACATTATATTCTGTGTAGTGCTTTGAGACATCTCGGGGACTTGATAAGGCCCTATATCAAATGCAAGGATTATTATTATTGAGCATTGCGGCTCTTTTTATTTTTATTGCCTGTTTTCTCGAATTCTCTCGTCAGATGGTGTTGTTCTCCAACACCATTTGTTGGAACTGAATGGAATATCAATCGGCCAGCTGCAGTATCGCACTGATTTGTAACTGTTTTGTTCACAGTGCTTCAGGAAGTGGCCCTATGTTTAAAGCTACGACTGTGGCTGTTGAAGAAGATGATAACGATGACACGCCTGTCACCCCAAGCGACAGTGTTGGAGGAAAACCTAGCGGTGCTGTGTTGCCAACTGTTCACAAAATTGTACTTGACAAAGTGGCAGGTGGTAGTAGCAGAGAGGCAGTCGACAACACTGGTCACTTTGTGTGTGGGAGCCCTGCAGTAACAGCCCAGAGCAGCCAGCCGTTTAGCATTACCCTGCTTAAGAATAATTCTAGCACCCCCTTACAAAAGCTGTCGTTTTCTTTCGCGAAGAAGGTTCCAATTAAGTTGGACTCTTCAGCCTCAGTATTCACTGACTTGGGGGAGGAAATCAATGAGTCGGAAATGGAAAACCCCGACGAGAAAGCGCCGTCTATTCAAGAACCACTCAAGTTGATCGAGGTTGAAACTCCTCTAACTGAGGAGGTAATAATAAATAAGGTAGAAGGAGCTAGTCTGTCAGAAAGCGATAACGATTCTATAAACAGTACCTTGTCCAAACTGAAAAAGATGATGAAAAAAGACGAAGAGGGCTGTCAGTCAGAACCTGAATATTATCATTACGTTCCTCCTGCACACTGTAAAGTGAAGCCAAAGTTTCCATTTCTGCTGTTCATGAAAGCGACGGAGAGCACAGAATCCACCTGTGGTAATTTGAAAGGTTTACATACCATTAACAAGAGTTCCGGTTCTAGAACCGCTTGGAAGTCTGAGGAAATAGGAGGCCAAGACTGTGAGGGAAATGAAGCATCTGCTGTGCAACACGGTGACGAGAGACCATTGGCAGAGGTGGAAGTGGATGAAGAAACACAGAATCTCGAGACTGCAAGCAAGGAGGCTTCCAAGAGCGCGCCGGCGAAGCCGATTGCCTGTGAAGAAGCAAAGCAGCAATTGAGTTTTAAAAACCCAGAAGTCCCAAATGGGCCCAAGCCGGTCAGTGAGCCCTTTTTCCCAGTCTTGAGCAAAGATGAGAGTACCACCCTTCAATGGCCCTCTGAATTGTTGATGATTACGAAGACTGAGCCATGCGTCTCTTACAGCTGCAACCCTCTGTATTTTGAATTTAAATTGGCACGTCACAAGCAGGTTAAAAGAAAGAGCAAAGAGGACGAGAAATCCCATACACAGAATAATCCACTTCCTGCTGATCAGGATACACAGGAAAATAAGGCTGATACGAAGGCCGGTGATACTGCCTCCAAGACTAAAATTAGTGAGGATGATATTAAGAAACCACAAGAGGAGCCTTCCCTAAGCTTAGGTAAATCGGAAGTCCAAGTCAATGAGAGAGACACAAACGTTGTTGATAAGGACAAGAGTTTGAAATCACACAAGCATAAAAAGAAAAAGAAGCACAAGAAAACGGGCAAACACTCAAAGGAGACAGCGAATGTGGAGGGACAGGAGCTGAAAGATGGGGCAGCAGCAGAAGGGATTTCAAAAAAAAGGAAAAAGCATAAACGCAAGAATAAAGGTGTGGATGAGAAGCAGAGCAAAGGCATCACTCTAGAGATGTCCAAACAGGTGGTGAAAACAGAGCCATTGGAGGAAGGTAGCCACGTACAGAAGAAAAGGCAACGATTGCAAGATGATTTCCAATACACAACAGTTTCTGTGGAAGAAGGCAGCAGCAGAAAGGAGGAGAGTTCAAACTTTGCTGAGGAGCCCAGCAGTAAGAAGCAGAAGATTGCTACAGTGCCACCTTGTACCGATCCGAGGAAAAGATCATCCGGCCAGAAAGATAGTCGTTCCAGGCATAGGAGTCAAGATGGTGGCGGGGCCAGCAGCAGGGAAGAAGAATCTGATAGCTATGATGAATCCTGTAGGAAACGATCGAGGCAAAAATCCTCTTCGCGATACAGCGAGGATTATGACTCGGGGAGCGAAAGAAGCTACTCCAGAAGATCAAGGAGGAGGCATTCTTCCTCTCGTCATTCCTCCCGCAGATCATATTCATCCGATTCTGATGCCTCTTCGGATGCCAGTGGATATAGTCGTAGACGAAGCTACTCTGACGATAGTTACAGTGACTCGAGCGATCGGTCCCGCCATCGGTCGAAACACTCTCATGATTCAGACGACGACTATGAATACAGGAGATCCAAACACAAAGGGAAGAAGCGTAAATACTCTTCATCTGACGACTACAGGAGCAGTCGATCCAGAAGTAACAGCAGGGGGAGGACTCGAACCAGGACGCACACCATCAGCAGGACACGGACCAGGAGTCGGAGTAGGACCCGCAGCAGCAGTCACAGCAGGAGCCGGAGTAAAAGTAGCCGGAGTGTAACTCAGCGAAGCTGGAAACGGAGCCGGAGCTACAGTAGGGATCGCAGTACTAGCGCCCGACACCGTAGTTCGCGGAGATCAAGTTCAAGAGGTAAAGGGTCACACAGCCATGGCAGTTCCAGTGACAGAAGGTCTAGCCGAAGGAATTCCAGTCGATCCTTTTCCAGGGATCGGGTATATCGTTCAAAATCCCCCCGTTATAGCAGGAGCAGACAGGCGGGGAAGAGGGAAGATTGTTTAAAAAAGGAAACCAAAGTAGAGGATCTGAGAGCCTGCAGCCTGTCTCACAACCTTCCCAGCGGCAGCACGGGGAAATTGTATTTAGAGAATCCACCAACACAAGAAGAAAGAAATTCTTTGACGGCTAAACAGCTGTTGGAAAAGATTCAGTCAAAAAAGTCTGAGAAGAAACCCGAAGTCAATAATGAGGCAACGTTAACGCCCAACAAAGTCGGGATTAAATTAAAAGATCCTCCTCAGGGTTACTTTGGCCCGAAGCTTCCACCGGCCTTGGGCAATAAGGCAATGCTTCCTTTAATTGGGAAATTGCCTACCAACAAAAAGCCGGCAATCAAGAAAACCGAAGGCAGTTGCTCAGACAAAGTAGACACGGGGGAGGATCAGTATTTCGGGGAATCTAAAGATGTAGGAGACGAGGAAGCCAGCCATTCGCCAAATCGGACAGTACAAGAAGAAATAGCGATCGCACAAGAAAAAATAGAAAATGAAGAAATTCCGTCAGTTTCGTGTGAGACGCAGTTTGAAGAACCATTTGCCGCTGAGCCTCCGATCGCGAACACGTTTGTTCCTGACGTAAGTGCTCCGACCGAAATCATGACCGGACCTTCCGAAATACAACTGGCCGAGCCCGAGGAAGCTGTTGTGATACATTATCCCCCTCACGCGGAGCCATTCTCCAATTATATCCCTCAAGTGCAAGACAACCAAGAGGACTTCCAGGAAGACATCAATTCATCCCTCGCTCCGTTAGACCGACAGCCAATAACCTTCACACCTGAGGAAATGGAAAAATACAGCAAATTACAGCAGGCAGCTCAGCAGCACATCCAACAGCAGCTCATGGCCAAACAGGTGAAAAATTTCCCGACCTCGACTGCCTTAGCTCCTGCCCCGGCCATGCAACAGTTTCACATCCAGCAACCGACAGCGGCGGCCACGGCCACGTCGATAACCACTGTCCACCACGCCATCCTACAGCACCAGGCTGCCGCCGCGGCCGCCATCGGTATGCACCCGCACGCGCACCCGCACGCACAACCCCTGACTCAAATCCATCACATACCACAGTCTCTCACGCCAATCTCTCTGTCCCACCTCGCACCGTCTCTGTATCCAACTCATCCGACCACTTTTCTGACCAGCCATCCGATACACATTATCCCAGCCTCCGCCCTCCACCCAGGTCCCCTGGCCCTTCACCACATGCCGCACGCGCTCTATCCCGCTCTCTTTGCCCCGCGGCACGGCTCTGCGGGCGCTGCCTCCGCTCTCCATCTCCATCCTTTCCTCCACCCTATATTCTCAGGACAGGAACTGCAACACCCTCCTAACCACGGCACTTGAGAAGCAAACTTTAACAAACGGTGAAAATGGAGGTCGACCGCATGGCTTTTGTGTCATGAAAAATGTCTCTCATCGGTCAGTCGAGTGTGTGTGTGTGTACATATATATTAAAAAAAAACTACATAGTTGCATTTCATACTTTTCTCCAACAGCCAAAGAGTTCAGGCTTGTTGCCCGAGAATGTGATGCAGTGTTTGTGTGCTTGTAATATCAGGGATTTCCTTTTTAAAAAACAAAAACAAAAAATTAGTTTAGTTGGTTCTGACCATCTGGATCTCCCAAAACTCAACAATACATTATCCAAAAAAGATACAAGGTTAGAAATTAATTGTTAGTAACATCCATATACACCCCCTCTGGCTAACTGACATCGTAGTACTAAAAGCAATGTCTATCCTTGTCAATCTTGACTATTCTGTAAATTCTTGTGATGTGCGCATTGATATGCTTGTGAGTGATATTGGGCGTGATTGCAAGTACTGCAAGGATTCCAGTAATGGATGTGGAAACCATACATTTAGCTTCTGATTTTATGGTAATAAAACCATAAGAGTGGCATGGTATTGGACACTATTAGTCATAAAACCGAATGAATGGCTGCTGTGGAGGTCCTTTGAGACTGGTAAGATGAAGCTGAAAAATGTAATAGAGGAGTCTTATTGCACTAATGTGTGTATTTGCTTCAACGAGTGAGTTTGTGAGTGAAATAATGCAAATTTCATGCCCTAGAGATTGAAAGCATGGAGAGAGAAAGAGAGAGAACCCTTTTGTAATGTCTCAATAATTACAAACATATTTCAGCGAAACTAACTTCAGTGCGGTGGTAGAATTTGGAGAGATACCTTAAGATCTAAAAAAGATCTTTTCATGTTTGCTGTCAAAAAAACTTGACAGTCTTTGTACAAGTTGTAGGATGTAATTTTTTTTTAATGTCTTGACAGTGGAAAGAATTGCACTGAATTCTACAAGTGAAGCTGCTTTTGTAGGTTCATCTAAACAATTGCATACATGTAGAGTACTCCAATATTTTTAAAGAAATTAATTTGGTTTTGTGGTATTCTAACATAGTGCTTTGTGTAAATATGTTTGTAGGTTAAACAATCCTTGTAAAGGTAGACTTCATAATTTTCTGTCTTTGGCAGAAATTAAGCATGTATATTTTACCAAAACCCATGTATTTTTGAAGTTTTTATGTATTTTAAATGTATAAATTCTTGAAGTTTGGTTTATTTTGAGTTTTTTTTGCATATAAAATGTATTCAGTGAAAAAGCAACTTTGCTTCCTTGGTGCTCGGGAGAATCTGGAGTCTAAAAGCTGATTGGAACAGATATGGGCTGGTCGCTGAAATCTCTGGATAAATGCTAGATTGTAGATCATATTAAAAAAAGTCAAGACTAATTAGATTAACCTATAATCAACACGATAAAGATCAATGTGCAGTTGTCTTTAGCTAGCTAATGCCATGGTGCATTTGTGACCTTGGTAGAATAATTATTTCCCATATTTGCTGCAGTTTTAGATCCTAGCATTCTACTAAGCAATTTAGAAGACTCAACAATACAAACCTACAGGCTTGTCTTAGTTACTGAACCATGATAAGTTTTAGTCACAGCCCAGCCCTTTGTTACATTCAGATTCTCCTGCTCTGCAGTGTAGGAATTGTACTAAATTGGGATGTTCTGCCTGCAACTCAGTCATGAGAATGTTATGATGGAATGTATGAAATGACTTCATCACTATGGTCTGTCATACCAGCAAATGAATTTCAGAATCTTTATTTGCATAATAAAATTCAACTGAATTCTTGTTTGTTATGATCCAGATTAATTTACTTTTGATTTTACATAGCAGCAATCTGGTGGTGTGGGTTTAAACTACTAGCTTCTCAAATAATATCATTATGTTTGTACTCTATGAAGTTGAAATTATATGCACCCTGCCTTGCAAAATGAAATAGACTTTTAATTAAGTTCATGTTTTCAAATTTAGATTTTGGCCATATTGTAAACAGTTCAGATTGGAGGAAATAGTTTCACTCTGTTAACTTAAACCTCACTAAAACCTTCTTCGAAAAGCTTTGCAATGTATTCAATCAGAAATCTGTACCTTGTATTTGAACAGCATCAAAGGCTCTTATAAAACTTAGTCAGTAAGATCTATTGAGAGCTTACTTGATTATCCAGTATTCCTAATTGGGTTGGTAGAATCAAGACTAAGTATAAAGCAAATATAGCATAAAGCTTTCAGGCTTTGAAATTGCAAAAAAATATCATAAAAGGTCCATTAAAAGCGAAATATTTCACTTGACCTTTGGGGAAAATGTTCTGGAAAAATAAAGATTGATCTTCTGAAATTGTCAGCCGCCACTAGGAATAAACCTAGGATGGACAATTAATGGCAAGGGTAAAATCCCAATTCTGCAGCTGGAATTTCACTTTCAAAGCATAGGTGATAACATTAAAAAAAAGTCATAAGACTGTTCAATAGTAACTGCCGCAGTTTCAATGCCCACCCCCTCTTAATCATGATATTGGTAGATTTAATATGCCAATTAACTGAATGTCTTTCAATGAAAAGTTTTGCATATTTTGCTGTTTCTATGCGATTTGTTCTCTGATCTAGAGCTTCTAGATTCAATTCTGTCCCCTATATACCCAGCACCTTACAAAGCAGCTTTCTTCATCTGTTAACATCTGTTGTATAACAAAAACTAGGAAGAAATGTAAGTAGCTTATTGCATAAACTGCATATTTTATTTAACTTTGTCACAAGAACATGCAGAATATTACTGTACAATAGGAGAAAACCTTTATAACAATAAAGTATGGATAATTTGTGAAATGTTGAATTCTTATTTATTCTACATATGTTCACTGATTACTATTACGAGAATAATAATAATAATCCTTGCATTTGATAGTGTTTTTCACGTCTTCTAGATGTCTCAAAGCGCTTCATAGAATATACTGCAAAGTAAATTGGCTGTATATTTGAGGATAGAACGTGTCAGCCAATGAACACAATAGTGTCCCAAACGCAATTAATTGCAAGAATATCCACATGTACTATATATATCTATTTATACTATTTATATATAGATATGCACACACAGGATTGCTTTACTTTATGGACAGAATTATGGACTCAATATAGGAAGGATATCAAGGCTATAGAAAAAGGCACAGAAGATATTCACCTGGATGAAGTAAGAAATTAGAGATATTAGTTATGAAGAAAGACTGGAGAAACTGAGGCTGTTTTCCCTAGAATATATGCTGCGCAGATCTGGAACCCCCTCCCCCCCACCCCCACTTCCCTGGGTTTGTGGTTGAGGCAAATACCATTATCAGCTTTTAAAGGGGAATTGGTTAACTATCTGAAAAGGAGCAACATAAAAAGTTGCGGAGAGTGGCACTAAATGGATAGAGCTCTCTCGGAGAATCATCCCATGATGCGGTGAATTAATTGCATCTGCTCTGCCCCACCATCTCTATTGTGTCTTGTTTGATCTGGCTGTTGATTTTTCCATAATGTAAGTCAATACATCATGACATTCAACACAAGACCCAACCATCTGTTGTCACATTGTCTTGTATCCTTAGATTGTTACACTTAAGGTAAGTATTTTACTGGTCACATTGGCAGATGGATCAACGTTTTAAGTCAATAATTAATGCAATTATATAAAAGTTTAATTTTTTTTAACTGCCTTGTATATGAAAACCTCTTTTGTGACTGTATTTATAGGTGAACAGAGCAACAAATTGCCTGCTTTGTTCACCCATAGGTACCTGGATGTAGGAATGGTTAATTTATCAACCCAGACTAACAGGTGAAGCTTTTCATTAACTGTAGCCTCCAGCTTCAGTTTCCTCGTCAGCTATTCGATGGACAACAGTGTGGAAGGATTAAAGGAAAACTTGTGTCAACTGCTGCTCCATTGGCTTACCCCACCTTACCTCTTTGACCTTCTATCCCCCTACCAACCTGACCGACCTCTCCCTCTGCTTAGTGGGCTCCGGCCTGCTACCATGTCCCCCGACCCACCCGTCCCACCACCACTCAGCCCCCGACCTTTGGAATTCGTTCCCGCAATCACTACGCCTCACCCCCTTCCCTGGCCTCCTTCAAGTTCCTTCTCAAGACCTTCCTCTTCGAACGTGCCATCCATCCACTCCCCCTCCTACCCCCCCCTCCTCCTCTTCCCTCCACCCTCCCCGAACCGGACCCCAGCTTGGGTGAGTGAAGTGGACTTGCCTGCGTTCAAGAGGGTAACGTCCTACTGTCGACATTCCACAACAACAACAAAATTCGACTTACATCCACTGATCCCGGAGTAGGAGCACACACTTTCCGAATAAAATCCATCCTCTGGGCTTGTATTCCAATCGTTTCTACACGAGTTTGCACGAGTCACTAGGTTGAAAACCTCGCGGCCATTGATTGTGTTGTCACCAGGTTTCCCCGTGACCTTTACAATGTTCTGCGTGCTCATCTAAAGCCACAGCATCTGCCTTAAGATTGCCCAGAACCTGTGCCCTTCTATCCTGTTGTAAGCCTCCTGTTTTCCTTGTGCATTGCTACCTCATATGATATAATATCTCGTGTGGGGAGCAGAGACCGTGAGGCTTTGTGTATGTAGAGGGGTTGTAGAACATTGACCATATCAATAATAATCCTTGTATTTGATATAGCGCTTTTCACGTCTTCTAGACATCAAAGCGCTTCACGGAATATACTGTAAAGTGAATTGATCGTATATTTTGTGGACGAAACGCAGCAGCCAATTGCGCATAGCAGTGTCCCACAAACAGTCATGTATTGAAATGACCAATTTATTAAGTACAGTCAATCCACTTTATAGTCTGTGAAGGCGCTTTGAGACGTCCAGAAGTCGTGAAAAGCGCTATCTCAAATGCAAAAATTATTATTAGAATGGGAAGGCAGGACGTTCCATATCCTCTCCAACTCTAAATGTGAAAACATTTCTCCTTTATCTTCTGGTGCGCTAACTTGTCTTTAACAATGTTACACCAACCATGAAGTGGCTGCAACTCACTACATTAAGCGGATTAGACGGGACAAAATCACACACTCCTCAAAAACCAAACAACTGCTTTCTCTTACACAATCAGAGTTTGCGAAGTCAGCAGAACTCTTTCGCCCCATAAAATAAACAGTCAATTCAGTTTACTGTATTCGGCAAAGCACTTTGAGATGTATTGCAAGTGGGATAAGGCACTATAGCAAGGATTCTTTTCATTTCTGCAAGACACACAAGTGTCCTAACATTAGACGCAAGTGAATGAAATCCTAATGCCGTCGCACTGTTCTCTTGCTTGTAATATATGGTGCATAAAAATGTCAAAACGATAATTAATCTCACCACAGAAAAAGACTCGGGGCGGGGGGGAAGGCATTACCACCGAAATAGAATGTTTCAGATAGTCTGTACTGTATATAAATAGATCTAGTTAAGTGGAAAGGCAATAGTCACGTTTCTGTACGGGAGGCATGTTTCCTGTCCGATAGCATAGGGTAAGAACAACTGTCCCCCAAAAATAAAAGCATCCCAATCTGCAGAGTGCCGTAAGACCCTCTTCAATGTACCTAGTCTCACACAGACACTCCACGTTACACTATATTTTGTGAAGCGCTTTGAGACGTCTCGGAAGACGTAATGAGTCCTGTAGCTCAGTGGTTAGAGCGCTCGCCTTACGAGCTTTAGACTTGTGTTCGAATCCCGGTAGGTCAGGGCGAAACCTTGGGCAAGTTTCCTTACTCCACACAGACAACATAACCTATTAATAATCCCTCCCAAAAAAACCACAATAATAAAATTGGTCATTTCAATCCATGACTGTTTGTGGGGACGCTGCTGTGTGGAATTGGATTTGTAATTTTATTATTATTTGTTGTGTTTACCCACGCCCAGAGCAGCCCACAACCACCACAAAATTACATTTATTGAGCGCCTTTCATGTCGGGAGGACGTCCCAAGGCGCTGAACAGTCAGTTCGGGACCCGAGCAAGGAGAAAGCAGGGTAGGGGGCAGGGGCGGTTAGGGGGGGAGGGAGAGAGTTGGGAGGGCAGCAGAGGTCGAACATGGTCGAAGAGGAGGATCTTGAGACCGGCCTTGAAGGAGGCGAGGGAGGGAGCTAGGAGAAGGAACTGTGGGATGGAGTTCCAGAGTGTGGGGGGCAGAGAGATTGAAAGTCCATCCGCCGATGGATCGGGCGGGGGACATGAAGCAGATCAGAGCCTGCTGAACGGAAGGGGTGGTGAGGTTCATAGGGGGACAGAGAGGTAGAGTGGGACAAGGCCATGAATAGTCTTGAAGTTGGGAGGAGGGTCTTGAATTCGATCCTCTGGGGGATGGTGAGGGTGGGAGTGAGAATGATGCGGTCGCAGGTGAGGACACGAGCTGCAGAGTTCTGGATGATCTGAAGCTTGCGAAGGGAAGAACTAGGAAGGCCGACGAGGAGGGAGTTTCCTAGTCGAGCCTTGATGTGATGATGCGTGGACGGGGGTTTCGGCAGACCGTGGGGTGAGGCACGGCGATGTTGCGAAGGTGGTGGAAGGCAGTACAGCTCCCTGCCTCACCAGGGTGAAGCTGGCTAGGAGTTGAGCGAGGCCCTGTCTACACACAGAGCCACGGAAATTGTTTTAAAATATTTCGGGCCCTCGTAACGATCCCTTACTCGGAGGCAAACGTTACATTAAAGGAATAAAGGCCACTTCACTTTGCTCTAGTCCTCTGGGTGTTTGGCTGAAACAGGTTTAGATGTAAACCCCCCCTGTCCCTTTTTTAAAAAAATAGAGGTTGGCAAGTACAATACAGTACTTATCTTTCAAGCCCAGTTGGTCACATTTCCTATTGTCAAGTCATCATCCGCAACGGAGAAGTAATATCACTAAACAGCATATTTGACCACAAGAAAAACCGACCTTGTCATCGATTTAGTTCCTTCGAGTCTCCGGGGAAGTGGCTGGTCATTTAATGTTCGGTTCTGTTGGGTTTTGATCCCTGTTTTGAGCGGTAAATGTCCCTGGAAATGTTCTCGCTGAAAACCGGGCAAGTGGCTTCACTCGGTCGCCTTTGCTATTCCTTGGGTATTTTCCCCTCTCTGATCCTGCAAATCCATGCGTTCAATTTGGATGCGGACAAACCGGTGATTTACTCAGGACCGGAAAGGAGCTTCTTTGGGTTTTCTGTCGATTTCTACTTGCCTCGCAATGGAAGGTAAGTAATTTCCTGTGACTTCGAGCTTGTTTCGTTGTGGTCTGGGTTTGCGGCAGTGATTCAAGGTCAGGTTGAGGTGCAATCTCCACTGTGGGGAGGAGGAGGAGGTACTGTTGAGCTCCTGTAGCTCAGTGGTTAGACCACTCGCCTTGCAAGCGAGAGACCTAGGTTCGAATGTAGGCAAGTCAGTCAGGGTGAAACTTTGGGCTGGTTTCCTTACTCCATACACACAAACACGCGCCTGATAATAATCCCTCAAGAAGAAAAAACAATAATAAAATGGGTCATCTAAATCCACGACTCTTTGCGGGGACGCCGCTGTGCGCAATTGGCTGCTGCGTTTCGCCCACAAAATATAGGCAATTCACTTGACAGTATATTCTGTGAAGCGCATTGAGACATTTAGAAGTCATGAAAAGATCTTTATCAAATGGAAGGATTATTATTATCACCGGTAGTCAGTCAATCAATCCAAGCTTACATTTATCTAGCGCCTTTCAAGTCGAGAGGATGTCTTTGTAGTCATTGTAGTGACGACAGAAGCTTCTCAACACATCTTCATGTGGCTCTCCATCCATCCCACTGACCAGAGACACCAGAGGGAGAGTGTAAATTTCTTGGGCACTGGTCAGAGAGCAGTTTGGGCCTTGTCGCCTCTTCCATCATTCTCAAAATGTCTGTTGACCGAAGGCACGGTCGAAGAGAAAGGTCTTTAGCTGAGACCCAAAATTGGGAAGAGAAGTGGGGGGGGGGGGGGGGGGGTGAGGCGAAGGGAGAGAGGAAGGAAGTTCCAGAGTATATTCCAGAGAATATACTGTAAAGTGAATTGACTGTATATTTGCGGGCGAAATGTCACTCGTTGCCGAGACCAACATGTCAAGAATAATAATAATCCTTGCCTTGGATAGATAGAGCTCCTTATCGCGTCTTCGAGACGTCTCCGAGCGCTTGACGGAATATGCCGCAAAGTGAATTGACCGCGCGTTTCGGGGGTGGCAGAATACGGCAGCCAGAGGTACTCCAATAACACCCCCCCCCCCACGACTGTTAACAAAACGGATGAAAGAGGCGATGTTTATGGATATTATAAAATGGCCAAAAATGATTGATGCGGTTGCTCTTTTTCGCGCTGACTGTTTCCAGACCACATCTTGTTGTTGGGGCTCCCAAGGCTCAAACGGAACAAGAAAACATCACTGAAGGAGGCGCCGTGTTTCTGTGCCCTTGGGGGGCCGGAGGAGGGCCGTGCGTTCCGATACCGTTCGACACCAAGGGTAAGAGAGACGACTTTTTGAGAACCGTTTCGATTTCGACGTCAATTGGTGAGGCTGTGCGTTTCAATGTAACTCTAGATGACCGAAGGAGCAGGCTACGAACCAGCCATGCTTCCTGATGGACCTTTCATTGTTATTGAGCACGAGTTATGTCGCCGCACGTGTAACGTCCGATTAAACCACTCGCGCTTTGCGAACAAGATAAATGATTTTCGTCTGCTGTCCCTGATGCTTCGTTAACTTTTTGGGGGCTTAGGTAACCAAAATTCTCGCATCTCCGGTTGGTATATGAAAGACTATAAATCCAACCAGTGGTTTGGTGCAACAGTCAAAGCAGATAAGGATCAAATATTGGTAAGTTGAGATCACGTCTTTCTAATTGGTTCTGTCTATAATAATAATCTTTATAATAATAACATTGCATTTGGTAAAACACCTGATCACAATTCAACAAAAAGAATTGGGTTGCTTTGAGAAATCCAATATTCTCCTATCGCCTGTTGAAATGTAAGCAGTTTTACAAAGACTTTACGTACCAAGCATAATAATCCCTCCCAAAGTAAAATTGGTCCCTCAATCCATGATGGTTTGTAGGACGCTGCTGCTCGCAATTGACTTCCGCGTTTCGCCCACAAAATATACAGTCGCTCTGCTTTGCACTGACAGACAAGCGACCTTGATTCGATTCCAGGTCAGGGCGAAACCTTGCGAAAGTTTCCTTACTCCAACACGCCTGATGATAATCCCTCGAAAGAAAAAAATTGTCATTTTCAATCCACGGCTGTGTGTGGGGGACACTGCTGCTCGCAATTGGCTGCCGCGTTTAGCCCGCAAATACACAGTCCATTTACTTTACAGTATATTCTGTGAAGCGCTTTGAGATGTCTAGAAGACGTGAAAAGGCACTACATCAAATGCAAGGATTATTATTAATAATACAGTAGGACGGGAACAAATTGAGGGACTAACGTTTTATATCTGTGTTCTGTCTCTAGGCCTGTGCGCCCTTGTATCACTCGAAATATTCTCGAGACGAAGAGCACACTTTAAACGACACCAGCGGATTAACACCAGTTGGCACTTGCCTAATTGCGCTTCAGAACCTCAGCAGTTACATCGAGTACTCACCTTGTCGTTCCAATTGGCTCAGAAATTTTATGACAGGTAAAAATATCCCAATTTTTTTTGCACTTTACAATACAATTCTAAATTTCGCTCGTATGACGCCTTTCACATCAGGAGGACAGCCTTAGAAGGAGGCAAGGAGTAGAGCGAGGCACAGGGAACGTGGGATGGAGTTTCACACGGGTGGGGCAGAAAGCCTGGAGGCCCAAATGCCTTATTTTTTAAACCGATACTTTTTATGTTGTGAATTCAATAACAAAGCTTATCAAATATCGGTTTTCGGGGGAAATAATCTCAAAACAAAATACTCATAATTTGATCACTCAATTCACGACTGTTTGTGGGACACTGTTGTGGACATTTGGCTGCCGCGTTTCACCCAAAATTATAGTTACTTCACTTTACATTTTGTGAAGCGCTTTGAGACGTCTCGAAGGGTGGAACAGGCTATATGACCAAGCAATGGAGAGGGTGCAGAGGAGACTTACTTAGGTTCTATTAGAAATGAATAGTTTGAACAATAAAACATTCTCGTGAGTAAGAGACAGTTTATGAGTTGCATGTGTTAAATAATTAATCAGTCCTTGCCGTTATTTCCCAGGTAAATACTCTGACCAGCGGTATTGTGAAGTGGGATGGAGCAGTGAGATAACCGAGGTAATGGCAATTTGTAGGTGAACGCAGCAACCAATTTGCACAACCACAACTTGCACTTATACAGAATAGCGCTTTCTACGCAAGTTAGCATCTCAGTGGGCCCTACACAGCCCTGAAGCGAATAACCAGTGAAATGAATAACAAATATGCAATTTTATAGTGGTTATTCAAAATAGTGTGAGGAAGTTAGATAGAGAAGTTAGCTATTTTGCCCTCTGGCGTCAAAACTTGTAGACTGCTAACACTTATGTCTCACATGTAATAATAATAATAATCCTTGCATTGATATATAATTTGGTCACTTCAATCGACAAACTGTTTGTGGGATACTGCTGTGCGCAAATGAGTGTCGCGTGTTACTCGTAAGATACAGTCAATCCATTTTACAATATGCTCTGCAAAGCGCTTTGTGACAGCTCGATGACGTGATAAGGTGCTATTTTCAAACACAATGATAATTATTATTATTTGGTAACTACTTAATGAACCGCAAGATACCAGTAGCTTACAGTGTGCAGGTGTCACACGCCAGGAAGGGTCAGTTCCAATTCTTTGAAGAGATGAGAGACCAAAAAAACCACAAGGAACCTACTTTCATTTGGATTCTTTTCTTATTAGGACGGAGAAATAATTCTGGGAGGTCCAACTTGCTACTTCGGGCAAGGTAAGGGAGTGTAAACTGCTCAATCCACAGCGCAGTGGCTCACAGCTTGAATTTAACACGATCCTAGAACTTTTTTGTTCAATTATCAATTAGGTTTTTGAGGGAAAAAAATGTTCTTCTGGGATTTATTAAATAAATTAAATAAATTAAATTTTTAAAACGCCGACATCTAAGCAACTGGGATATACGCTTCTCTTACAACTTTAGGTTCAGCCCAGACAGGAAGACTCCTCTGTTTACTCGATGTAATGGTCCCTTTGCTGCGTCCAATTTCAGCTCAAACCCCCAAAGTCTGTAAATCCCCAAACGGCAAAAAATATCATAAATTATTTGCAGCCTTGTTCTTGTCCATTCCCTTCGTTCAGCAAACTCCGGCCTGCTCCATGTCTCCCAGCTGGCCCGCCCTACCATCGGCGGCCGGGCTTTCAGCCTCCCTGCCCCTACACTTTGGAACTCCATCTCACAATCCCTTCGCCTCGCTTCCTCCCTTGCCTCCTTCAAGACCGGTCTCAAGACCCTCCTCTTCGACTGCGCTTTCAGCCGCCCTCCTACCTCTCTGCCCTCCCTCCTCCCTGCCCCACCCACCCACCAACCCGACCCCTGACTGTTCCACACTTTGGGATGTCCTCCCGGGGTGAAAAGCTCTCGACAAATGTAATTTTGTTGTTGTTGTAAAAGGCACTGGGGTGGTTGGAAATAAAAACACAAGTCATTGGGAACACTCACACAGCAGGTCAGGCAGCATCTGTGACGAGAGGAAAGTGAGTCAATGTTTCAAGTCGATGACCTTTCGTCGAGGATTGTTGGCATGGAACTAGAGACTTGGTTTGGGGTGGAAGGAGCTTTACTTTTCACAAGTTGTTATTTGTGTGAAGAATAATCATCTATCTGAGCTGGTTACTGACGGATAAGTGGTTGGCAGCCACGAAGCCTTAAATAACGGTTGATTCTGTCAGAAGAGAAGGCAGGAAGGAAGAAATTAGACTGAGGGTAGGGAGGAGAGAAAAAAAAGCGACCGGAGCGAAATAATTTGATTCAGCGCCCGAAATGCAAAACCTTTATCCATTTCTTTCCTCCGATGCATTTATTCAGGTCTGATTGTCGCTTCTCACGTCGAACAAATTGCAAGTGATAACCAGGATTCAAACCCCAAGTCGACAGCCAGTGACCAGAGGGAAACCGTAGACGCAAAAGGATTGAAAGACAACAGTTACGAAGGTAAGGCGGCTTTCACCTAAGTTCTTAACCGTGGAAATCTTTCGGTGAACGTTTTCGTTTTCCCCTCTTGAATTCTGCGCTTGAGAAATCTCGAAAGACGTGATGGGGGGAACTATATCGAATGCAAAGATTATTATTAATAATCATAATATTTATTATTATCACTGAAGTCTTCACATATTTTGCAAGGTGTTTCTCTATTTGTAAGATGTATTTTCGACGTGAAGGGCTCTATACGAGCATAATTTTGTCGTCGTCGTTGTTTTAAATGATTGACTGCCTTAAAATGCAATCCTGTCGGTATTATTATCAGTGTCAGTTCTTGAGCGTTGATCGTCAACGCAATATAATAACTTTGTTTCTTGTGCAACATGCAGTTTGTCAGCCTGACAGCAGACATGGAAGTTTGCGCAGTTTGCGAGACAGCGGTGGTGTCTGACAGTCTTATCCTCATTCTGTTCTGTATGTACCCACTCTCTAGGCTATTCGATGGCCCTGGGAGAATTCAATGGGGATTCCATAGAAGGTAGGATTCAATGTCTTTTATCATTGTTTCCACAACACAGTCACGGATGCCACGTCCAGTTGTTTGATTACCTGCAAATTGGGCTCCCGATCGGATCAGTCAGTAATGTCTGTACTGTACTGCCCCGGAGACGTGTGAGTGTGTTTGGAAGATTTAACACAATTGATTGGAAACGGCTCACTAACTTGCTCTGATCTCTACAGAAATCATTGTCGGAGCTCCAGGAAAGAACGACACAAAGGGATCTGTATGTATTGACTGCATCTCTATCTCTCTGACCTGCTTGCACCCCACTCCGCTGCTCACACCCTCCACTCAGTTAACACAGCCACTCAGTTAACACAGCCTGTCGTGTCCCCTGCCTCCTGCCCATCACCAACAGTAACTGAGCATTCAGTGGTCTCTGGAAATCCCTACCTCCATCCCATTAACTTGCGTTTATACAGCCCCATGCACACTGATAGGGTCTTACCACTTAACAGTGGCCGAGTTTGATGCCATGCCGGGGAGATTATGGGGAGTCAAAGAGGAAGGTCTTCAACGGAATTGGCTGTAGTACTTTAAAAGGCTTTCAATTCTGGCCAAAACTTCTAACACCTGCGTATTCCCATTTGAGAGCGTTGCGGAAGTAATAAATCGCCCACAAACCATGCAGTCTGTTCATTCTACAGTGTATTCTGTGCAGTATTTTGAGATGCCTAGAAGACCCAATAAGGCGCTGTTTCAAATGCAAGGAATATTATCGATGAAGGTGGCACGACTGACCAACTGGGCTGATGATTTTGGGTCCGTCGTGCGAGACCAGGGATTTTGACTCTCTCAACCCCTTGGTTTTGTAGGTTATTATCATGAACTCCGTAGACATGAAGGCTATTCATACCATCATTGGCGAGCAGGTAATACCAAGTATCTGAGTACCAAGAATGACCAATACTTCATTGTTAAATGACTCAGTGGAGAAATCTGTTTGTAAATGTAAAGTTGTGTTTTGCTGGACCTAGTTACTGTCAACCTAAAGTAAGAGTTTGTGCTCATGAAAGTGAGTTCTGTCGGCACCAAGGCTATGAAACTTACTTGACAATTTCGTGACACTGATTCACAGTGTCACCTCACCTGTGAGCTTTGCCTATTGGGACATCCTCCTGACGTGCATGGCGCTATACAAACGTAACGTTGTTGTTGTTGTTGTTGCTGTAGGTGGCATCGTATTTCGGTTCGGCAGTGGCTGTGCTGGATATAAACAATGACGGGTAAGGGTTCACTTCTGTAAGATGTATATACTGTGTAGATAAAAACGATGGCTCTCTCAATCCACGGCTGTTTGTGGGCCAAACAAGGATAGACAAGGGATAGACAAGGAAGGTCTCAACGGTTTGATAATGCGAGGATTATTATTAGTACCGTAGTATTATTATTATTATCATAGTTATAATCAAATAAAATTGTGGTCCTTTAAACTTCCCAAAGGATCCAAGATCCTGGTCCTCACATTCACATTCAAAGCCCTCGACAACCTCGGTCCCTCTGCCTCGCCCCCTCCCCGGCCTCTTTCAAGTCCTGCCTCAAAATTCTCCTCTTCGATGGTCCCATCGACAACAACTCATCCCCCACCCCTCCCCCATGGCTCTGGACAGTGTCTGTCCAGTGCCATGAGATGTCCTCCTGATGTGAAAGGCGCTTTACAAGTTTAATTTTGTTGTTGTTGTTACCCCCTGACCCTCTTTTCCCCCTTTCTCCCTTGGCCCCACTTTCGCGACTGTTTGTGGGGCGCAGCTGTGCGCAATTTGGCTGCCGCGTTTCACCCACAAATATACAGTCAATTCTCCTTCCTCCCTTACCCTGACCAGTACCCCCACTGCTCTGGTCCCTATCCGACTGTTCAGCGCCTTGGGACGTCCTCCCGACATGAAAGGCGCTCCATAAATGTCATTCTGATTGATTGATTGATTGTTTTTGTGGTTGCTTTCGCTCCCACCCGCTGTGACTTTCAGACGAGATGACATTGTAGTCGGGGCGCCGCTCTTCATTATCCACAGCGCCGACGGACAACTCCACGAGGTCGGGCGGGTGTACGTTTACCTGCAGGACCAGCCCGGGCAGTTCCGGCAGCCGCAGAAACTCACCGGCACTCACCGCTTCGGCCGATACGGCAATGCCTTGGCCAACCTCGGGGACCTGAACCGAGATGGATACGATGGTAAACGAGCGAAGTAAACGAGCGAAGGTGTTGTGAAGGGGAGGAGGCCATTTTAGCCCATTGAAGCCCATGAGCCATTGAATTTGATCCCACGCCTCCAAATAGACTTTTGTCTTGTCTTTTGTAGCTCAGTGGTGAGAGCACTCGTCTTACGAGTATGCGTTCCTGTGTTCAAATCCCCCCCAAAACACGATAATAAAATAGGTCACTTTAATCCACGACTGTTTGTGTGGGACTCCGCTGTGCGCAATTAGCTGCCGCATTTTGCCCACAAACATTTAGTCAATTCACTTTACAGTACATTCTGTGAAGCGCTTTGAGACGTCTAGAACAGTGGTTCTCTACCTTTTTCAGTAATGTACCCCTTGTTAATTTTCAACATTATCACGTACCCTCCCTCCACCCAACCACCTACACACACTCACCAATTTGTTTTCAAGGGCATTGAAGATAAGACGCCATATAAACTCAAACGCAAGGATTATTATTATTATTACCTGTAAAGTTTCCAACCCATTGGGTTTCCAACCCAGATTACTTACCTGCTGACGTTCGCTGACGTGTGTCCCTGCAGATGTGGCGGTGGGAGCACCATTTGATGGTGAGGATAGGAACGGAAGAGTCTACATTTACACAGGACACGCGAGCGGCCTCCACCAGAAGCCTTGTCAAGAGCTGGTGGGCCCTTGGGCATCTGATTCAGGGTCAGCGAGATTTGGCTCTTCACTGAGAGGAGGATCAGATATAGACGCAAATGAATATCCAGGTGATGTATGAAACAGCTAAAGTTTCTGCCTTGTTTCCCCGAGGGCTAATTATTGAGTGGAAACAGGTTGCCAGCAAAGGTGGCTGAGGTTAGCGCTTGACGTGGTGGTGGTGGGGGGGAGGGATGGGCTGGCAGCTGTTGTGGAGGGATGGGAGCAGATGGGCTGAACGGTTTCCTCCACCGAACCAATTGTGGGAGCAGTTGTTCATGTCAGAGTGTGTTCACACTCACACTGTCTCAGAGCAAGAAAAAGGGATGCAGCACCCTCTCGTGGAAACATCACTGAACAACATTCTGCCACGTAAACTCGCGAAATTGCCTTTTTTATGAGTTCGGACGGTGATTCAGTTAATGGGCTTCGGAGTATAATTTGCAGGTTCTGCTTTCCACGATTGTTAACGACAAAGCTAAAGTCAGCCTCTTTACCCACGATCAATAAAAACAAGATTGTCGTGTTATTTAATGCCCAAAACGCAATGTATATCCACTCAAATCTTTGATGCAAACTTTGTGGAGCTCCTGTAGCTCGCCTTACAAGTGAGACACCTGTGTTCGAATCCAGGCAGGTCAGGGTGAAACCTTGGGCAAGTTTCCTTACTCCCCACACACGCCTGATAATAATCCGTCCAAAAAAACAGCACAATAATAAAATTGAAGTCATTTTCAATCCACGACTGTTTGTGGGGGCACGCTGCTGTGCGCAATTGGCTGGTGAGTTTCGCCCACAAATATACAGTCAATTCACTTTACAGTATATTCTGTGAAGCGCTTTGAGACGTCGATAAGATGTGAAAAGCGCTGCATCAAATGCAAGGATTATTATCGTTATTATTAATAGTATTATTATTTACAATTCAACTTCTCTCAAATCAACCAAGTCACTCTTCCCAGAACCCTTTTATACTTGCACCGTCCTTAATCGATTGCCACTTCTGTCGTGGAAGAAAAGATGCAAGAGAGATGAAGGAGAGATAATTACCTTGGTTTTCAATTGGACTCAATAACCCAGTCCCATCGCTCCTTCACAGTGCATCTCAACGCTGGCTTGTCTTTTGGACGAGATGTTAAACAGAGGTCCCGTCTGCCAGTTCAAGCGAACTTTTAAAATCCCATGAAACTGCTTGAAAAGACAAGGCAGTTTCTCCCAGTGTCTTGATCGATAAACGCCCACCTCCCCCCACCCACCCCGCACCCCCAGATGAATCGGTGATTTGCCTCATCGGCTGTTTGTACAACATCTCGGAAGTTATTTACAATTCAGTTGGGAAATACGCTGCCACTCTCGCCTACAAAGTACAGTCATTTACAACTCACATTAGATCCTGAGACGTGCTCCCAACATGAAAGGTATTGAGTCAAATGCAAGGATTCTTCGTACTGTAATCTGCAGTATTATCGCATGTGTTACTGTATTAATCGCTTTGATCAAACTCTTCCCCCATTCACCCCCCTCCACCACCCGCCGCCCTCAACCTCACTCACTGTTGAAGACTACTGTACTATTAGGCCTTAATATTAGCTCTCTGAGATGCTACCTTGCGAGGAGGGCGCTATATCACTGCAAGCTTTTGTTGCTTAGTTGTAAAAACTTATTGGTGATTCTTTCGCAGACTTGATTGTTGGTGGCTACGGTGTGAATAAAGTCGCTGTCTACAGGTGAGGACCCGAGCACGACTCGATAGCTCGACGGTACATGTAGCCTTTGTCTGACTCTTCATCAGACTCAGCCTCGGCCTCTGTGCCAAGCGAACGGGAGATGGAGTTGAGAGAGCAGGTGTAAAACACAATGTAATACAGTAAACACATGCCATTGGGAGGCATTTTCTAGGAGGGCACTAAAAACACACACCCAACAAGATTGGTTTAGCTCCAAGACTGACATTAGTCAGAAAGACACCAGGACTGATGGACTCTACCTCGGGTTACTTAGGGAAACAAGGCAATAGATTTCTGTAGCAGGGACAGACTTTACCCAGAGGTTAATTAATGACTGCAACAAGTTACCAGGCAGGGTTGAAGACCTGTGTGGACGCACTGTATAAGTGCAAGTTGTTGTTGAAGCAGGGATGCTTTGGACTCGCGCGCTTGACACTGTGACAAGCAAGTACGTACGGGTGGTTATACGCAATGAATGAGATCGAACATGTCAAAGAGCTTGCTTCGTCCGAATCAAACTTCTGATCTTGTGTGTGACTAAACAGGGCTCGCCCCGTTATCACAGCCAACGCCAAACTCACTGTGGATCCGCACGTCCTGAATCCTGAAGAAAAGGCCTGTCATTTGGCCAATTCCACTATCACTGTGACATGGTGAGAGATCTCCAGGGGGTTTGTGTGTGTGTGTGTGTATGTGGGGTGGTTGTGTGTGAATGGGTGGAGAGGCGATTGGGTGTGTATGTGGTAGGGTGGGGTGGGGCTGTGCGGAGAAGGATGTGCATTGGAGCTACTATATGCCGGGGTGGGGGAAGGGGAGGGGAGTCGTATGGGTGTCTAGAACTGAATGACTTGCTCATCAATTCACTTGATCACTTTATGCACTTTCTTGTTGCAGTTTTGCTGTCCAGGCCTGCATTTCAATCGAAGGCCACAGCCTTCCAGCAAACATGAGTAAGTTCGCCTACAAAGTGCACAGCAACTACACTCTACACAGTATCTTTTGAGGCAAAATAATTAAAACACCCTCCGTTGCTAATAATCATATAATGATAATCTTGCATTTGATATAGCGCATTTCATATCTTCTAGTGTAGACGTCTCAAAGCACTTTACGGAGTATACTGTAAAGTGAATTGACTGTATATTGGTGGGCGAAACGCGGCAGACAATTTAATGAGGCCGCCTCTCACGCATAAGAAAAAAAAGGTCCGCGTTTCAGTTCACTGGCTGTTGTCACTTCCTGCGTGCGCACACGCACTGTGCAGGCAGCATCGCCGTTGCCATTTCCTGCGTCGGGCGCCTGCGGCTTGCGCGCAGGAAGCACGTGCGCGAAACAGGAAATGACGTGCGCCCGCAATATTCACAGTCACTACACTTTACGGTGCTGTGCCTCCGAAGGACGTCCTCCCAATGCAAAAGGAGCTGTAACAACAATAACAACAACAACAAAATCACACTTGTATAGCGTCTTTCACGTCCCAAGGCACTGGAACATTGAATGCTCGAGACCCGAGCTGAGGACTGGGTGTGGGAGGGAAGGTGGGGATTTAGGAGTTGTCGACGGGTCCATCGAGGGGGAGAGTCTTGAGGTAAAATGTAACGGGGGCAATTATTATTTTTGTTGTTATTAATATTATTGTTGTCGCTTGCTCTTGTGCCCAGATCTGAATGCTGAAATCCAGCTCGACGTTAACAAGCAGAGGTCCCAACAAAGGATTCTATTCCTGCATTCTCAGCAACCGGTGGAGACGTTTCGCTTTCACAACAGAAACAACAGGACGTCGGCCTGCGCTAACTTCACCGCTTACCTCAAGGTGTGTGCCTCCTTGAAACTCTGGACGAATTTTTTTCTCTCAGAGACTGTTAAAGGGCAGGGTATCAATGCATTTTAATGAGGATTTGGGGTTTGCGCTCAACCGGGTGTCTGACATACGCACACACACGCGCGGGAATCCATCACTGCTGCTTCGAAGTATCCAAACGTGGCAAATTTCAGTGTTAGGAATGGAACGGGTAATCTCTCTCCTGGACAGAAACACCCTGCCTGGCTTATTTCTGAGGATATTGGGCGCGGGTTGGCAAGAGCCAAGGCTTGGGGAGCCCAAAATGTGTGTTGGGGTAAACTTCTGGAGTTTAACCAGCCAACGTCGCAGAGCTTGACATTTGAAAGCAGTGTCTGGCAAGCTTTCCAACTGGTTGTCCCGTTGGAACCAAGGCTGCTGACAGCTAGGCTGGCTGGTCTGTCATCGGCAACGCCTTTGAGATATGCAGGAACGCCTGCTCAGGCTAAACAGGTCAGAGTCAGAGGATTGACTTGTCTCTGACCTTCCATCACCAAAGTGATTGGCGTCAGCTCAGCTCCCTGATAGACCCTGCTTACCCCCCCAACCCCCTACCCAAGGGTAGTCACTCGTTAATCACTTGATGCTTGATATTTTCCTTTTAACAGGAGCATAAGCCGCACTCCCCAAAATAAGCAGTTGTGCAGTTGTCTCTCTTTAGAGCGGGCCCTTAAAAAGTCTCTTTTCCTCCTGCGTTGCTCTCCTCTGCCCTTTCTGAATCTCGAGGTAATTCCGCTGATGAAATAATGGACTATATAGTGCGGAAACAAGACATTTGGCTCAAAGAATACGTACTGGTGTTTTATGCTGCAAGTGAACATTCAAGTGTCTCCTCTCTCCCTCTATTCCCTTCTCTCCCACCCCCCAACCACGTACGCAATAAATCCCCCTTAAAAATATACATATTTACGCCTTTTTGCTTCGGCCGCCGCAGGTTTCCGCGAGTTGACTTAGCCCCGTGAAAAAGCTGTGAAACGCCTGGGTTGGGAAGGATTAAATTGCCGACGCTTTCCCTCCCGCAGAACGAAACCAAACTGAAAGATAAACTTAGCCCGATCACCGTGACTCTGAACTGCAGCCTGCAAGAGATCCCCCTGGTCGGCGGTGATAGCCTCACTCCGGTCCTCAGTCCTGACAGCCGCGTGTTCGTCACTAAGATGGTAAGGTTTCCGGAACGTACGTTTCCGAAGCGCTTCGTTGCCGACCGGCCGGCCGGGCGCTTTGCGATTTCCACCCGATGTGAAAGTGCTCTGCGTTAAACGTCACTCATTGCTGTTTTTGTACGTGAGAGTCAGGAATAGATCGTGTTAGCCAAACGTTAGCCAGGACACTGGGGGAGAGAGAGAGAGAGAGAGAGAGAGAGAGAGAAACAGCCTTCTCAAATAGTCAAATAACATAATAATCAAAATAATATTCCTTGCATTTGATAGAAGCGCTTTTCACATCTTATCGACGCCTCAAAGCGCTTCACAGAATATACTGTAGAGTGAATTGACTGTATATTTGTGGGCGGAACATGGCAGCCGATTACACACAGCAGTGTACCCCACAAACATACGTGGATTGAAATTACCAATTTTTATTAGTGAGTTTTTTTGGAAGAATTATTATTAGGCGCGCGCTTGTGTGTGTGTGTGTGTAGAGTAAGGAAACTTGCCTAAGGTTTCTCCCTGATCTGCCTGGATTCGAACACAGGTCTCGCGCTTGTAGGGCGAGCGCTCTAACCACTGCGCTGAGGGAGCTCCATTGATAATAATCAAACTAATACTCTGACCTGGATTTTCTTCTTTACTCTAACACAGGCCCGTATTCTGCTGAATTGCGGAGATGATAACATCTGCATTCCAAATCTCAACCTCTCTGCCACTGTGTGAGTCTCCTCATCTCTCTCTCTCCTTGATTCCACTTGCGAGCTGCCCGGCCGTGAAATAGGCAGTCACAGAACAAGACATGTCACTGGGTTTTCACCCTTGCCGTGGGCTGAGGAGACCATGGGGTACAGTCAATTCACTTTACAGTGTACTCTGTGAGGCGCTTCGAGATGATGATAAGATGTGAAAAGCGTTATATCAAATGCAAGGATTATTATTATTATTATTAAAAGACATTCGCTGTTGGTGTTGGAGAGAGAAATCCTTGGCCCTTGCCAACCGGTGCCTAATATTAGGTAGGCAGGTTGCCTCCCTCCGGGGAGAGAGGTTGCGGATTCCATTCCAAACATGGGAATATCCGTGCGCACGTGGCATGTGTGGCATTCCCAGTCTGGCTTCGGATGCTCTCAAGTCACGGTGATGGGTTTCCACATATGTCAGACGCCCGGCTGACCAAAGTAAAACAGAGAGGTGGTGCAGAGGATCATGTGAAACCTTACTCAAGCAAAACCTTTGGGAGAACAAGAGAGGAGAAGAAAAAACTGACGCCCAACGTTTTGTAGGAGAACGTTGACCCCTTGTGTTATTTTCCCTCTCTGACGCCACTGCAACGAACTGGAGCTGATCTCTGGTAATTGTTCCTGCGATGGCTTACCAGGTTTTTGCAAGTCTGTCAATGGCTGCGAAAGATGCCATGAGTACACTAATAATGCCTTGCATTTGGTACGGCGTCTGATCACGTCTTTGGGACGTCTCGAAGCGCTTCGCAGAATAAACCGTAAAGTGACTTGGCTGCATTTTTTGGGTGGGGGCTGAAGCCGGGCCATCCGTCGGTTTCAGAATCTCAATATAAATGCAGGTAATAATAATCCTTGAATTTGATATTGGCGCTTTTCACGTCTTCTAAACGTCTCAAAGCGCTTCACAGAATATACTGTAAAGTGAAGTGACTGTACATTTGTGTGAGCCAATGGCGCACCGCAGCGTCCCCACAAACAGTCGTGGAATGAAATGACCAATTTTATTATTGTGGGGTTTTTCGGAGGGATTACTATTAACTCTGTGTGTGTGTGTGTGTGTGTGTGTGTGTGTGTGTGTGTGTGTGTGTGTGTGTGTGTGTGTGTGTGTGTGTGTGTGTGTGTGTGTGTGTGTGTGTGTGTGTGTGTCTGTGTGTGTGTGTGTGTGTGTGTCTGTGTGTGTGTCTGTGTGTGTGTCTGTGTCTGTGTCTGTGTCTGTGTCTGTGTCTGTGTGTCTGTGTCTGTGTGTGTAGTAAGGAAACTTGCCCAAGGTTTTGCCCTGACTGACCTGCCTGGATTCGAACACAGGTCTCACGCTTGTAAGGCGAGCGCTCTGACCACTGAGCTAATAGGAGCTCCATGGGGACTCAAGGTACACCGACGGAGACTTCTGCAACTCGTGTTTGTTCTTTCTCACAGGGATAAGGAACGCTTGCTGATTGGCGACTTAAACTCACTCGCGTTGGTATTCACCGCGAGCAACGATGGAGAGGGAGCATTCGAAGCTGAGCTGCATCTGCCCGTTCCTGCGAGCGCAGACTTCATAGGTGTGGTCAGGAGCAACAAGGTACCACCAACAACAACAACAACTTTGATTTATATAACACCTCTCATCCAGGGCAGGGTCCCAGATCATCGGGCAGCAGCTAGATTTCTATCTAGATAAGATGTACATTCGGAAACAATATCTGCAGTCCTGTAGCTCAGTGGTTAGAGCACTCGCTTTGCAAGCGAGAGATCTGGGTTCGATTCCAGGCAGGGTGAAAACTTGTTCAAGTTTCCTGACTCCACACACCTGATAATAATCTCTCAAGATAAAAAAAAACAATAATAATTTGGTCACTTCAATCCACAACGGTGCGTAATTGGCTGCCCCGTTTCGCCCACAAGTATACAGTCAGTTCACTTTACAGTATGTGCTGTGAAGCGCTTTGGGACGTCTAGAAGACGTGAAAAATACTACATCAAATGCAAGGATTATCATTATTATTATTTATACAATCTGTAACACACTGCCTGAAAGGGTGGTGAACGTAGATTATATAGAAGCTTTCAAAAGAGAATTAGAAAGGCACTTGAAAGGGAAAAATTTACAGGGCGATGGGGGATGTGAGGCTAGTTGGTAGCTCTTCCGAAAGAGGCAAAATGGGTCAATCTCCTTCTGTGCTGGAAAATTCTATGATTCTACCTCCCTACATTTTTGTTAGAATAACGTTGATTGTATTTTCTGACACGCCATATTCCTTTCTTGAAGAGTCTCAGTAAGCTAAGATGTAACGTAAGGATGGAGAATGAGATGAGGACAGTTGCCTGTGATCTCGGAAACCCAATGCATAATGGAACCAAGGTGAGACAGAAAGGGTTGTGGGGAGGTGGGAGCGGGGGCGGGGGGAGGGGGTGGGTGGGGGGATAAATTTGCTTGTACAACATTTCATCAAATCCCTTCAAGTCTATTTCACGATCAAACTGAATCCAAGGTAAATTGGCCATGATCCGATAGAATGGCGGAACAGGCTCGAGGGGCTGAAAGCCCTCCTCCTGTTCCTAGGTTCCTATGGAAAGGTTACGGTTTCGGAGTCCAGTTGGTTCTGAGTTTAAACGCTTTCGCTTGCGATTTCTCATGGGTCAACCATCCAGCTACTAAAACTAATCATAGCCCATTTCTGCCACTTTAGCTTCGATCAGCTCACTCAACACACTTACAGTAGGATTAGCACCATCAACACCGTCATATTCTAATTTTTCTGCCCACAAAATACACACAGTCACTCCACTTTACAGTATATTCTGTGAAGGGCTTTCAGACGTCTGATAATAATCCATTCTCCCCCCCCACCCAAAAAAAAACCTATAATAAATTGGTCATTTCAATCCTCGACCGTTTGGGGGGACGCTGCTGTGCGCAATTGGCTGCCGCATTTCGCCCACAAGTCATACAGTCAACTCACTTTACAGTCTATTCTGTGAAGCACTTTAAGACGTCTAGATGATATGAAAAGACCTGCATCAAAATGTGAGGATTATTATTATTATATGTCTCGATGACGTGATAAGGCGTGATATCAAAAGAAAGGATTATTATTATTAATGGTCATCCGTGTTAATTCGAGACATCTCTAAAGGCTCCAATATTAATTACAGCTTGATACGCGCATGCTTTGTAGTGGTCAAGTTATCAAGTTGATTGATTGATTGGTTTACTGTTTTCCTAGCTATCCGTAGGCCTGGAGTTCACTGTTCACAGCTTGGATCAGGTGGAATATGTTACTTTTAGCGCTCAGATAATAAGGTAAGCAAACAGGAGTCAAATAACTAAAATAATAAACAACAACAAAATTACATTTGTATAGTGCCTTTCACATTGGGAGGACGTCCCAAGGCGCTTTATTGCTCCCACAGTTCTGTAACCCTATATCCAATTTTGTTTCAGTAAGAATTCCAAAGGCTCGCACAGTAATGATGTCCACTTGAACCTCATGGTCGCTTCTGTGGCTCAGGTCATTCTAAGAGGGTAAGGACCTATCTTATTGCTCTTTATTCTAAATCCTTACTGTACTTACTGGTTCAATTCTATGCAGGACAAAACCTTGGGCGCGTTTCCTTACTCCACACACCTAATAATAATCCCTCAAGAAATGAAATGATATTACTGTAAATTGGTTATTGCAATGCACGACTGTTTGTGGGGGGGACACTGCTGTGCGCAATTGGCTGCCATGTTTCGCCGACTAATATACAGTCAATTCTGACTTTACAGTATATTCTGAGAAGCGCTTTGAGACGTCTAGAAGACGTGAAAAGTGTGATATCAAATGCAGGGATTAGTATTATTATAATTGTGCACACGGAACACATTGCGCATATACAAACACACATACGCAGCGTATCGCACCAATGTGACACACGCACTTGAAAACACACACACGTAGTAATAATAATAACAGTCCTTGAATTTGGTACTGCCCCTTTCACGTCAGGAGGATGTCTGTCTCGAAGCGCTTTAGTACAAAGTGACTGTGTGCTCTGCGGGCGGGCGCGGCAGCAAATTTGCCGCAGAGCACAGTCCCGCGAGCAGCCACAAACTCAACGGCCAATTTGATTTGGCCAGGACAGGAAGCAGGCCCTCCTCTCCGTCTTTGAGTCTTTTGGGTCGAGACGGTTCACGTCCGCCCGCGACGTTACACCGGGCTTAAGGTCTCCTCCGTCCCAAGCGCGGCACCGTCCGTCCGACAAACACGCGCGTCCCCCCCCCGGGCACTGCATCGCGTTTGTGGACCGCGTTGTCGAAGGAGTTTGACCCTAAATCCAACCTCTGCTTAACGCTAGGGTGTCACTGCCTGAGGAGGTGGTGCTTGAGTTCACTGACGAGTCGCTGGGAGACGCGGAGTCGCTGGGAGACGCGGAGTTGCGGATTAACACTTTGCCTGTAGTGCAACACGTGTACGAGGTACGTACCGGTCAGGGGTTTGCTTCTAGCGTTTGCCCACCAAAATATACAGTCGATTCACTTTACAGTATGCCATGAAGCGCTTTGAGACGTCTCGAAGAGGTCGCAAGGCACTGCGTCAAACGCAGAGATTATTATTATTAATTATTAGTATTACGGGCTGGAAGTGAACATGCTCGTCACACAGAACAAGGGTCTCTTGGGTTTAGATTGAAAATAATAATAATAATAATAATCCTTGCATTGGTTATACCTCCTGTTCACTTCGTCGAGATGTCTCAAAACCCTTCACAGAAAATGCTGTAAAGGTGGATTGACTGTATATTTTGTGGGGCAGCCAAAACTTGCACGCAGTAGTGTCCAACAAAAAGAAGCTGATTGAGGATCTATTAACAGAGAGTGCCTAAAATACTCTCTGGTTTACATTTCTGTGTTTAGCTGCACAACAGTGGCCCGGGAACCATCAGTGACGCTGTGTTGGAGGTGAACTGGCCTTTGGAACTCCAGGGCGAAAGTCTGCTATTCCAATCCAAGATTTTACCACAGAGTGGAGTGAACTGTACAGTCCACAGGAAATATGCTGACCTGTTCCAGGGCTGGGTAAGGCTTTAATAATCCCAGCATTTCATATAGCGCTTTTCTCATCTTATCGACGTCTCAAAGCGCTTCGCAGAACATACCGTGAAGTGAAGTGTGTGGCTGTAAGGCAAAATGTTAATATCTAAGTTGCACGCCTCTCTCGCACGGTATCCTTACTTATCAACCTCACGAGTTACGCAGCACTAACTTACTCACGATTATCGAGGGACCAGGGCCAAGTTACGACCAGCAGCAATTGTCATTTACTGTTTCCGAAACGTGCAAATCTTGCTGGGTGAATACAGTAAAAGCTCGTTTATCCGGCATCCGATCGACCGTCACTTCCTTATAACCGGCATTGCGGAAAAAAAAAAGGTCCGCATTCGATTAACCGGTATTTATCCGGAAAAATGCATTGCATTTTTTTTGCGTGTTTTCGGCCGAATATCCCGCCCGCGCTTTAAACGGCATCGGCCAGGTCCCGAGGGTGCCGGATAAACGGGCTTTTACTGTATTATGATTTTTTATTTGCATTCAAAACAGCATCAGATATTGTAACGACGCATTTTTCGTCCGTAGGAGGAGGCGGCAACTACAAAAAGCCCTTCCACTGCGGATGTGGTGGCGATTCGCAAAGACTATAAGAGAGATGTCAGTGAATTGGAAATTCCTTTGGAGGAGGCCAGCTTTTCTATGGTGAGGGTGTTATTCCATGTGTGAAGATGATATTTTGTTTCATATCTATTTGCCCGTATTAATAATAATAATAATACTTCTGTAACAATAATAATCCTTGCATTTGATATGGCGTTTTTCACCTCATTCTAGACGTCTCAAAGCGCTTCACAGAATATACTGTCAAGTGAATTGACTGTATATTTGTGGGCAAAACGCAGCAGCCGATTGCACACAGCAGGGTCTCCCATAAACAGCATTGAAATGACCAATCTATTCTAGCGTTTTTTTAGACTGGAAAAGATGGTTGAGATGGGATGGTCGAGTGGCAGAGAGACACAAGGAAAGGATGGGTATTTTGCTTTGCGATTAGTCATTTTAGTAACAGGATATTAGTCATCCCTGCATAAATAAAACACTCTACATTTAGTTGCAAGAGTGACGTCAACCGCTCCACGTTATTCATCGGGTCACAGTGTTTGGCGTCTGAAGTGAGGTTGCCCAGAAAATAGGAAGATGTGTGGTTGGTGGAGTCACGTTTCCAATGATTCATACACTCCAACTGGATGTCAGTGTATCACTGACCACGAGTGAGCTGGCACAGTATTGTGCCTGAGCCAAAGTACCGTGCAAAGTGGAGACCCTACCATCAGGTGTCAAGTCACCAGCTGAGTAGATCGGGTTGACTGAGTTCCTATTTTCTGGTCGCACCTGAAGACTTTTCTTTCATAAAAACCCAAGTTGTCGTCGTCGCTGTGTAAAGATCCTTAGATGTTTCAGTTTGGCTCGGCTTGTAGTCCTCTCTGGGGTCGGATCAGTCCGGTGGTACACACTTCAAGTCGTGTCAATGTTTGGGATGGCAAGGCGATTTTGCAGTGATTAGCACTGGGCTGTAATTCTTCCAGAACTGCAGCAGCGTAGAGTGCGTGACCATCAGATGTCACATTGGCCTCGTGGAGAAGGGAAAGGGGGCTGTGGTTAACATCCAGTCTCGGCTGCGGATGGATATTTTTATCAAGGTAAAGTACAATTTCACTCATGCGCGCGCATACACACACACACACACACACACACTCACTCGCTCGCTCACTTTTACACTCACACTCACTCTTATTTCTCTTGTGCTACCTATCCCTACGGTGTTCTCCGTCTTTTCGCGCTCCCTCTTATTGTGTTTCGCGCTCACGCCCCAGTCACGTTTCATCTCTCTAATCCCTCGCTCGCTTCCAATCCGTTGCATCTCCCTTTTCTCTCTGACTCTCTCGCCTTCCTTCTCTGTCTTTCCTGCATTTTTCTTTCCATCGAATCTCTCTCTGGCCCCCGTTTTCTCTCCAACTCTTTCGCTCTGATTTATCGCTCTGATTATCATCGATTTCTTTTTTGCTGCAGAAGACGAACAAACAGTTCACATTCCTGTCTGAGGGTTCCTTCAGAGTGAACAAAATGCCCTATAAAGTACAACCAGAAACCCTGCCAAATGGCAGCGCGATGGTAAGTCTCGAGCCCAGAAGCCACAGCATAAATCTATAGCGGAAATCTAATCTCAAAGCCGATTTGCCCGTTGCTTTGTTCTGCCTTCTCTGTATGTCTCCACGCACTGGCCTTGTGGTTGGCGCACTCACCTCGCAAACGAGAGAACCCTGGGTTTCGATCCTGGGCGGAGCGAAACCTTGGCTAAGTTTCCTTACGCCACAAGCCTCTGTTCACTCGGCAGTAAGTAGGAACCCGGTTGCTCGTCAAATCAGCCACACATCAGAGCAACTTAGACAAAGCTGTTTTTTATCGGCTGCTGTGAAACTACCAGGTCAATTTCATAAATCACTATTATTCCACAGCCTTTTGCTTTCCACTTTACTTCAGTATACAGTATTAACAATCGTAACAATCCTTGCATTTGATGTAGCGCCGTGTCAAACCTCCGAGGCGTCTCAAAGCGCTTCACAGGGTATACCGTACAATGTCTTGACCGTGTATTTTGCGGGTGAAACGTAGTCGTGGAGCAATTGCGCGACCGTATCATTATTAGCGATATTATCATTATTATCGATGGGATCATTCCCCCCAGGAAAGCGATCCGCCAATCGAGCAAGAAACGGGTTCCTACGCACTGCGAGGTAAACGGGAGGCGTGCGGTGGGGTGCGAAGTCGGGAAACCCGCCGAAGGTTTCGCCCTGTGTGAATATACGAGTGACCTTTCGTTTTTTTTTTTTTTAAAACGGTGTGTTCTCGAAGTTGCTGTTGACGCACACGGCAGCCGAGGACTCCGAGTGAGACGCGCGTCTTGTCTTGTCTCGTCTCCAGGTCAACACGGTGATTGTACGCAGGCCTCCGGAAACCAGCTCGCCCGTGCCTGACTGGGTGATCGCCGTCTCCGTCCTCGGCGGTTTGCTGCTCGTGGCTCTGATGACAACCTTCATGTGGAAGGTTAATACCACGGTCCCAAAATACGCGACGCTGCTGTCCTCCCGCAAAAGCCCAAGGTCCCAGCTCGACGAGCGGCAGGGAAAGCTCGCCAAAGACAGCGCTCTCAGTGGCTGGCGATGGTGGCTTTCGCTGGTTAGACTCCAGCGGTTAACACCAAAGCACAATCTGGGGTCCCTCCTCACCCACCTCCACCTCCCTTCACCCCCTCCCCTACCCCACTCCCTCCCGCTCCCCCACCCAACAAGCCTTGGCTCTTGCCAACCTGCGCCTTATGCTTTCCCGAATTAGCTAAGCAGGGTGCGTCCGTCCAGGGGGAAAGAGAGAAACAGAGAGAGAGAGAGAGAAAGGGAGAGCGCATTCCATTCCAACATTCACTCGCAAACATACAGTCGACTCACTTTGCAGTCAATTCTGTGAAGACGCTTTGAGACGTCCAGAAGACGTGATAAGGCGCTATGTCAAAGGCAAGGATGATTCTTCTTCTTATTCTTCTTCTTATTGTTATCTTTCTCTGGGATTTCCATGTGCCAGTGGGACATATGGAAACGTCAAGAGTTGACTGCCAAAGCCTAGCGACTGTTTGGTGTCCGTGGTGTAAGGGAACGGGAGCACAAACCCACAGCTCAGTGTCAGGGGTTTAGAGTAGCCCTCGAGGGTTTGGTTATGGTGAAGGGTAAATGAAATAAAATGAAATGAAATGAAAGTCACCACCCACAACCCCCCCCCCCCCCCCCCACCCACTTTGTTGTATTTTGTTTCCAGTGCGGATTCTTTAAGAGACAACGCCCGCCTACGGATGATGAGGAATAAAATCTGACCAAGGCTCGTTCAATCTGCAAACCTGCTGCGAGCAGCCAAGCATTCAAGGCCTGTCCGTATCCAAAAGACTTTCTAAAAGGGGAAAAAATCACAACTACCTCCCCCCCCCACCACAATCCTCCTCCCCTCCCTCCTCTCTTTTCCCACCCCTTCTCCCTTCCCCCTCTCCTTCCCCCCTTCCTCCCCTTCCACTTCTCCTCTCCCCATCCCCTCTCCCTTGCCCTCCTAGCCTCCCACCTCTCCATCCCCCCTCCTCTCCCACCGTCCCCCAGAAATGTTATCCTTCACAATTAGTTTTATTCCTTCCCGACGTGAAAGGCGCTCTACGAATGTAATTTTGATGTTGTTGTTGTTGTTATTCCAGGCTCCACACATTAACATTAAAGCGCCCACAAATACACAGTCAATTCACTTCTCAGTATATTCTGTGAAGCGCTTTGAGACGTCTAGAAGTTGTGAAAAGTGCCGTATCAAATGCAAGGATTATTAAACTATTATTATTATCTTCTATGGGCAGAATTGTCCAGTGGTTAGATCACTCGCCTTGCAAGTGAGAGAACTGGGTTCGATTCCGGGCAGGACGAAACATTCGGCAAGTTTCCTTACTCCACACGCCTAATAATAATCCCGCCAGCCAAAGGTAAACAGTAATAATTTGGTCACTCAATCCACGCTCTGAGACGTCTCGAAGGATTTATTGTTATTATCAGTTATTGTTACGGGACAAGATTCACGGTATTTTTTCCAATCAAGGGGCGGATTACGCGAAGGATAATATTATCGGAACGTGTAAACGATGCAAATGTTTGGGGCGTATGGATTTTTTCTGTTTTGAAATAGATGATAGTGTTTTGAAACAATAGGTTTTTGAAACATGTAATCAATATGAATTAATATGATCAAGATTGATATTTTTTATCTCATCACCAACCGCGTTTCGCCCACAAATAGGCAGTTCAACTCACTTTCCGGGATGTTCTGCGAAGCGCTTTGAGACGTCTAGAAGACGTGAAAAGCGACGGGGAAAAAGCACACCACAAAACACGAAGAGACTTTGGGAACTTGGTTTCTTTTCTCGACCCCCCCACCCCCCACCACCCCCTATTTTTTCAAGCTGTTGGGGGGGTCTACAGTTATGCTAGGATAGAACAGAGGATGGCGCTGGAAATCCTCAAGTGAAAGGCTCCAGATCTTCTATCCCAACAGTTGATGTGAGGTTGGAGGGAGGGGAGGGAGGTGGTGGGGAGAGAGAGAAAGGAGAGAGAGAGAGAGAGAGAGAAAGAAGACGGATGGCTGAGGACTGAGACACGATTTTTTAAGTGATGGTGCTGTAATAATGCCATCTCTCGCCGGATTGAGGTTGACTCTGTTGACTCTGCTCAGTTGCGGTGTTTGGGTAGTTCTGCCCAAAACACTGAAAACACAGAATGTGCAGCAGGGTGAGTAACAATGTGAAGGAGGAGGGGATGTGTGGGGGGGGGGAGAAGAAGAAGAGAAGGGGTGTAAAAGGAGGGGTGGGGGTGGGGAGGGTTGGAGAAAGAAAAAGGGGGAGGAAGGGTGACAACAACACACACACACACACACACAGATAAATAACTAGATCCATCAAATTGTTAAGCTGTTTTTCTGTTGTGGAGTGTGGATCAAATATCTATCTGTCTCTCTGTCTATCTAGGTATCTATATAAGCTCTTTACGATGGCTTTAAACTAAACTGGGAGACTGTTTGCCAGATTTTTGTGTGTGTGTGTGTATATGTGTGTGTGTATTTCTCAAACAAATGGGTTTGAGGCATTTGTGGCTAGTTGGAAACGATGCTAGGGGGTTTGGGTGTGTGTGTGGGTGGGTGGGGAGGGAGGCAATAGGAAATACCGTCTCATTCCAATGTGAATCCTATCCTTTTATTAAGAAAACTGTGGGGATGGGTTGGAGTGAGGCAGGGAGAGAGGGAGGGGTGGGTGAGTGAGTGAGTGAGAGGAGAGCAGAGAAGCTGTTGATGTTATTTTCCTTGATGTTTTGTAAAGCAAGCCTTTGTGTCTCCCATCTGATGTGTGGGTTGGGTGGTGTGGGATGGGTTGGTTTGGTTGCAAAATGTTCACAATGTTGCTACTCTAAAATCCACTTAGACATTCTGAATCCCTTCACTATTCATCAGTTGATTGTGATTTTTTTTCTCTCTCACGCAGACACACACCACCACCATCACCCACCCACAACACATTACTGACTGTGTAGCTTTGATTTTTCTATTTTGATTTTATTATGTGTGTGTAGGAAAAAATATTATTTTAAGCATTCAATCGGCTGTTTTATAATGGGTGTGTTTTTTTTCTATCATATACGAATATACATATATGTATAGATGTATATATATATGTTTTATTTTGTTCTAACCTTCTCCCAAACACACTATGTTCTTGGTTAGAGAGAGAGAGACACACACACAGACAGCAGCAAACAAGGACTGGATAGGCCAAAGCAAGTATTGGTGCAAAGGAGGTCAAATGGAACAGGCTGGGGCATTATTAAAATGATTCCTTTTGTGTCCTTTTGCCTTTAGTACTTGATTGACCACTATAATCACGAGTGTTTCAGCAGCTTACAAATAGGGGAGAGGACAAAGAGACCCTGATTTTCCGAGGTGGGATTTTCCAATCTATGCCTCCCCTCCCCTCCTCCCTCCCTCCCTTTCCCCTGTGGTTTTGTGAATTTCTTGGGAGAGCGGAAAAACAGTGCAGCAAATGTCTCTCATATAAACGTTTTACATAATGCAATGCTGGCAGAACCACAGCTATTGGTTGTATCTGTCTTCAAAGGCGGTTTAGGTTCTGTATTGGATAGGTTTATTAAGGTGGTGGTATGGTGGTGTTTTCATGTCAAACAGATATACTTAGATATATATACTGTGTATGTATATATATATATATATATATGTGTGTGTGTGTAAAGGGGGAGCGAGTTTACTTACATGTGTCCTTAATGATGCAATCAACTCATTCTGTGATTTTTGTTGTTCAAATGATTGCACAGTTAAAAAAGGCGGCCGTCCTTCCTTTATGGTTGACAGGGCGATAGAAAACGCACACAAAGTAAATCGCCAATATCGGTCGATATTGTGTATTTATCTGTGCGCGAATTGGCTGCCGCGTTTCGCCCGCCAAGGTACGGACAACTCACTTCGCAGTGCCTTCTGTGAAGCGCTTTAAGACATCTAGAAGACTTGAAAAGCGCTTTAACAAACGCAAGGATTATTATTACCTATTTTCAGTAAGATCTCTAATTTCATAACTTTCTCTTCCACACTGTCGTTGTCACCTACAACACATGATCTCTGAATACAGGGCAATGTCATTCTTCAGTGGAGCCAGCAGGCCCCAGTTGGTCGATCGGAAGTTGGCTGTGTGATCTGTGAGATATTGGGATAGGGAGGACATGTGCTCGTGACGGGTTAAAGGGAGAAGTGTTTCAGGTCAGCAAAGCATTACAGCGCGCAACGCTTTCACGAGTGGCGTTTGCGGCCAGGATAACACAACAACAACTTGCGTTTATATAGCGTTTGAAAGAGAATTGGAATCACAATTCAAGAGGAGGAAACCTATTAATAATAATAATCCTTGCATTTGATATAACGCTCTATATATGTCTTCCAGACACCTCAAAGCGCTTCACAGAATATACTATAAAGTGAATTGACCGTATATTTGTGGGTGAAACACGGCAGCCAATTGCACACAGCAGTGTCCCCACAAACAGTCGTAGATTGAAATGACCAATTATATTATTATGGATTTTTTGGAGGGATTATTATTAGACTAGTGGAGTACGGAAACTTTCCCAGCTCACCCCGACCTGCCTGGATTCGAGCACAGGTCTCACGCTTGTAAAGGCAAGTGCTCTAACCACCGAGCTGCAGGACTCCACAATTAAGGGACGAAAGGGAACAGAGAATTAGAATTGGATAGCTCAACCAGAGGACTGACCCCAGCTAGTTTAGGTCAGGGGTCCTCCTATACTGTAACCTATATTGGTTCACAGTCAGGCTGGGCTGTCTCGCTATTGCCAAATCGAACCATCGGAGATGCGAAAAGTAGCTCTTTTACAGTGAAGCTGATGTGTGCCAGCTAACAGTACCTCAGCCAAACTAACCATTCTTAGAACATGGCCAGGGTTGAGTATTGGCGTGCTCTTGTATTGCCAGCCTTCTAACAACAACTTGTGTTTATTTATTCAGCGCCCTTAACGTAGGGTAGGGTCCCAGAGCGCAGAGCACGACACTGAGATGAAGCAACAACAACAATAACAATAGATTTATAGAGCGCCTTTCACGTCGGGAGGACATCCCAAGGCGCTGAACAGGCAGGAAGGGGGAAGGTGGCTGTATAGGATAGTCCATATCAGCTTATCCAGCGCTAAACTGCAAATCAAACATACACTAGTGTGGATGTGAAACTTTCCACGCTGGGAGTCAGAATGATCTCAGCCAGGCCTGGCCTGAAATATTACGAAAGGAAAATATGACTTTAGAAAAAATTATATTTGACTCCCAACCATTCAAATCAACATCTTTGCTTCACACATTTAAAAAAATGGCGGATAACTAAGCAATACTTGGTGAGATTTCTATTAAGGTTTCTGAGGTAGAGACAAGTTAGTGAACCCCCCCCCCCCACCATTTCCTTGATCATTTTGAATCGGGTGGATTTTTTTCACACAGTAATTAACAAGAAAAATCTACAGTGTCCGAACTGCTTCTCCAAGCAATTGGCACAGAATTCAAGTGTTGAATTGTATTTCTAGTCAAAGCCAGCAGCCATTTTACACACAGCAAGGCTACAAGTGAATTTTTGACTGATTTCTGTCTGCGGAATGTTTTTTTTTGCCGTCACACAATTTTTTAACTCATTAATTGTTCTACAATTGGAAATTTAGGTTTAGATTTTCTTTTAAGGCATGAGATTGATTGACAATCTGTTTCAGACGCACCAGCCTGGCCCAGTTGGTAGCACTCTCACCTTTGAGACCCATGTTTGGACGCCAAGCCTTAGCTTGATGTCAGCCTGGCCAAGTCTCACTTCGATGCAAGGCTGGGATGCGATGCTGCCCTTCGGGTCAGAGATCCCGTCAGCCGCGATGAGGTGGACGTCACAAAGATCCGATGACGCCACTTGAAAAGAAAAGGGGAAGTTTCTCCTGGTGTCCTGGCCGACAACCTGCCCCCAAATAAAAAGAAATTGACATTCATTTTGTTGCCTGTTTGTGGAACATTCCAACAGTGCATCAATGGGCTGCTGTGTTGGGCTACGCATGGCGTTATGGAATATAGTACACGGATATTTCGGGACAAGGGGAAGCGACTGCCAGGAAGGTGGAGACGAACTAGATAGACCTCAGTCTTTTTTCCAAATCGCATTTAATAATAATAATCCTTGCATTTCATATAGAGCTTTCCATGTCTTTTAGACGTATCAATTTGCTTCATAGAATATACTGTAAAGTGAATTGACTGTACATTTTGTGGGCGAAACACGGCAGCCAATTGCGAGCAGCAGTGTCCCCACAAACACTCGTGGATTGAAATGACCAATTTATCATTGTTGTTTTTTGAGGGATTATTATCAGGCGTGTGGAGTAAAGAAACTTGCCCGAGGTTTCGCCCTGCCTGGAATTGAACCCAGGTCTCCTGCTCTAACCACTGACCTCCAAGACTCCCATTTCTTATGTTATTCCTAAAGGCATGATCACTGCACTTCACTGTAACATCCTGTGACGGCTTTAAGATGCCAAAGCTGCTCTAGCAAGTCTACTGAGTGAAACCATTATTGTATGCGATAAATGTCTTGATGGTGGCTTTGTACGATTTTGCTTGTGGGGCGAGCTTTCAGCCCTCCAAATTGTAGACAAAGAAATTGCCAGAAACGAAAGACCTGACACTTTTATAGAGCGTTGTTATCATGTTGAAACAAGCCCTTCACATGTAATTGCATCAAGGTTACACAAATAGCCATGAGGTGAATGATCAATTTTATATAGGGGGACTGTTTGACAGGCAAGCACAGCTGCTGGAAGGCGTTATATGGAGTCCTAGTTGGTATGAACACAGCGATATATCCAAAGCTTGGAATCCACCTTGATTAATCTGCTGCTTGCTCAAGCAATCTCCCAACCGATGGACCCATCGCTCAGTGGGCAGGTCCATTAATCCGATATTGGAGGCAGGAAGATGGTGGCAAAGCTCCCACACGTTTTCGCTCTGAGCTGTGCTGCTCACTGGGGAGCTCGCAGGGAGTTTGTGGAGTACCTGTGTACTGGAGTCCTGTAGTTCAGGGGTTAGAGCACTCGCCTTACAAGAGTGAGAGACCTGTGTTCGAATCCAGGCAGATCGTGAGCCAACTTTCCTTACTCCACACACACACACACACACACACACACACACGCCTAATAATAATCCCTCCCCAAAAAATCACAATAATAAAAATTGGTCATTTCAATCCACGACTGTTTGCGGGACACTGCTGTGCACAATTGGCTGCTGCGTTTCGCCCACAAATATACAGTTAATTCACTTTACAGCATGTTCGGTGAAGCGCTTTGAGACGTCTAGAAGACTTGAAATACACTATCAAATTCAAGGATTATTATTATGATTATATTCTGGTCACCGTATTAACAGGAAGGATATACTGTAACATTGGAGATAGAGCCGTGTAGATTTAATGGGACATTACCAGTGATGAATGGATACAGCTCATGAGAAAGATGGGACAGGTCATTGCGCCTTTTCTGTCTCGGGTTGTTGAATGAGAGGCGAGCCAACACTTTGATAGAACTTTATCACAAGATTACGGCCTTCGATTCGATAAAATGGACGTTGATAGTTGTTGACGAGTCCAAAAACTTGAGGTTGCAAATGTAAGAGCCAGTGGCCAATCCAATAAGGAGTTTAGGAGGGAACTTTGTCACACAGAGGATGTACCAGAGACTGTGGTTGAGAGCAGAAAGCCTCAATCTATTGAAGAGCTTGATGCGTGCATGAGGGAGAGGCGAATAGAAAAGTGTATGAGAGGGAAATAGGAGGGTTGGGAGCTCGTATGGAGTTGAAGAAACATCAAGGTCTAGTTGGACTGAACAACGTGTTTTGTGCTGTATCAGGGACATCCTGCTGTTGTGAAAGGCGCTGAACAAATATCATTTTGTTTACAATAATTTCAGGCCATAACAGCTCACCTCCCCACTCTTCTGTGACCATCTGATCTGCATGTTCTTTGGCAATTTCATCCCCGCTTTGTTTAACGTTATTAACACCTGTTCTCTCCATTTTTGTTGCCATCTCCCCCCCACACCCCCACTTTTGTTTCACAACATTAACACCTCTTTAACCCATCATCTCCTGCCCCCTATCCCATTTCCTCCTTTGGCTTCCGTGCCCTGCCTCTCCCTTTCCCTCTCTGTTAGTCCTTAAAAGCCTCTCCCTCCTAACATCCCCCAGTTCTAACGAAGGATCATGGACCCAAAACGTTGACTCAATTTTCCTTTCTCCAAAAACGCTGCCTGACCTGCTGAGTGTTCCCAGCCATTCCTGTTTTAGTTTTATAATGTTGTTGCTATCATCAATTTTATGTTTATGCCGTGACTTTCACATCGGGAGGATTTCTCTTTGACCAACTGCCTGGGAGGCTGGGCTGGGGTGGTGGGGGGTGAGAGGGATTTGAGGAAGTTTGCGGGGGAGGAAAGGTGATCAAAAACGTAGTCGGAACAAGAACGACTTAAGTGGGTTGTAAATATGGGGAAGGAGACTGAGAGACTCCCAACAGACATTACATTAGTTTGTGGAGCAGTTTGTCTTGTGGTACTTTACTGCGCTTTTAGTTTCTAAGTAAACCTTGCTTTGAGAACCTGTGCTGTTGGTCAGACCATGTTGACTGACATTTATTGACTTACATCTTGTTGGTAATCCTCCACCTTTATGTTGGATGATTGATTCCATTTGCTTTCCAATGGTCAAACTCAATATAGTATTGGGTATAATACATAGCTAGTTCTGGGCATGTGTGCAAGCGATCGCTAGGAAGTTGGAAGGTGGATGGACCTTGGGATTTGGGGGCATTTGTTCTTATGATGAGCCTGTCATTATCTTTACAGAAAAGACATTTGAACATCTCCAGCCTCTCTTAATGCCTAGACTTCTTTTGACTCTCTCAAAAATGCCTGTCGTGTGTTTACGGGATGGATGATGGGACAGACAGATGGATCTGTGTTCTTCCCCTGCAGGTTTAGCTGTAACGCCAACAGTCCAATAACCATCTATCCCCTCGGTGTCTGGACTTGCAGTTGGCTGAGGAACCAGAGGACAGATGGCTGTGAAATTGTACCTTGGTGGTTGGACAGCATCTTTGGGAGAGGAGGAGAGAGAATTGAAGGGGCGAGGGGTGGGGTTGGAGACGTGGGAGGAGGGTGGAAGGGGAACCAAATGAAACTGAACAAAAATTTTATTTATAGTTGGTGCAGATTTTAAGAAGGCTCGGGTTCATATTATTGAATTCCCCCCTGGACCCCACCCCACCCAAAAAACAATGGAAAATGGTTTGCTGGTTTGCCTAAAATGGTGAGAATGTAATCGTGAATCTCACAGCTTCACTCTGTTCTTATCAGCGACAGTAACATCCGTGTAATGGAACCAGTTTTAATAACACTAACACACTGACCTAAATAGTTATGGTAAGGCTGAAAACTCCAGTCGTTTGGAGGAGACGTCACGAGGAGACAAAAATAATTTGCTTGTTGCCAACCCATCAATTTGACATTTTGGGGAAAAAGAGAAACAGCTGAATTATTTCTGCCTTGGGAGAAAAACTAGTTAAGAATCAGAATAGTGGACGTACCGTATAATTAAATGCAAGCCGAGTGTCAATGCGACAAAACTTCTAATGGGGACTCCTTTCAGACTGTGGCAGGGATTGGATTTCAGCCCAGGCATTAGAGGAGAGTTCTGTGTGTGTGTGTGTGTGTGTGTGTGTGGCTCTCTCTTTCTCAATTTTGTCTCCTTTTTTCCTTTCCTCCTTTCCATTCCCGAATATCTGATGGTTTACGAGACACGGTTCCTCCTTCTGGTACGTTGGCCAAATCGTTTTTGGGGGGACTACACCAGCCAAGGCTGGTCAGGTTCTCATCTGACTGATGCTGTACCCACACACAGAAACACCTTCTGGCTAGGTTATAGCATTTGGCAGTTGGGAAACAGAATCTGACCTAATTTCTCTTCTCCCCGACAGACTACTGTATACCGTAAATTGTAGCAAGGTAGACACAGCCCTGACTCAGATCTCTTCAACTCTCCCCCCAATGACTAGCAAAATCATTGTCGAGCTTTTTTTAAAAAACATTGCGTTTAATTGTATGGATATGGCTGATTTTACGATGTTTATGAAATAACGATGAAACTCTGAAACACTCCCACCCCTCTATCCCTCCGCCTCCCCCCCACTCCCCCCCGTCCCCCCCCCTACCTCCTTTCCCATCTTCAGATCGAGCCTGAAGACCTTCCTGTTCGACCGTCCCTACGGCCACCTCTCCCTGAATCACTGTCCAGCCCTCTGGGACGCTACCCTGCCTAAAGGGCACTGTGTAAGTGCAAGTTGTTGCCGTTGAACTGCTTTCATTGAATCGCCAACAGATTGATTGCTCTGTAGGTAAAGTCAACCATTCATTTAATCTGAATGGTTATGGGGGATGGGATGAATTCGGAATAAAAGAGCTGGGATTTTTAAAGCGCCCGCATCGTCAAACTACAGTAATAATTACTGTGAAGTCTCAAGTGATTTTTTTTTTGCAGCCATTTTGTACGCAGTAAAGTTCGCCAACAGTCAAACGGTTAAAATCTCAGTGGATAGATGAGAACTTGCCAGAGGGGGGTGGGGTTGGAGTGGGGGGGTGGGGGGAGGGCTGAGGGGAGAGAAGCTGAAAGAGATCCAGGGTTGCTGTTAGCTGACTCATCCCTCACTTTGTCAAAGCTGTGTGAGGCAGTAATAATAAAGCAAACGGCATGCTGGACTATCTTGCCAAATCAGTTGAGTTCAGATTCCCCCAAGCACCATAATCAGACTATATATACTGTATAGTGCAGACAGACTGCTCAAACCACGCCTGGAGTTTCTACTGTGTACAGTCCTGTGATACAAGGGGATGCCTAGGCCTGAGAGGCAGGGCACAGAGGAACAACAAGGATGATAATAATGCGTTTGATGTTAGCGCCGTGCCGCGTCTCCGAGACGTCTCGAAAGCGCTTCGCAGATGACGGCGTCGAGGCGAATTGACCGCACGTCTTTTGAGAGCGAAACGCAGAGAGGTCCCGGCAACGGCTGTGCCTTTAGTGACCAAGTTACATGTCAGATGCAAGGATTATTATTAGAATCGGATAAACATTCAGTTCGTCTGTAAGCCAAAAAGGGCTGGGAGGCCAGACCTCTTTGTAGCTAGGGAAATCACAGCACACAGCGCGAAGGTACTGTGTGTGTGTGTGTGTGTGAGTGTATATATAGAGCAAAGAGCACCCTCCAAGCCTCCAGAGGCAGTAGCAATGTCCAGTCACCTGTCTCTGCAGTGCTCCGAAAAAACAATGCAACACAAATGTCGCATGAACATTAGAACAATACAGTGGCAATAAGATTAACAAGGAACCAGACTAAATTGGGGGTGGGGGGGTGGGGGGGGTGAAGCAGGCAGACTGCACCGAAACCTTCAGTGTTTGAAACAAGTCTGCCCGTCCCTGTGCGTTGCCAGACCTTGCGATCGGGTCTAAAACCGCGCTTAAGCCTAGAGAGAGAAAACAAGATCAGTAATGAGTCACGGATGAAGTCCCTGTTGTTGTTGCTGTTGTTTTCTTAAAGCAACTTCATAGGCAGCACGGTTAGCTTTGAGCAATTGCAATGATTTTAAAAATTTATATTTTTTAAGTCTTTTCGACTGATATCAGTGACGTTCCACCCAGAGATGCACAGAGCAGTTCACTGTAGGGCACAGACTGCTTTGCTGTCTCTCTCAGACTGTGAGAGAGAAAACACAGACTGTGTTTGCTAGGCTTTGTTTGTTTGGTTGCCGTCGCAGTTACGTTGCTGGCTTCGTTCAATCCAGAAATGCCAGGTCTCCCCGACGGACGCACTTTGCGTTCATGACCGACTCGTATTTGATGCGGGGGGGGAAAAAAAACAACCCAGATGAAAGACATACTTGTTCTTGGACGAAGCTACTGGGGGAAACAGATTGATGGCAGCAATTTGCTTGCACAAAATTCAGCCAACTGAAACTCTCTCTCGTTGCCTTTTCCATCCCCGGTGAAATTCCGCATCTAAATTTGAGGCAGTCGAATGTTAAATTGATTTCCTATTGTCGGGAAAGCTATTGGGAGACGGGAGAGCCTGCATTGCGCAATTACATGAAAGATACCGGTTTGAAGGTATATGGGGATAAGGCAGGGCAGTGGTTACTCAAGGAATACCTTACCAACCCAGCGCCTTGGGATGTCCTCCTGATGTGAAAGGCGCAGTGCAACGGTAAGTTTGTGGTGGTTGTTGATTGAAATCGAGATCCTCGTTTGTCACCTTCAAATCTCTCGGCTTCTCGCACCACACTACCTCCGTACCCGAGTCATCCCTTTTTCTAAAATCTTTTGAACTCACAGCTGAAAACAACAACAACTTGCATTTAGATAGCACCCTTCACGATCCCCCCCCCCACCCTCCCACCACCCCTGACTGTTCAGTGCCTTGGGACTTCCTCCCGACGTGAAAGGCTATTTACAAATGTGTTGTTGTTGTTGTTCCACTCTCTGGAATTATCTCCTCAGATCTCTTGCTCTTCATTAGTTTCACAAGACTTTTAAATGACCAAATCCACAACTATCAAAGAGACAAGTTAACATCCTTCAGTTCCTCCACCCTGCGGAGAGTGGGGGTTGGGGGAGTTGGGGTGGGGGGGGAGTGCAGGAAGCCTCGGGGTTGAGAGAGTGGGTTTCTGAGTTCCATTGTGTGTCTGAACAGGAAGACACAGAGAATTAACTCTGCTATGAGAATAATTCAGCTCCAAGACTTCTCCTTGCACTGACTGGATGAGCGATTGAGCAGTTTCCTGTTGGGCTATTGTTCCGTTTGTCCAGCACACTCAACAACAGGATGTGCCTAGTTTCTTATCTGTGAATCTGTCCGAGAAAAAAACCAGACAAAAGTTTGAAATAAACTCCCTTGTGTGTTTGAGAGATCGGGGATTGATCCAGTTGATATGTTAGAAACGATAAAGGAATTTGGTAGGGTTGGTAATAAAGCATTTCCCAATAGAACACAGACTGATATGGCCCTGAAACTTTTGAAATGTCTCCCTCAATCCCTCAGTCTTGAACCTGTAGCTCAGTGGTTAGAGCACTCGCCTTACAAGCGTGAGACCTGTGTTCGAATCTAGGCAGGTCGGGGCGAAACCTTGGGCAAGTTTCCTTACTCCACACATAAACACACACACCCCTAATAATAATCCCTCAAAAAAAAACACAATAATAAAATTGAAGTCATTTTCAATCCACGACTGTTTGTGGGGGACGCTGCTGTGCGCAATTGGCTGCTGCGTTTCACCCACAAATATACAACCAAGTCACTTTGCCGTATATTCTGTGAAGCACTTTCAGACGTCGATAAGATGTGAAAAGCGCTATATCGAATGCAAGGATTATTATTATATTATTACAATCACCTCCCCCCCCCCCACCAGCTCAGCGTCAGGCTCCACGACTGTTAAGCGCTACGAGACACTACCCTACACTAAGGGCGCTGTGTAAAATGCGAGTTGTTGTTGTTATGCGCTGTTTTTGGTGAGAAGACTAGTTGGTTACAAACTGTTGCTGAAGTCTCGCAGCTATCTCAGTGCTACTTTTTTGAGCTCGAGTCCCAGGTTGCGAGTTGCCAAGTTGTTGCCTTTCATTAGACCACAATTCATTATCTCTCAAACCCCTTTACAACATTTTTATGTTGGCGTTCGTACAAATTAGAAATTCGGTTGTATCTTTAATCACTTGCTCCTCACGATAAATGTTTCTTTTAATTGGATTGAATGCAAACGGGAGAACATTCCGTTCCCTCCCAGTCTTTCAAATGGATTGAAACTTGCCATATTTGGGGCCTTGCAACGTTCCAAAGGTTTGGTGGCAAACAATATCAAAGGCTTACAATCTGCGATGGAAACCCACAGGGAAACGCTCATCCGTGCCCTCTGGTGAGGCTAATAGCTGGTCACAAACTGAATCCTTGGTACAGTGGCAGCCGCTGTGTTGAGATTTCCCACCTTGTTTGTGACAATCGTTGCAATCGCTCATAGTCTCAGAAGAACTTGCTGCCAATCGTTCGCACTGCAGTGTATCATTAATAATAATAATAATAATCCTTGCATTTGATGCGGCGCCTTATCACGCCTTCGAGACGTTTCAAAACACCTCACACAGTACACTGTGAAGTGTACTCAATTGTCTGCATATTTTGTGGGCAGAACGCGGCAGCCAATTGCGCACAGCAGCGTCCCACAAACAGACGTGGATTGAAGTGACCCAACTTTTTTTAATAAAGGAATTATTACCCCCAGATCCGCCGATCCGCAGGTCAACAACAACTTCAATTTATATAGCGCCCGCCACAGCGGACGGTGTCTCAGAGCGCTTCAAAGGGACCGTCTGAGCTCCCCACTGACGGAGGGGTGTGTAGTAAGGAAACTTGCCCAATTTTCTGCCCCTAACCGGGAATCGAACCCAGCTCTCGATTGGGAGGCGAGCGTTCTATCTAACCATCGAGCTACAGGACTCCACATTCTTTACTCAGGGCTCAGTCCCGTGCTGTTTTTGGCTGGAATGATTTTTCAGGAATCTCTGGCCACTTGTGCAGTCTGTCTTGGGGTGGTGGGGGGGGGGGGGTGGTCTCGATATAGCCCCTGCCGCTGTTGTGTGCTGCGCTATTTCTGGAATCTAAAAGAGGTTACGGCGTAGCTAGCCCATTCAACCTTTCCGGCCTGCCATCGGTTCCCGTTTCTGTTGTTTTCTTCCTCACTGAAAGTTCGGCCCAGTCTCTTTCCAGTGGAACGCTTTCAAGATGATCTCGGCATCGATATCCATCCACTCGCAGCAAAACATTCCAAGCAAAAAGAGTTATAATTTCCCTTTTCGCATTTAGAAAAGTCCTCTCAGACCCCCAAACCCCCTCCCCCCCTCTTATGTCTTCTAGTGACGACCCTGAACACAAGAGCACTCTCCCCCAACCCCCCCCACCATCTCTCCCCTTCCGTCCCCTGTCCCCTCACCGCCTCTGACACCAATGGAAAAACTTGAAAGAATTTCTGGCTTAAAAAAAACTGAAATAAGAAATAATTTTCTACGAGTGTCTGAGCCATGTATATTTTTGGCGCTTGCTGTGGAAGTAATCTAAGATTCCTCCCTTGGTACAGCTGGGAGTGGATATGATTCAAAGCAGTATTGGGAGCTTGGGAATTTATATATAATTTATCCTCCTTCAGTCTTGTCTTGCAGTGAATCATTGTCATTCCCGCTCTGTCTCTCTCTCTGTCTCTCTCTCTCTCTCCATGGATCATGACAAACGTTTTCTGGACACAAACGTATGCTCTTCCACAGCTGTGCAAACACCATCTGCTCAACACTTGTCTGTCCTGTGTCAGTTTGTGTGCGTGTGTGTGTGCGTGTGAGAGTGTGTGTGTGTGTGTATGTGTGTGCGTGTGTCATAAAGCAGAGTTCGAGCCTGAAGATTGTTCATCGCCCGTGGCTAAAACATAGGCACGGGAGGTTACTGCTTAAAGTACGGTAAGCATGAATGCAGCCATAGATCCAATAAACCTATGCGGTTGACTTATTTGGAATGGGTTTCGTAGGTGATTATGGCACAGAAGAAAAGCAGCCATTCGGCCAAACATCTCTGTGCCAACGTGAGTTGTGTTATGGAATAGATTTTTTGGGGGGGAATTATCTGAAAAATCTGCTTTGCGCCACGTCACAAACTTTGGAACATCTGCCCTTGGCAGCAGGTATTGGAATCGAAAAAGCGTCATTGCCAATAAGATTCCTTATCCATTGGAATCCATCGGAATTTCTGCAAACCTAAGGGAATTCTGCTGTGGAAATCACAGTGCTGGTTACAAGGGATTAACGAATCCGTTAGCAATGCCACATTTTAGCTCTCCCCCCCCCCCCACCCCGCCACACATAACCAGCTGTATTGGGCTACAGCCCAAGAAAGATACAGTCAATTCATTTCGCAGTATATTCGGTGAAGCGCTTTTTGAGACGTCTCAAAGATATGATGAGATGCTGTACCAAATGCAAGGAGTACTATGACGGTATTGGTATTATTATTATAGCAACAATGAATAAGAGGTAAGTGAAACATTTACACAAGTGGTCGATATGTATTTCTTCCTTTCCCTTATCTATACAAGCGTCATTTTGTTGTTGTTTGCTGTTCTCTCAATCTTCTCGTCTCTCGCCAGAGAGTTAATGGGAACGGCCCACGGTACCGATAAAATCTCCGGCTTCATTTTAACGAACGATTCTGCTTCCCCTCCCCTCCCCCCTCTTTTTTTCTTCTCTCTATTCCTTTCCTGACTCCAGAGGTGTCCATCAAAGTGCAAGTCTTCGATAACGGGGACCTCACCCCCTTGACGGACGCCCTGGTGGAAATCTACACCAACCAGACGTGGCTGGCCTCGGGAAGCACGGGGAAGGATGGAGTGGCGCAAATCACTCTGCGCTACCGGCTGGGGACGTGGCTGGTGGTGAGCGCGGCCAAGTACGGCTTCGTGACGAACTCGGCGCCCTGGCGGGCGAACAAGTCTCCGCGTAAGTTCAGAAACCGAGCTTCGCAAAGACGCTCGTTCGATAGAGCTCGCGCACACTCGCCTCGCAAGCGGGAGACCTGGGTTCGATTCCCCGGGACAGGGCAAAGACACGAGCCAAGTTTTCTGGCTCCACACGCCTATTGTTTGAGTAGGAACCCGGTTGAGAGTCCCATTGGCGGATCTGTTTTCAGGGAGGAGGTGGGGGTAAAAATTCCCTTCGAAAAGAAATAATAATTTAGTCGCTCAAACCACACAGTGTTTGTGGGGACACTGCCGCGTTTCGCCCACGTAATGCGCAGCCGATTGGCTTTACAGTGTATTCTGCGAAGCGCTTTGGGACGTCTCGCAAGACGCCATAAGGCCCCATATCAAATTGCAAGGATTATTATTAATATTATTATTATTATCTTTGACGTCCATCTCAACAGGTAGAAATTTGCAGCAGCGATGTAAATCTCTTTCCTTCCCCCACCTCCTCCTTCAGATTCCGCGCAGTCATAATAACAGTGTCACCTGGCCTTCACCTGACTTAGCCCGCACTGCACACCCTGGTCTCTTAAGAGACATTCAATGGCATCATTGCAACAACTACTTGCATTTATGTAGCGCCCTTCACACAGAGTAGAGTCTCGGAGCGCTTTCCTCAGTTTTATAGAGTGTATAACAACACAGCAACTTAACAACTTAAGCAAATCATTTGGCGTAGTGAAGAAATGTGTGTGTGTGTATATAATATATAGATATATATATATAATATTCTATGCTGCAGGACAAATAAACGTCCAGTTATAGCTGCAGGTAGGAAAACTGTATCTGTGTCGGTTACAAAAATGTCAAGCCTTGGGACGTTCTCCCGACGTGAAAGGCAGGACACAAATGTAACGTTGCTGTTATTTTGAGTCTTAAATCTACTCTTCAATTTGTTTCCATTATTCCCCTGTTTGTAGTGTTTACATCCGTGAGTCTCTACCTGCTCCCTGAGCGCCCAGCTACCCTGATGCTCTATGACGATGTGGTCCAGATTCTCTTGGGCTCGCCCGGTAAGTGTGGGTCGGCGGACGTACGGCAATCTCTCGTCTCGCCTGGCTCCCCTCTCCCACGCCTTAAGAAGTTCCCAGTCGCCTAACAGGTAATGGCAGGTTCGCACGGCTTCGCCGGTGGACCGTTCGAGAGAAGGCAACTTGTGGTTTGAGCGGTTCGAGACGTCTCGGAGGACGTGATAAGACGCGACACGCGTTTAACGGTGTCGTTGCGTCCGAGCGCAACGATTATTATGAGACGCTTCATCAGAACACAGATCTGCTTGACGCATTGTTAATTACTCAAACCCCCCACGCACCTCACAAGTTTTCTGCGCCTTCTGTTGTCTTCGAGAGGCCTCACAGCGCTCCGCGGGTTACACTGTCGAGTGAATCGGCCGCACGTGCGGTGGGAGAGACCTCATCTGCAACGCGAGATGAAGAGGTTTTGTTGCTTCAGCTCATTCTCTTTACGTCCAGGTGCCAAGAATCAGCCGTGGGTTCAGTTCCAGCGAAAGAACGTCGGGCTCCCAGAAAACACAACCTACAGCGATCTCTCGGCCTTCCTGACCATGGTCAACAGCGAAATGGACGTGGAAGGGTTCCCCTATCTGCTGGGCTACGACAGTAACAGATCAGGCACGTCAAGCGTATCCATTGCAAAACTTTTGTGCTGTAAAACACTTGTGTTTCCTCCCTGACTTTACCCCACCACACCTTTCCCTCCCTCACAGAATCCCTCTCCCTCCTTACCCTCTTTTCCCCCTTTCTCCCACTTCCATGACTGTTTGTGCGACGCTGTTCTTCGCAATTTGCCTGCCGCGTTTCGCCCACAAATATACAGTCAATCTTCCTACTCTCTTTCCCCCGATACCACTCCCCCCACCCCCTCCCGCGCTGATTCCTATCTGACTGTTCAGCGCCTTGGGACGTGAAAGACGCTCTATAAACATAATTTGGATTAATTGGTTTTGTGTGTGTGTTTGTGTGTCAATAACACTCATTTGCTTTTGTTTTAAACTCCAGTTGACCGCTCCAGGCTTGAGCTGACCCCAGTGGCCGCTGTCAGTGTCCACCTCTTTACCAGCAATGGCTCCAACGTTCAAGTGTCGGGCCCGATACAGTTGTCCGTCCCTCTGCCCATGGACAGACTCGCGACGGAGGCCAGAGGCATCCCGGTGTGGAAATTCGAAGGGAAGACTGGTGAGTACACACTTCTCAAACTGTGCTTCATTGCTCCCACTTTCGGGTGGGGGGGGGGGTGGGGGGAGGAAATCCTTACTCCCAAAGTTGGATAAGCCTGAGGTAAAACATGCTACTCGCATACGTACGTTTTGCATTTCTTTACTCTACCGTAGAAACAAGAGTAAGTTATTCAGTCCCTCGAGCCTATAAGATCACAGCTGATCTGTACCTCAAGCTACCCATCCTTGCCCTACATTCCTTTATTACCCTAACCTGACAAACATCTATCTACCTCCGTATTGAAAATGTGAATGGGGCGAACGCCCAAAGCCTTTTTGAGACTGTATGTGTATGTCACAGAACAGAGTAGGTTTCAGGTCCTGCACAGGGAGTTTCAGGAATTAGGAGAGAGGTGAAGGACAGGACCTTAAGGATCTCACACAGCACACACAGACCAGAAAACAAGCGACTGGGTGGCAGTCAATCTATTCAATTCAATTCATCAAGGATTCTAGTGCAGGGCTCAAACAACGATGATGGAAAGTGGGTGAAAAGACTTCATCTATCTGGGTAGAGGTGAGAATAAATGTTTTATCGACCAACGAACGGTGGTATTTGGTGTGAGATAGGGACAATCTCACACACCAAAGGTGAGCAACAACAACAACAAATTACATTTGTACAGAGCCTTTCGGGTTGGGAGGACATCCCATGGCTATGGCCAGTCAAGGGTTTCAGGGCTGAATGTGGGATAGGAACGCCAGCTGAGGATCAAACCAAACACCCAAGTTGCCAAAACAAAGTTTGGTAGACTCGAGAGAAATCCGAGCTAGTAAAATCGGCCAAACGTAACTTTTTTCCTCAACGGCTGACTTACCTTTTGTAGGTGCCTGGGTCAGAAGTGGAACTGGAGTGATTAAGAAAGACGGGAACCAACTTACCTGGTCCTATGTGGCGCCCCAATTGGGCTACTGGGTTGCAGCCATGTTTCCAATAAACCAAGGTAAGAAAATAATGATACAGGATTGCGTTTGATGCAACGCGCCTTATCACATCTTCGAGGCGCTCGCCGAAAGCCTAGATGTATATAACGTGCGTCATGGGAATAACGCAGAAAAATCGTCTCAGGGAACTGCAAGACACAGGATTAGGGTGCGCTAACGGAAAGTTTAGGAGTATTTCTTTACACACAGAATGGGGGACACTGGAGTGGGTTCCGGGAAACTGATTGAGGGCTGTAATATGATATAATATAATATAATATAATATAATAAATATATTAATAAAAATCCTTGCATTTGATAGAGCGCTTTTCCCATCCTATCGACGTCCCCAAACCGCTTCACAGAATATTCTCTAAAGTGAATTGACTGTATATTTGTGGGCAAAACGCGGCAGCCAATTGCGCACAGCAGCGTCCCCCACAAACGGTCGTGGATTGAAAATACCTGGGCTAGAGAGAGAGAGAGAGAGAGAGGAAACAGCCACAATCCAGTGCCCCTGTTGGCAAGTTGTTTGACGTCAGTTGGCTTTTGATCACCCCTTGAATCGCATATCCATGACTCTTCACTGATTATTTGTGTGTTTCCTCCCTTCGTCCCCGCCTCCCCCTCCTTTCCCATTTTCAGGTCGCGCCTGAACAGACTTTTCCGTTCGACCGTGCCTTCGGTCATCTTCCCCCCACCCCACTCTCCCCCCTGGCTCGGCCCCGGGCTCTGTTATTGTGAAGCTCTCCAAGACGCAGTCCAGCATGGAGTGAGGGCAATGAGTAAATTCAACTTGTTGTTGTTTGTTTGCAGCTTCCGTCATCCCATCCAGATTTGGGGACATCACCATGTACCACACGATATTTCTGCTGACCATACTTGGAGCCATGGCCCTGTTGGTTCTCGTGTTGCTCTGTTTGCTTCTCTACTACTGCAGGTACGATGTCTTTGTCTCTCGAATGTTTCTCCAATCACTTATCCCGTGCCCTCGCTCCCCAACCACCCCCCCCCCACCCCCTCCAACCCACCACCTCCCCCATCAATGAAGCACATACCGGATCAAACGCTCCCATTATGGAGTCCTGTAGCTCGGTGGTCAGAGAACAGCACTCGCCTCGCAAGCGCGCGACCTGGCTTCGATTCCCGGTCAGCTCGAAACATCGGGCAAGTTTCCTCACTCCCACACTCACGCGCTCTGTTTACCCAGCAGTAAATAGGAACCCGATTGTTGCAGCCACTTGGCAGATTGTAAGAATTCCTGATGTTTTCTTTAATAATAAAAATCGGTCATTTCGATCCACAAGTGTTCTTGGGACACTTGTCTGTGCGCAATTGGCTGCCCGCGTTTCGTCCACACATTATGCAGTCACTTCACTTGGCGGTATATTCTCCGAAGCGCTTTGAGACGTGGCGAAGACGTGAATAGCCATTGACTGAGCTGTTAGCCTGGGAGCCAGTTATTGTTGGGCTGCTGTTGTAACCGTGTAACTTGTCCAGTGCAGTGACGAGGAGCCCGCGGTGTGCTGTGGTATTATAGTGATCGGGTGTTTCCGTCTGGCTCTCTGGCAGATGGTGAAGTCCCTGAACTGGCAGAAAAGCGTGTCTGCAGACAGGTACAAGGCACGGCAGAGACCGTGAGTGGTGTTCAGCATTAGTCAGCTCTAGTCATTCGCCTGATCACGTGTGTGTGTGTGTGTCTCAGAGATGCATGTGTGTGTGTGTCTCAGAGGTGTGTATGTATGTGTGTCTCGGGCAGGTTGTGTCTCAGGCACGGTGTGTGTGTGTGTGTGTAACTTGAGTGGGGTGGGTGTGAGTATTCGGCAGGATGTGTGTTGACGTGTGTGTCTCAAGCGGGATATGTGTGTCAGGTGTTGTAGATGTTTGTGTGTGTATGTGTCTTGGTATGTATGTCTGGTTGTGGGTGTGTATGTGTGTGTATCAGAGCTTTGTGCGTGTGGCAGGTCTGTGTGTGTATGTGTCAGGGCTGTGTGTGTCTTGGCGTGTGTGTGTCTGGTTGTGGATGTGTCAGGGCTATGTTTGTGTGTGTGTGTGTGTGTGTGTGTGTCAGGACTGTGTGATTGTGTTGTAAGGCTGTGTGTGTATGTGTGTATGTGGCAGGGCTGTGGGCGTGTGTTGTAGGGCTGAGTGTATGCGTGTCGCAGGGTGGGGTATGCAGTGGGAATTCAGAATCGCGAACGCTCAAGCATTCACTGCGAGAGGACAAGTGAAGATTGACAAGTAGGCAGGAGGACGTGCCAATGTTCCCAATTGCACTGGCTCCATCTGCTGGCAACTGGCCCTTAACGAAGTTAGTGAGGACGGAACAAAAGGGAAAATAACGCAGAGCAAATTAATACTAATAATGATCCTCGCATTTGATATGGCGCCTTTCACATCTCATCGACGTCTCAGAGCCCTTCGCAGAAAACACCGTCAAGTGAATTGACTGTGTATTTGTGGGCAAAACGCAACAGCCAATTTGCACACGGCAGCGTCCCCCACAAACAGTCGTTGTTTGAGTGACCAAATTATTATCTTTTTTTTAAAAAAATGAAGGGATTATCGCCTTCATCTGCCAAATAATAATGGCTCCGAACAAAACACGATAAAATTTGGCCATTTCGATCCACGACTGTTTGTGTGGGGGACCCTGCTGTGCACAATTGGCTGCCGCGTTTTGCCCACAAATATACAGTCAATTCACTTTACAATATATTGCGTGAAGCTCTTTGAAATGTCTAGAAGACGTGAAAAGCGCTACATCAAATGCAAGGATTATTATTATGATTATTATTATTATTCCTCGATCGACGGACGACCGAGTTCCCGGTTCTGCTGCTCGGCGCACGGAGGAGGTGGTGGGTAAGTTGCCAAGTGAATCTTGCTGAGTCTTAATCGCTCGATACGTTGTGTTCACCGTAGGAGGCGATGCCTGAAGCCGCGGCAGCAGCACAGAAAGGTGCAGATCTCCAATTTGGACCATTCCAAAAAGGACCAGGCCACGTCCATGTCTCACATCAACCTGATCAGCACCAGCCGCATGGAATCCGTGTCGTCCAACGGGGACACCGACGTCCACACGCCCATCCTGAAATCGGGCTTCAGCACGTCTCGGGAATTCGAGCACTCGCGCGAAGAGTTCTTCAAGCAGCTGCCCTACCGTGACTCGGACCACAAGTTGAGGCACGTCGGCAAGGGCCCCGCTGATACCCTGACCCGCCGAGGGAATTCCAAAGAGGATTACCGCCGGACGGTGGAGAGCCTGCCGCTGAAGATGGCCCGGTCGGTGGACGCGTCGGGAGACCTGGAGCCGCCTCTGATGGACGACTACAGGAGGAGCTACAACTCGATGGTCTCGCACCACGGGGCGGACGACAAGGCCCGCGACCTTCACGGGCGACGGGTCTTGGGCGAGAGCAAACTCTGCATGAACGACCCTCCCTCGCCTCCCCCTCTGCCGCCGCCTTTCGAATCGCTCATGGGTCACAAGATGGACAACAAGGCCCCGGACTACACCATGTCCCAGTCCGTCGACCACCTGGCCAGGCCCACCAACTTGGCGCAGCCGGGCCAGTTGATCTTCTGCGGGTCCATCGATCACATGAAGGACAGCATGTACAGGAACGTCATGCCCACCCTCGTCATACCCGCCCATTACATGGGGTTGACTTCGGGGGATTATCCCTGCGCGGACCCGTCCGCCGGGATGCCGACCGAGCAGCAGCTGGACATGAAGGGGAACCAGCTCCGGATGCCGATGGGCCACCAGCGCGAGTCTCAGCAATACCCTCACCAGCCGGGGCAACCGCAGACCCCGCACTCCGACGACCCCGACGGCAAAGGCTGGAGCCCCCATTCGTCTTCCATGAGCGGGCCGATGGCGGTGTTGCTGAACGAATCGGCGATGGCTCAGATGAACGGAGAGCTGCAGGCGCTGACGGAGAAGAAGCTCCTGGAGCTGGGGGTCAAGCCCCAACACCCCAGGGCTTGGTTCGTGTCCCTGGATGGGCGTTCGAACGCCCATGTCCGCCACTCCTACATCGACCTGCAGACGGGAGAGAGGATCGGGAGCACCGACGCCAGCCTGGACTCCGGCGTCGACGTGAACGAGGCCAAACCGGCCAAAAAGGCCAAGGAGGAACGCGATCGACACGTCCCCGGAAACCTGGCGTACAGCAAACTGATCTACGTGGACGACACGGAGCCCAGCAGCAGCGAGAGCCGAACCGCCGTCTGCTCCCCAGAGGATAACTCGCTCACACCTTTGCTGGAGGAGACTTTGGAGCCCAGGGGCACCTTGCAGAGGCAGGGACACAGCAGGGGAAACAGCATGAGGAGCAGCACCAGCGAGATCCAAAGAGATTCGGCCACCAGCCCCGAGGAGGAGATGCAGGACCAGTGCGAGGGAGACGATCAGGGCGAAAACAAGAAGAGCCCGTGGCAGAAACGTGAGGAGAGGCCCCTGATGGTCTTTAACCTGAAGTGACGAGCGACGAGCCCTCCCCTGGGTTCCTTTTCAGGACCTGGAATAAAGTAATGAGTCAGAGGCCAAACAGAAACTTTGAGCGCGGACGGACGAATGAACCAACGAACGAACGAAAGAGGGAAGGGTGGGAGGGAAGCGGGAGGCTGGGTGGGTGGGTGGGGGGTGGGTGAGGGGAGAGGTGGGAACTTGAATTCTGGAAACAGCAAAGCAATGTGTGTGTTGGTGGGAATGGCCACCTCAATTGGGAAACCTTGAACTGAGAGATTCACCCAAGAAAATATGTGAAGCTTGGTTAGGGGTGGGGTAGGGTGGGGGGTGGATTCCGGGGGCAGGAGGGGAATGGAAGACACAACCGCAATGCCAACAGCAAGGCATTTGATTGTTCTAGGGGTAGTTAATAGAACTCGTCGGTGTGTTTATTGCCACATGGGATCGGTCCACTGGGAATCATATACTTGTGAACTTTTTGGAAGAGGTCAGACTAATACGGGCTTGGGTCCTTTGTTTTTTTTTGTTCCTTTAATTGGAGCCCGTTTATCAAACGGAGCGATTTGTGGCTTGTGGATCAGTGATTAGTTTTTAACCGTGTTCCCGACTTTCTTCTTCAGTAGGAGCTTTTTGGAAGGTAGTTTGGTGCACTGTGATTTCCTTACTGTCAGTCACCCTCTCTAACCCAATAGCAGACCACATCGATCTGGTCCAGTATCCCTTCAAGTGCCTTCTTTATGTCTTAAACCATGCAAAAGGAGGAACGTAACGCATTGGAACGCAACGTAGTACCCAAGAGGAGCCTAAGACGAGGAAGTCAGGATGCCTGGCTTCGTAGCTACGATGCCGTTGAGATGCCCAAGTTGATTTTTCGGTCGCGGATTTTCTAACTCGCCAGATTTCTCCACTCGTTCCGCATCAGGAGGCTGCTGACTCCGCGCAGTGTGAAGTCTCACCCTCTCCTAGTTCGCGAGGAAAGTCTTGCGTGCGTTTCACACAACCGGCTGAGGTGACAACCCCATATTTAGTGGTCCTATATTTGCGCTTTGTGGTAAACCCTGTCTCTTGAGACGTGGGTCCCAGGCGATTCAGATGGAGTGGCCCAGTCTTTTGTAAACTTAAACCTTCCAAGTCATTCAGCAACAGCAAAAAAAATATATATATTATGTAGCACAATAGCTATTCAAATACCACTGTGAAGTTTCGCGAAAATTACTTTCAACCCGACTTGCTTCGTAGAATAATAATAACCTGGGGTGTGGGGAGGTGGGGTGGGGGGGGTGGGGGAGAACGACAATTTAATTCCCAGCTAAGTTAAGTTTGTTGCCATCGCAGAATCCGGTAACATTACGAGGGAGCGACAGTTTTAATGTTTCTGAAAATGGTATCCAGTTTCCCAAAGGCATTTTGACCAACTCTACTTGACAAATTTCTCCCCTGACTTAGCCACATTTTGTGTTTCCCGAGACGGTTGAAATAGGCTATTTTCCGAGTCTACTATCTCTTTCTCTCTTCTCTCTCTCTCTCTCTCTCTCGCACTCTCTCGTTTATTGAAGAAATTGGGTTTTGCCCTTCCTAAGATGATAAGCGGATCCGTTCAGGCTGTTTCCATCCGAATCCATTGCTCTTTCCCTCCTTGCGCTCAGCGCGGGAATAAGGAGGTGGAGGCGTCTCACAGAACAATAGACATTGATACAGCACAGAAGAAAGGCCATTCAAACCCCGGTGTCTGTGCTGGTTCTCTCGGTGAAGCAATCCTTTGAGTCGCACAAGTCACACGTTGGACGGCAGCCTTTTTCCCCCAACCCACTTCATCAAGCGCATATCAAGCGCATTCACGTGGCATTTCGGGCCCGAGTGACTTTTCTACGCTTCTGCGAAAAACACATTTATAAATATTTCTGATGACTTTTGATACGGCTTCTCAGACGCCCAAGTGAAATTACCGACGAATTATTCACTTTAGGTCGGCTGAGATAATGCACCTATCGAATAGGATGGAGGTGCAAAAACAATGCTATGTGTAAAATTCTTTTAGAAAACACAGAAGGATGTTCTTATCAGTCCGAGGAAGCTTCGGGCTGCTGAACAGTGAGGCTATAAACTTCAGGATTGCCCCCCCACCCCACCCCCCCCCGACATATTTTCAGCAAATGAAGATCTCGTTATGATCAGATTGTTTGTACTTAGCAATATCGTGGAGTGTATCGCTTCTTAGAGCACTCGCCTCGCAAGTGAGAGCACCTGGGTTTGAATCTCAGGCAGGCAGAGACTCTAGGCAACGTTCCTTACTCCGCGCACCTCTTGTTTGTCGAGGAGTAAGCAGGAACCCAGTTGGTAAGTCAATTTGGCGGATCGCTCTTCCTGGGGTTAACAAATCCCTTCAAAATAAATGAATAAATGATTTGCTCTATCAATCCGCAACTGTTTGTGGGACACTGCCGTGCACAATAGGCTGCCACATTTCGCCCTCAAATGACGCAGGCGAATTCACTTGACGGTATATTCTGTGAAAGCGCTCGCAGATGCCTCGAGAGCGTGATAAAGGCGCTTTATCAAACGCCAAGATTATTATGATGATGAGAGAATGACTTCGCTCATTCCCCGATGTACATTCGACCACTTCTCGTGGAAAAACCTCCCAAAGCGATATGTTTTGTATATTATATGGAAAAAAAAAGAAGAATCATCTCAGCTGAGTACGTAGAATATATTACAGAATAGCGACAGGAATACCCCCAATCCTGTGTGTACAAAATGTAGATAGGTTCCATTCTTCACCAGTTCCACGATAAGGATATACGAGGAAAAATAAACACTTCAAAAGGAAAGGATTCCGGTCAAGAATTCAGTGAAATCTGATTTAGAATTAACCCTTTAGAAGTCGGCTAGCGTTAAAGTTTCCTTTCGGATCCAGTTTTGGCAACTGACTGGCCCGGTTAGTGAAACAGTCAGTGAATTTTATTCCCTCCCACACCCACTCCCCTCCTCTCCTAACCCCCCCACTCCCCCCCCCCCCCCACCCACTTCTCAAAGTATACATTTCTTATAGGATTTTTATGAATGGGAGCGCACATATATTTAGCTCCAGGCTGATAATTGCTGCTTTTTTAACACTCTGCTGATCGACTATCCTTCTTTGTGGAAGGCGGGGGTGCGGTGGGGGGAGGAGTGGGGTTAAGCAGGGTTTCCTTGGGAGCTGAACTAGCTCAGAGGTGAGGTGCCTGGCAATTGAATTTCACGATGGAGCCAGCCAGGGCCTTCTGTGACGGTCTCTAGTCTTCATCCTGGATCCACAGTAAATCACAGTACATGTGGAGCTCCTGTGGCTCAGCGATTAGAGCACTTGTCTTGCAAGCTGGGGAGACCAAACTGGGGAGACCCGTGTTCGAATCCAGGCAGGTCAGGGTGAAACCTTGGGCAAGTTTCCTTACTCCACACGCCGAATAATAATCCCTCCAAAAAAAACACACAATAATAAAATTGATCATTTCAATCCACGACTGTGTGTGGGGGACGCTGCTGTGCGCAATTTGCTGCCGCGATTCGCCCACAAATACATACAGTCAATTCACCTTACAGTATATTCTGTGAAGCGCTTTGGGACGTCGATAAGATGTGGAAAGCGCTATATCAAATGCAAGGATTATTATATATATATTATATCCGCGGGGCTCATTCCCAGGCCCTGGAAGGTCAGACCAGTGCACTGGAGACAGGGAGACTTCTCACTCAGCTCCTGTTAACCCTGTAAATCCTAACAGGTAGCGGGAAAGCTTGCCGGACGGCGATATCAAACTTTGACTGAGTGGATTGTACTGCAATTTGATTAGATTAATCTCATTGACCGGCTCTGGTCAAATTCCAAGCTTCCGCACAACGTCAATGACAGCTCAGCGATAAAGAGTACAACCCAGGTTGCCCAGAAATGAAAGTACGTAGGAGTGCGCGTTCAGTTATTCGCCGATCCACCGTGCTTCAATCTTGCATCGAGTCGCTAGTTTACTCTCGTCAACCGCCTCCCGCTAAATCTACTACGGCATGTTTTGAATCAATAGACTTTTACGTATCACGTCAACCGCTTCCAGATCGCGACTTCATTGGTACTTTACACACATCGCAACCTATGGCTGCACCCGTAATCCCTCCGAGCCTGATAATGTGAAGCAGTTCTCGTGATACAATTTGTACATTTGTCCTCCCAACTCCCATACGTCCTCCCAATTCCTCTCGCGTTGGGAGGACGTTCCAAAGAGCACCAAACTGTGCTCAGTGGGAAACGAAGTGGGGGGGTGGGGGGGGGAAAGGGGAAAAAGATGACCGAAAGCGCGGTCACGAGAGGTTCGACGAGAGGCAGGGAATGGGAGACAAATTAAAATAACCATAAATCAATTAAATCAAATCGCTGACGATACACCGCTCTTATCTAAACCCAGCAACCCCCTGTGAGTGATTTTGAGTTTAAAGTGCCAGCAAACTTCAGTTGGAAGTACATTCTAGCTCCCAGTATCTTTTTCATGTATTTCCTAAACCTGACTCTTTTGAGTGTGTGTTTTTTTGTCACTGCCTTTTTGTATTGCAATCAGATCCATTGCGAACGGGGGTCGATAAAAGGTGGGGAGTGTTATCGTGACCCGCACTGTTTATAAAATGAAGATACATTACCTTACTTTTTTTTTTCCTTTAAAACTACAGTAGTATTTTCCATCGGGAAGCCAGAGAGAAAGCACACTGAGAATTGATTTCTGTGTTAACATCAGCATACTTACTGAAGTATTGCCGCTGAAAATACAGTATAGGTGACTGGATTTAGTGAACGTTTTCACCTTGTAATTAGTTACAGGGAACTATCTTCCGATGTTCCGAACTCGAGTAGGATTTTGTATCGTAACAGAAAAGGAATCAATCATCCGCTGTTCTAAAACCCTGTTGATTTTACAGCATCAAAAAGGCACATTAAACAACTGTAACTTTGGAACTACTTTAAAAGTTAATGGTATTGTGATTGTGGATTTGTTCCGTTCCTTGTTTTTTTTTAAGTAAAACAAAGTCACTGGGCGTTTTCTCTTGTGCCATCGATCAGTTTATCTGTCGTTCGGAGATGTCACATTGAGCTTCAGCTGCCAACACAGCGGAGGTAAGATAAATGTGAAAAAAAAACCTCGACTTGTTCTATTTTTGGATATTCCGTGCGGTTTCTATTTAAACTGACTGGTATTAATGTCGTTGTGAATTAAATGTCTTTGACGACCGACAACATTTTTGCAAGCTGGTCTTACACGGATAAGTGCGCGTATGTGCGTCTGCGTGCGTGCGCGTGTGTGTGTGTGCGGTATCTTAAGTTTTGCTCCGTTCTTTTGGAAGAAAAACACACACGCACACACACACACACGCGTGCGCACGCACGGGGTAAAAAAAATTCAGTGCAATTCTTTTTTTCTGCTTGTTCCTAAAGTTGTTAATACAAAAAAGCATATTAAAACGTTTCGGAAAGAAAAACGCTGTTTGCCTTTGTAATTGAACTTGTGTAGTTATTGTTAAACTATCGATTATCAACCATTTCCCCCTCGTGCCCCCTCCCCCCCCCAACCACCAGAATATAGGTGTGTAAATGCCGCCACAAATGTGAATGATTATTTTGTTCTATAGATCCGCGTTTGTTTTATTCAGAGAACAGAAACATTGTAAATTGATGACTTGGTTCCCATCCAAACGTTGTTCGTTCTCTTTCCCTTCCGCGAAAAAAATACCAGCCATTCGATATTCAAATTGATCCAGTGTTGGGTCACTCTGAAAGCTGCCGTCGGACAAGGCTAGGAATGATTGCGATCTCGAGAACGTTATTTTCGAGTATTTTATTGATGCCGTCTCTCGATTACATAAGCGTAAAGTCGTACGGCAATCGAGGACGGCCTTCATCAGGACGTAAAGAGAAAAAAAGAGGGCCCAAGTATGTCGTTGAGCGAGTGAAATGTGTTATACGTGTTAATCCACACGTATAAGCGTCTAAGTGGTAGTTATCCCCTAGTTATTATTAACCGACTGATCCCCTGTTAATTAATACATCAAGCTTCACATCTACTGAAAGCGTACTATTCTGATACAATGAATGCTGAGCATTGAAACCGAGCAAAGTTTTCACCAGACCCTATTCGGGGCCTGGTTATACAGTGAGAAACAGCCAATAAACGTAACAGAGAGGATTTTCTGCCTGGCATTTTGCGTTACGCACAAAAGTACACGTGAGGAATCGAGAGATTAAAATACAGGTGGTTTTTCAATGCAAGCACAGCGCGCGTATGTGTGTGTTATGTGTAAAAAAAAGCAGAAATAAAAGTAACCATTTAACATCCTTGCTGAAGTTGCTCACTTAGCTTACGTTGATCTGTTTTATATAGTTCAGGAGTTGAAACCTTTTACAGCAACACAAAAAGGGCAGGACAGGGCATTCTGACTAAAGACGCTAAATTCCCTAACAATCCAGAATTGTAGCAACTAAACTGATTTACCTTTGACTTTACTTTTAAATCGTACCGATTTCATTGAAGCCGATTCTCTAAAATGCTGCAAACCCCGGCCGTCAGCGTTCCTTTATTGAAACCCCCGCACTCAAATCACATACTTAAAGCAAACTAGGGGTTTAATCTATTGCTACGATGAGCAGAGGCTAATGAGCAAATGGGCCTATTTTCATTAGAACCACAAATTAATTTTCCAACGAGTTACAAAACGGAAACATAGCGGACCCATCCGCAAGTCCTGAAGCCAAACTAAAATCCTAGGGAGACTTTTATCTCTCAGGCCTCTCTCTCTCTCTCTCTCTCGCTCATCATCAAAATTGCTTTCCAAATGCTTCCTGAAATTGTCGTCTGAATTTTGCCTCCTCGCTCGGCGGCTACCGAATGGATACGAAACCGTGACCCAAATCGGTAGGTTTACCGTCTCCCCCTCTTCCCTAAACTCCAGCGCGTTCAGTCGGACTTTTCCTGGGATAGAACCCAGAGAATATGGTGCACACCTTCGTGTCTTCGGAGAGACTAAGTATCCATCTGCCCTCGCCGTAGCAAGCAAGCTCCCCTTCCCCCAATTTGAGTTGTTGCTCGGGTTTTAGATTCGCTTGTAGCCATTCAAGCTGCAGCAAATCTATCCCTGTCTGCACTGCCTTCACCTGCGGGGCGCAAGCCAACGTGATGTGGGATCGCGAGCCGCGGCGTGTTTCGTTGGACTCGCTTTCGTCGCTCGGCCACAAGCGAAGCTGGTCTGGCGTCAGTTCCACTCGCGCTCCGACTGTTCGGGGCGTGATGAACAGCTGCGTGATCTTCAAATCGAAGGCCTTCGACACGTCTTGTACGACAGCCTGAAAGCGAGAGAGGGGAGATGGCGGTGTGTGGGGGGAGGTGGGTTGGCGGGGGGGGGGGGGGGGGGTGGGGGGTGGGGAGGGAGAGAGAAATTGTTATTTTTCAACGCTGATTTCAAACCACCGAGCAGCAACAGCATTGTCCAACGCGGCGAAAGACGTCGCATTTCCCATGTTTCGTTTCAAATAGACAACGTTTCATTTAAGCAGATTCACGCGAGTAAACAATGGTCAAGTCGTTACGTAATAATCCCTCCAGCGAAAACCACGACGATAAAAATCGGTCATTTTCAATCTACGACGGTTTGGGGGGGACGACGATGGGGGGGGGGACACACTGCTGCGCGCAATTGGCTGCCCGCGTTTCGCCCACGGTCAATTCCACTCTACAGTACGTTCTGCGAAGGCGCTTTGAGACGTCGATAGGATGTGAAAAGCGCTGTATCAAATGCAAGGATATCAAATGCAAGGATTATTATTATTTTTTTTGTGACCGTGGGTGAGAACCGCTCGCCTCTCACCAACCTGCGTTTTCATGTACTTTTCGCAGTTTGGTTCCGCTCCGAAATCGCAGAATTTTGTGGTGCAATGCAGCATACTCGGCTTCTTCTGGAAATACTCTCGCAAGTCGAAGTTGTCTTTTGTCTCCGACGTGGTATCTGTTTGGGGGGGGGGGGTGGGGGTTGGGAGGAAGAAAACAACAACGTGAGGAATTTCGCCCTGCCCCGCACTCGTCACTCACACCCACACAACACCCACATTCTCCCGACATCAATACTCCCCCCCCCACCCCCCCCCCCCCACTCCACCCTGCCACTCGTACTTCTGCACCACCGCCTACTCAACGCACTCAGCCGGTCAAGTTTCAAGTGCCTCGTTCTCGACTTCAAATCTCTCCGCACCCTCTACTCGCTCCGACCTCTCCACGACTGTTTGTGGGGACGTCGCCGTGCGCGATTGGACGCCGCGTCACGCCGAGCAAAACACGCGGGCGATTCACTTTACAGCTCGCTCTGTCGTGCGCTTTGAGACGTCTAGAAGATGTGAAAAGTCGCTCGACTAAATGCAAGGATTATTATCATTATATATAGTGCCTTTATCGGGTACATTGTAGCGCAAGGATTATTCTCTTAAGCATTTTTCTCCTGAGTGATTCAAACCTGGGCCTCTCGGAATCTACGGAGCCGTACCTCCTGCACACAGGACTCAGGAAATGAGCCGTGCCTGGTGTTCAGATAAACTCAAAACATTTCATCATCCTGAGATCACAGCCGGCCTCGCCACCCAATATAATACGACTACGGATAATATAATCACAAAATCATACGTTGTACAAATTCCTCTAAAAACTTCTCTTGCTCGGTGAGATTATTCAGAAACTGCTCGCCAGCCTCGGTCATCTTCTTCGCCGACGTTTTGGTCAAAAACCAACCAAAGAAATAGGGTATCAGAAGCTGGTTCAAATTTTCTTTCATGCTCTCCAGCTCCTTCTTTGATGGCTTCCAATGGCTCTTTTTGGCCAGCATGGAGCAATCGTCGATCCATTCGTTCCTGGGCTCGACGACGACAATCACGCAGCGAAACTCTTTGACCGACTCGAAGAGATAATCCAAGCGAATCTTCAGGTGATGCGTGTCGTCGACCACCACTATGCTGCTCTGGCCTTTGAGTTGCTGTTGAATCTCCTCGTCCAGTTTGGCGTACGGCTCGTCGTCTCCCTCGGTGGGGTTCCCGAGGGGCGAGATCTGGTGTCGGTCGGCAGAGATGACCACGGATTGGGGCCGGTACTTTTCCGAAATGGCTTTGGCGAGGGTGGACTTACCGCTTCCCGGCAGTCCTCGCAGGACGAAGAGGACTTTGGAATCACGGACTGCGTCGACGCTCTCCCGATCTTCCAGGAACGGGTAAGGTATCCTGGGTTTTGATTTAGTGGTAGCCATCATCCTCAATAGGCTTCTCGTCTGAAAAAAATATATATTTTTTGTAAAAAAAACAACATAAAAACTAATCATCGGTTAATGCTCGCGTTCCGACGTTGATATTCATTTTAGGACAATTTTGGTACCATGCTTCCGCCCTTGTAAAATATCTCTCTAGTCTCCACAACAACAAAAAAAGCACTGCAAATTACATCGGCATATAGCGCCTTTCACATCTTCTTTCTTACTCTCTCTCTCTCTGCCTCCTTCCCGCTTACCACCTCCCCTTCCTCCCTCTCCCTTAGCCTGTCTCTCCCTCCCCTCTTTATCCTCTTGCTCTCTCGCTCACGGTCTCTCCCTCCTATTTTCCATTCTCTCTCTATCTCCCTCCCTCCCTCCCTCACCTCTCTGGCGCCCCACTCCCAGCCCCCACTCCCGCTCTCCCTCTTTCAATCTCCCTCTCTCTCTCCCTCTCTCTCTCTCTCTATATATATATATATACAAAACTTCCTTCCGTCCAGAAGTTTTACGTTCCAGTTACTGGAAGGTCGAAAATAACACATTTACGGCCGTGAGAAAGAAGTTTCTCGGAGAACTATTTGGTTTCTGATCTGATGCTTTCCTCCCTCGATGAAACTCCCTAATTTCTCCCAAATTACGCTTTAAACCGTACTTCAGGGAATTTGTTTTGAGGCCGTGATTTGTCAGAACTTCACAGACACCTCAAGCCTGCGGGATATTTTGTGGCAGACAGATTATAATTAACAAAATTAAGAAGATGCTGTACAGCATAAAGATATTTATATATATAAAAAAAAACTTTACAGCCTACCAAACATTACTCTGTCGGAAAATATTTACTCACTGAACAAAGAGAAGTGAAACTAGGTGATAAGGAGGGTGTGGGCGAGAGTGGGTGGGGTGGGAAGGGGGGCTGGGGGGGTGGTGGTGGGGGGGGGGGGGAGAGACCACGTGGGGATAAAATAATGCGCGGTGGTGTGTGTGGGGGGGGGGGGGGGGGGGAGTGTGGGAGGAGACGGGGGGGCAATGTGGAGAGAGGGGGAGGGGGGTGGGAGATAGAGGGAGGAAGGGGCTGAGAGGGATCCAAAGTAAATGGGGAGGGGAGGAGTTAGAGGAAGAGAGACGGTGGGGGAGGGGGGGAGGGAGGAGAGCAAGGGGGCAGAGAGGGAGGGTGGAGAAGGAGGCTCTTTCTCCCCCCCTCACGCACGAGGCAGACAAAGAGAATTAAAGGAATCGAACGCAAAACAATAACAGCAGCAACCGATTACACGAGTGGAGACCTGCAGCTCACTGGTTAGAGCGCTCGCCTGACAAGGGAGAGACCCGGGTTCAATTCCAGGCAGGTCGGGGTGAAACTTTGGCTAAGTTACCTTACGCCGCACGCCTAATAATACTCCCCACCAAAAGATATATATAAATTTCTTATTTCAATCCACGACTGTTTGTGGGGTGGTGGGGGGAGACGTTGCTGTGCGCAGTTGGCTGCCGCGTTTCGCCCACAAAATATACAGTCAATTCACTCTGCAGTTATATTTATACGGAGGGTTTTGAGACGGGTGTTGATGGAGGCGGTGGGTGGCGGGGGGGGGGGGCATTTGGGAGAGAATAGAACTGCTGGGGGTACAAATTCTGACACAGAACAATAATTCTAACACCAATTCCCACCAGTTTTAATTACTGTAGCACAGGTGATAGATAACACATCACAGAACAATTTCTCTCCCCCTCCACCCCCACCGCCCCCCCACCAACCTCCGCAAACAACTAAACATAATTAGAATAATTGGAATAATCCTTGCATTTGATAGCTTGCCCCCAAACTCTTCCTCTACCCCCTCCGCCTGGCCCCTTCCTTTCCCAATCTCGCCTGAAGAGCTTCCTCTTTGACGTCGCCTCCGACCTCACCTCCCTCCGTCTCGCGTTGCGCCCCCCGAGCGCTCTGAGGCGCTTGCCCTGCGCTGAGGCGGGCGAGGCGCTAAATAAACGCAAGTTGTTGTTGTTCGTGTTGTTGTTACACGCGACACAGTATAATTCCTCTAAACCCAACGCAAAACCCTGAAAAGGCTTTGCACAAAGAGATTGTCTGAGAGGAGGGAGGGAGGAGGGAGGGGGTGAATGGGGGGAGGGGGTGGGTGGAGAGACAGACACACACCCACACACAAAAACACACATAGACACACACACAAAGAACCACATTATGACACAAATAAAGTCAGCCCCCCCTCCAAAAAAAAGTGTGGCATTTTTTGGTAAGAATGCAAAGTCATATATGTTTATATACATAGATATACCGATATATAGATTATATATCTTTATATGAATGAAACAATTGTGAAAAACACACAGGGGAATAGGGGAGGCTGGGAACTAAAGCTGATTAAGCTGTAACGTCTCCCCCCCCCCCCACCCCACCATGTTACAGCAAACTCACAAATGCAAGGGGGGAAAAAAATAGTCATTTGTTTTCAGCAAATTTCAGCCAAAAAAAATGGTTTTAAAGAAACAGCCTCACATTGCACTTGCACAACTCTACCACATTGTTCACATACACACACAAGCCTTCTCTGTACAAAATGGTTCTAATCCTGGGCTGCGTGTGATCTCTATCTCTATCTCTATCCCTCTAGCCCAGAAACTCACCAGTTTTGACGATGAACTCAAAAGCATCGACTCGACACAGCCTCTGTTGTGCGGAGTATGTTGAGTGTATGTGTGTGTGTGTCTATCTCTCTCTCTCTCTCTCTTATCTCTTCTCTAGCAAGCGTCCCCACCCCAACCCAAACCCACTCCACAAACGCCACCAGCTCTCGCCCCCCCCCAACCCTGAGCACGTTAATGAGGAAAGCGAAAGTGAAACCAACACAGCCCAATGTTAATTCCGGTGTGGTGGTGATGCAAGCGAACCTCACTCCCAACGGCACACCCACTGTACCGGACAGTGAAAGGCTGAGATTTATCAGTCCTCTCTTGGCCACCACACAAGGGGCCTCATCTCCACCCAACCCACCGATAATCACACCGACAGTAATAGTCCTTGCGTTGGAGGAGAGCGCCTTTTCACACCTGGTCCACGTCTCAAAAGCGCTTGGCAGAGCTCACTGCCAAGTGAAGTTGGCTGTCTGTATTTGTGGGCGAAACGCGGCCAGCCAATCGGCGCGTAGCGGAGTGCGTTCCCCCCCCCCCCACCCCCCCCCCCCAACCCCTCCACGCAAAAACCCGTGGGTTGAAATGACCCGTTTGTTTTATTATCGCGTGTTTTTCGGAGGCGTTATTATTTAGGCGCGTGAGAATTCCACGATCAAACTAACGGTAGCGGGCAAAGAAACAGACGCGGATCGTTTGGTCGCTTCAACCCACCACCGCCAACAGCGGGGGAAAGATTACATGAAACAAAAGCGCCCTGGGGGAATTCAGCAGGTCAGGCAGCATCCATGGAGAGGGGAAAACGAGACGAGGTTTCCTTCGTCGGAACGCAAGATTATATTTCCAGAGCGCCTTTCACGGGTCGGGAGGAACGTCCCAAGGCGATGAACGGTCGGGTCGGGATACGAGCAGGGGAGAGGGGCAGGATGGGGGGGGGGGGGGGAGGGGAAGGGGCGGGAGAGAGTTAGGAGGACAGGGAGAGTTCAGAGGGCAGCAGAAGAAGGGAGGGTCTCGAGACCGGACTTGAAGGAGGCGAGGGAGGGAACGAGGCAATGGGGCTGTGGGATGGAGTTTCAGAGTGAGGGGGCAGAGAGGCTGAAAGGGTTAGGGTGTGGGGTCAAATCCCAGGTGATGAGTTCTAAATTCTCTCCTCGCCTCAGCTTTGCCCGACACTCCAGTTGTGTGTTGGGGATACATTGCATTTCACTCGCTCGACTCCCTAAACATCTCCCTCCCACCGTGCGGAGTCCTGTAGCCTCAGTGGTGAGAGCACTCGGACCTAGCGAGGGGCCCCGAGTTCGATTCCGGTCAAGGCAACTTTCTTCACTCCGCACATGTATTTGCCTACCCACTCCCTCCGCTCACCAGGTTCCGGCCTGCCCCACGTCCCCACCATCGGTAGACGAGTCTCCATCTTCCCCCCCCTCCCAAACCCCAACCTCTGGAACTCAATCCCCCAGTCCCTCCGTCTCGTCCCCTCCCTGGCCTCCTTTAAGTCCCGTCTCAAGAACTCTCCTCTTCAACGGACTTCTCGGACACCCTAAATCCCCCTCTTTCCCTCCACCCTCCCCATCGCTATACGAGTGTAATTTTATTGATGTTGTGGTCCGATATTATTCTACTGTTCAAGGACAATCCCAGGCTCTTCTTCTCCATCATTAACCACCTCCTTCGCCAAACCTCACCCGCTCAAACCAACCTCTCCTCCAATCCCTAATGGGAGGAGATGACGGATTTCTTTGGGGTCCAAAACTGAGGGAGTTCGGAGTAACTCTGTGGATGGGAACTTTCAGAGGAGGTGGATCGAAAGGCTGAAAGCCTGCCTGTCGATGGTGGAGTAGACAGACCTTGGGGATATGGAAGCTTGATGGGCTTGAGGATGGAGGCGACGGAGGTTTGGATGAGTTGGGAGCTTATGGATGGTTGGAGTCGGGGAGTTAAACTACATTAGATACCCCCAACGCGCTCACTCACACTCACTCCATTGTAAATGACCATAAATCCAACTCAAGCTTGACTTACCAACCCACGCCTGTCACTTACCGGCCTCACGTAGTCAGAATGCGTCCCTCCAGGCAGCGACTGCACAATCCATTCCACATTGCAGGGAAGTTTCCATTATTTGGTGGCATATATATATACATATATATGTATATATGTTTGGTTCAGACACTCTTAATCAACGCACACGGAGACACACATATTGCACACCCGCCCGGTTTGGTTAAACAATTGCCACACACGTTTTACGAAAGCTTAGCCTGCAAAGTTTTCGAATTCCATTCCGGCAGCTACACAGAAATTCGCAAACTTTAAAAGGAAGTCAAAAGCATTTTTGCAGCACGCGGCATTGGATTAAAGCAAACATATCCATTTTCCCACGGGGAGGGAGGGGTCTTTTGATGCTTCCCCTTGCATTACGTCCGCGCCCACAAAACGTACAAGTCAATTCGCTTCACGGTTTATTCTGAGACGTCTTGAAGACGCGATAAGGCGTTGGCTGTATCAAATGCAAGGATTATTATTATTATTTTATTATTAAATTTTTCCATGAAAATGACCACAAGAGACTTTGGAGACCGAGCAATAAAAAAAACATTAGAAGATGCCTTAAACAACGACGGGGGCGAAAGAAAGATCGATCTGCTGACCAAAACACTGGAGAAAAACGCCCTCACCTTTTCAAAAGGTGTCCCACGATCTTTGATATTAACTCGAACAAGCAGCCAGGACCTCGACTGAAGTAGAACATCTCAGTGCTACACTGGGGGGCTGCGGAGTCTCGATTAAATTACAAGACGCTCGTTTAAATGATGAAGATCTAAGCAGAAATATTTATTATGATTATTGCTCTCTTAAAAACAGTTCCAATCATAATAAGACTTACACCGAACAGTGAAAAGAGGGTTTGAAAACAAGATGGACAAAAAAAAAAAGCTTTTTAGGAATTTTTCAAAACTGTAAAAAAAACCAGTATCTGCTGAATTGCTCGTTTTAGCAAATGTCAGTATAATATAAATGGCCTTTTTGACAATGCAGTGCTAGCTCGCAGACTGCAGTGGGATACTTTCCCTATGCGTGAGGGGCGCTATACAAATGAATTTTGTTGTCGTCAGTATATACAGAAATGACTTTCAGATGCTTCGAGAAAAGATTCTTCAAAGTTACACGGACAAGTTAAAAAACAAAAAAAAGAGGATTTCTTAGTAGAAAAAAGAATAAATACTTTGTACCTTAACAAATTAAAAAAAAATCTAATTCATTACATTTTTTTTCTGTTTTTAAAAAAAAAAATGTCCCAGTCGCTGACTGCTCCACTAACGTTCACGAGTTGCGGATCGACGTGATGTCGGCTTCGTCTTTGTAGCACTCTTCGTCGTCTGGAAACAAGAAAGGGAGAGATAGGAACGGAAATTCACTGCAGGTAAATAAACGGAATATTCGCATTCGATCGCGCCGCGCGACCGCTTTGGGAACGAGTCCCGTGCAATGCGTCAGTCTTGTTCTACAGAGGGAGGTGAACACAGGATTAAATTTAAGGGGAATGTTGGCCAGGGCATCGGGAGAAATCCCTTGTTCCCAGTGGAGTGATAGGGTCTTTTAATATCCACCTGAAGGATAGACAGGACATGTTTCAAGTCTCGCGCAAAGGATAATAGCACAACAATAATCCTCGCGTTTGACACAGCGCCTTGTCACGTTTCTCCCAGGCGTCTCAAAGCGCTTGCACAGAATAAGTAAAGGGAATCGACTATGTGTTTTGCGGGCGAAACGCACACCGAAGCAATTCTCAGTGTACAGATGCAATGCCTGTTTTTACAGACCTCAGTGAGGTCCTATAAACAGTCAACGGCCAGGCCTATTAATCTGGAGGATAGGTGACTTGCGACAGTTCAGAGAATCATAGCCAGGACATGAGAAGAGAGACCTATAGACCCAGCGTCTATTAATCAGAATACTATTGGAATCCAAATTCAAGCCCTTCCTTTCTCTCCTAGTTTACCAGAGTAAATACTGATTCAATTGGAGTATTAATAATAATGATCCTCACGTTCAATTTAGAGCTTTGTATCCCATCGTTGAGACATCACAAAGGGCTTCACCATCATAACAACAAATTATACTCGTATATCGAGCGCCTTTCACATCACAAAGATGGCCCAGGCCGCTGGACAATCAGGAATTTTGGGGATAGGAGTTGGTGTCAGGAGAGGGGTGGTGGAAGGGAGGGAGGGAGGGGGGGAGAGGAGGGAGAATACAGGGAGGGGTGGGTGTGGGAAGGGGGTGGTGGGGGGGACGAAGGCACGGTCGAAGAGGAAGGTCGTTAAGACGGGAGGTGCGCTGGGAGGGGATTGCTTATACCCTCAACGGATTGTATTCCGAATGCGTGGCAGCGAAAAAAACGGACCAATTTTTCACGTGCAGAGAGACCTGACTTACCAGAGAAGGCTTCCTGTTTGATTCTCGGGCTATTCCGGTCGCCTTCCTCGTTACTGGGGGAGGCATGTTGCTGAGCTACCCTCAAGCCCTCGTCGATCAGGGCGAGTTGGATCATCTGCTTCGTCTTGGTCTGGCTGGGTCTGAACGTGCTGGGAATGTCTGACGGGCACGGCGAGGGCGCCAGGCTGGAGTTCGAAGTCAGGTCCTCGGACACGTCTGCGATTTAACGAAAGCAAAACAAGGGACAACTGAGGAACAGTCACGGACTTCTCTCGCGTGTTCCCAGCGACTTCTGCGTTTATACCTATGATACTGTCCTCTCCCGTCAGTTTGGACAGGCCAAAGGTTGGTGACTCCTTTCCGATTTCTGTGTGCAGGTTGGCAGACGCATTTGTGTATTACAATAACACAGTAATAATAATAATCCTCGCATTTATCACGTCTTCGAAACGTCTCAAAGCGCCTCCCAGAGTGTACTGTAAAGTGAATTGACCGTACATTTTAGGGGGGGGTGGGGGGCAAAGATAATTTTGTATTCCCCCCCCCACCCAACTCCCCGCCAAAAAAAAAATCCATAAGATGAAAATTGCAACGAAACTTTTGAAATCACAAGGTAGACCAGGGTCTGAACGGTCTCTGAGGCTGAGCGGATGAGTGTCCAGAGTTAAGATTGATGGCTGCGTGATTTCGCACCCGGCTGCTGAACGCGGCCGGTGCTGACTTCAATCAATCATTCTCGGGTGTAAAGCATTCCCGCTTCCACCGATCGCTTATTAATAAATAACCTCCGCCCGGTTAAGGTCCTGGGTTTAAACCAAAGAACTCGGCTGCTCCTGGTTGAGAAGGAAACTTGCGTTGTTGTGGTAAGAGTTTTAATCGAAGGGGTTCGAAGTCTCGGGGGGGGGGGGGGGGTGGGTAGACTACGGATGGTTACCGATGATCCTCACATTTGCCACAGTGCCTTACCACGCCTTCGAGGTCGTCTCGAAGCGCCCGCTTCACTGAATAGACTGCAAAGTGAAGTGACCGTATATGTTGTGGGCCGAATGCGGTATATAGTATAGAGAGAGTTGGGGTGGGGGGGGGGGGGGGGGGAGGGGGAGAGAAACAGAGAGAGGGAGGGGAGGGAAGGGAGATGGAGGGAGGGAGGGTGAAAGGGAGACGGAGGGAGAGGGAGGGAGGGTGAAAGGGAGACGGAGGGAGGGAGGGAGGGAGGGTGAAAGGGAGACGGAGGGAAGGAGGAAGGGAAGGAGGAAAGGAAGGAGGGAGAGTACAGTGGAGGACGGAAGGGAGAGGGAGAAGGAACACACGAGTGGTAAGCCATTTGCCCAGTTGCCACCGCGAGCGGATAAGTTGTCGGGAGTTACCATCTCCACTGCCTTCTGACATGCCGCCGTCCTCCTCCTCCATGGTGTGCATCCCCAGCAGGGACAGGCTCCGAGCCTTCGCTGAGAAATACTTATCAGAACGCTTCTGCTTCTTGATGAGATCGTTCTGTTCCTGGAGGAGGGCGAGCTGCTCGGTGGTGACCTTCTCCAGCTCCAACTGAGAGGCAGAATGTGCACCTCCCCCATCGAAATAGGAGGGAGAGAAAGCGCGCGAGAGAGAGAGAGAGAGAGAGAGAGAGAGAGAGAGAGAGAGAGAGAGAAACGTTAAGTAGAACGGATGGTTCAGATAATACAACAAGGTTAATTCGTCAGGTCAAGCAGATGCCTTCACTGCCTTTGTGCGTGGCTTCTGGCTACAACTAAACGCAGGGCCTCTGACTATGCATATTACTCGTAAGCACACACACACACACACAGACCCATAAACCTCACATACCCACACGCACGCACACATAAGCAAACAATACCTTTTAAGTCTTTAAGAGTCGCATCGCAGTGCTATACTTTGTGCAGTTTAACTTTTTTTTTAATATAACCCCCCCCCCCACCTCCCACCCACCCCCACCACCTACAAAACACACTCTCTCCTTTCCTGACGGGATTGTTGTGTGAATGCGGAACCTCAGCTCCAAATGGACGCAGCGGCCGAACGGATTGGGGCCATTTCCAAAAGGGAGACAGCTGTGGGAGGGATCTGGTATTAAACGACACGAGCTGAACGTACGATCGACCGACCGACCGACCGACCTCCTCCTCGTCCACGGAGAAAAAACCCCCTCCAAAAAAACAGCCGGTGAAGATCTGGCAGAGAAGCCGCCAGAACAAGGCTCCTTCGTTCTCTCCTCCTCTATCCAATCGATTTATCCTTCCCAACACATCGCGCGGTCGGAAACGCTCAGCGAACACACGTCAAGGTAACACGTATATCAAGGTGGAAGCCACCGACTTCCTTTACCAGGTAACAGTCGAGTTCCATCAGGCCTGTTAGCTGCTGACTCTGTGAGGTATGTATTGAGAAAACACTGGCAGCAGCAACAGACAGTGGCGTGAAGCTGACCTGAAGTTCGTGAACCTCAGCTACATTGTGGCTGAGATCCTCATGTCCGATCCTCGTTTTGAGGACCTCCTGCTTCTGGTAAATCCCGGACAGTATGGCCTGAATCTCCAGCAGACGCTCCTGTATGTCACAAAAACACACGAGGCAATCCCGAGGTTTAGTCCCACTGGGTACCAAATCCCACACGCAAATGTGCAACTGAAGTACTGCACTGTTGATGATAAACTTTGTTCGGTAAACCTCACATAAGTCACGTAACAAAAACAAATTGACACGCGCGTGGGGTGAGAATGTCAATATATAATAATATAATATATAATAATAATCCTTGCAATTTGATATAGTGCTTTTCACGTCTTCTAGACGTCTCAAAGCGCTTCACAGAATATACCGTAAAGTGAATTGACTGTATGTCTGTGGGCGAAACACGGCAGCCAATTGCGCCCAGCAGCGTCCCCCACAAACAGCCGTGGATTGAAATGACTAATTTGTCATTGCTTTTTTTGGGAGGGTTTATTATCAGGCGTGTGTGTGTGTGTGCGCGTGTGGAGTACGGAAACTTGCCCAAGGTGACCTGCCTGGATTCGAACACAGGTCTCACGCTTGTAAGGTAAGAGCTCTAAGGTAAGCTACAGGAGCTCCAATATAACACCACCTGCTCAGGTTCATGTTACGCAGCAAATTTCTGAATCGGGGAGTCGTGAAGTATTGCAAGGTTTGGGATGGGGAGACAAGAGAACAAGAGATATATATATCCAGGGTCCCGCACAGCCATCTCGGACAGACTAGGGACCTTCGTTGATCTTTCACCTCCTTTGTGGCGAGACGGGGGTTGGAAGATGGGAGAGGTATGGCGGGGGGGGGGGGGGGGTGTAGGGGGGGGGTGTGGATGGGTGGGTGAGCCGAGTTGGATAGCAATTCCCAATTGATCAATAAACACCTCACCTGTCTCTTTAGTTTCATCAGTTCCGCCTGCACAGTCCGAGTGTGAACCTCGTCCCGAAGAAACTGCCCATTGGTGTCAAGCCTCGGCCTCTTGGGCGTTGGTATCTCTACGAATTTTGATCTACAACGAAGAGTAGGGAGAAGGAGACACGTCACAACGCTGTATTGAACGGTCTTCAATTTAAAACTTATTCCCAATAGACACATTCCTTTTTTTTTATATATATATATATATATAGATATATATATCTTTATATTGATTATGTGAGCGAACCCAAAGTTCATTGTTTTGCCAAACCTTGTGAAGCTGGGACTCAGAATTTGGTTGGCTGAGGTTGGCCAACCTGAGTGTGGTGCTGAGCGGGCTTTGTCAACCAGTTCTTCCTTGTGAAACAGCTTAATAAGCTCATTCCTGAAATTTGTGGAGACATAATTACAATTTCAAATCAACTCCACTTTTTAAATAAACTACTCGAGCACTCTTTTTTGGTTCCGCCTCAACTCTCTCAACTTTTTTTTTTTAAGTCCTCTTAACTCAAGCTGCCGTGCGATCTACACTACAATCGGTGGCAAAATGTCCATTCGACCCCCTAGTGAACCTAGAAGGTTAGTGTTGGGGTGGGTGGGGTGGGGCGGGGGTGGGTGGGGGGGGGGGGGAGGGTCAGCTAGTCAGTCGCGATGGAAGCAACAGGTTCCAAGTCGAATCTTTGGAGCATTCGCCAAATTCAGCCTGTTATTTAAGCTAAGGACCACCCACAGAATCTCCTCCAAAAGTAGCTGCTCTGATCAACTGGCGAAGGCTATATATAGAGGTGGTTAAATCTCACCAATTTTGCTTCAGCTTGATCTAAACTTGGTGTGTTACAGCCAGTGAGGGGCGCTGCACTAACAGGACGCAGAGTGAAGCAAGTGTGGCAATCATTGCGTTGGGTGTGAGTGGGAGTTGGCTCCAGAAATACACTTGCTACACTGAGGCTCAGCGCGATTAGGATGTGTGAGGAGAATGTAGGCCTAAGAATATTTTATCACCTACCCCACCCCCCCACCCCACCCCTCTCTGTGATGAGCTACATGGGCTGAGTCCCACCCCGTGTTTTCGGAAGGTTAATATCGAATAGGTTCTCATACGCTCTCATTGGTTTGGCTTGCATTCTGGTTACATATGTATATTTATATATATAAAATATATTATATATATTATATATATACTATTATTATATTGTTAGCAGTAAAATGACGACACCAAAAAAAAACAACCTTGCTGTGATTCAGTAATTCCCTGAATCGATTGCAAGATCCAGCTGCGAGATTTACAGACGTTTATTGAACACGCACTCAAAGTATTGGAACCTCCAAAGCCTGTTTCCAGGTCGGACATCAGGAACTCAATTCAGTGAGTTAGCCCCGGTTATTGCAGGCACTGTGGTTTATGTCTGGGCCAGACAGGGTTAAACCACCTCTCCTACCTGGAATACCTGTGGCTATACTTGTACCCAGATTCGCGGACGACTTGGCGAGCGAGCGGGAACAGTTCATCCCGCCTGGCAAGCAGAGTGCTGTCGATCATGCAGAGTTGAGTGGCTGCTTCATTTACCATCACCTGCGGGAGAAATAAAAAGAACAATAGTAATCTCAATAATAAGCCTTGCATTTGATATCGCGCTTTCCACGTCTTCTAGACGTCTCAAAGCGCTTCGCAGAATATACTGTAAAGTGAATGGACTGTATATTTGTGGGCGAAACGCGGCAGCCGATTGCGCACAGCAGCGTCCCCCACAAACAGTCGTGGATTGAAAATGACCAATTTTTATTATTGGATTTTGGGGGATGGATTATTATTAGGCTTGTGTGTGTGTGTGTGTGTGTGTGTGTGTGTGTTGGGAGTAAGGAAACTTGCCCAAGGTTTCGCCCTGACCTGCCTGGATTCGAACACAGGTCTCACGCATGTAAGCGCTGTAAAGTGGATTGACTGTATATCTTGTGGGCGAAACGCGGTAGCCAATTCTGCAAAGCAGTGTCCCGCAAACAGCTGTGGGTTGAGTGACCAAATTAATATTATTTTGAAGGGCTTATCGCCTCCGGAAAAGCAATCCGGCAATCGACTGACAACCAGGTTCCTACTTACTGCTGGGTACATTATATATCCCATCCCGAGATATTATTTCCTCACAGAAATCTGTCCAATTTGTTCTCGAAAGAATCAACACTTGCTGCTTCTACCATCTCCCGAGGGAGCCTGCGACATATGTTTACTACTCGCTCACTAAAATAACAATAATAATCCTTGTGTATGACGTAGCACCTTATCATGTCATAGAGACGTCTCAAAGCGCTTCACAGAATCGACTGTGACAGAAGCGGATTCACTGTGTACTTTATGGGCAAAATCATAATACCTCATAGAAATAATAACTGATAGGAAATCCATGACCTCGCTCGGGGAAAACAGGAGACTTTATACAGTACGGTGATCAATTAAGTGAATAGGCGGGCAAACCCTCACCCCAACCCACCACTCCGTGAGTCATGGGGGGAAAAGAAATTCGAGAAGTTCAGTGAGAGGCATCTTCCAACGGGCATTTAGTTGAGGTATGATTTTGCTGGGTTCCTTGACGAATTTCTTGCCTAACGATTTTCCCAATTAAGAAATCCAGAAGTTTGTGATGCCAACTAGCAGCACAGACACTCCAACTCGATCTGTTTACAAAGGGCGGACGATGGCCGTTTCTTTATTTGATTAACTCCGAGCAAACATAAGATTAAATAAGGCGAGAGAGGACCAAGGTCCCACTAGTTCGCCTCCCACCATCATCGTCGTATCTTGTCCCAAATGATACACTCTCGCCCGAGATCTTCTTTCTAGCAGAAACCTAACAGATCTATTCTTGAGACGAATGAGATTTTTCTGCTTCCACTGTCTCCCAAAGGAGTGACGTGTGGTGACGTAACTCTCTCTCTATTGACCAAATGTGAGATTTTTTAAAATTTTAAATGACGAAATCTGCGCAGAAAACACTGTGGTTCACACTTAGTTTGAACTATATGGTGACAGGATCAAGAGCTGGAAGTATGTTAGGCTACTGAATACCAGTCAGGATATGTGCTGCACAGTAAACAGTGTGAGAGCTGTTTGTGTCTTAAATCCAAATATCCCTCGAACACATTGAGAGGAGGTCTGAGAGAGATTGTGTTGGGGGAAGAGAAGACACATACAGACCAAAAGTACCAGTTTTTCTTTACATTAAGCAGTATTTCGTGTCTACCTCTGCGCCAACCAATTCCTATTACCCCACGATTATTCCGGTGGACAAGGAAATCCACAAACAACAAATATCTCCTTCAAACCCACCCCCCCACAATTCAAAATGTTTTCGTTTTTTAATTTTATATGAAGAAAACAAAATGTCACCCACCCGCGACCACAAAACACACAAGTCAATCCACTTTAAATATATTCCGCGAAGCGCTTTGAGGCGTCTCAGTGAAGCGATCAGGCGCTGTATCAAATGCAGGTATTATTATTATTATTATTAAAATGTGCATAGCTCATAAAACTTCCTTATCACCCCAAAATCTGGGCCACTTTCCCTTTGACTTTGACTTGAAAGCCTCCTCAAATCAAATTTGCCTCCATTTATAATTTATCCCAAATTCAAATGAATTAGCTGCTCATCACACTGTTGTTTATAGTCTGTGGCGGAGATAAGAGATTAGCTCCTCAACTGCCAACATTCGTAAAGTCCACAAAACACCTCACTGGAAAAATTCTGTGAAATACCTTGAGTTGACCCCTATGTCCTGAAAGCCTTCAATATCGAATGCCAGGATCATTATTATCATAACATTCAGTTTCATTTGTGTGTAAACTTGTCTATGAGTTGCCAGCATTCGTCGCCCTTGAGTTAGAAGGTTGGGGGGGGGGGTGGGGGTTCAAGCCCAAGCTTGCTTGGATCTCAACCATCTAGGCCCGGCATACCAGTGCTGGGCTGGGGGGATGCGTTTCGCTTATGAGTCGCTCGCCACAAATTGCCGACGAAACACAACAGTCGGTGAACTTTCCAGTGAGTCATGTTAAGAATGTCCTCCCAACGCGAAAGCCGCTGCATCGACGCAGAAGAATTATTGTTACTTTCTAATCGACTACACGCTGTAAAGCGCTGAGCGATGGTTAACTGATGTACAAGTGCTATACAAATGCACGATGCTATTCTCTCCCCTTGGACATCTTTACATACAATGGAAACGTGCATTTATATAATGCCCTTCACGCGAGGTAGAGATCCGGAGAGCTTGACACTGGCAGAGTGTGACCCCAATTTATGTAAATTCCCTGCTCGGCTCACCCTCTGCCGCAGCGGTTTCTAAACCTTTCTCAGTAATGTATTCCCTTGTTAACTTTCAACGTTATCGTGTACCCCCCCCACCCACACACACACACACACACACACACACAGACACACAGACACACACCACCACCCTCATTCCACTCGGATTTTATGACCAAGCTTTTCTTATATAACAAAATAACTAGCGACATACAAAACCAGGGGAATAACAATTAAATATACAATTCGGAAAGCTATAAAACACTAAATAAGAGAGCTAAATAAATCAATTACCCCCACCTGTACCCCCTGGAAGTCATTTTGTACCCCCTTGTTGAGAACCGCTGGTCTACTGTGTTTGCTAAGTGTTCCGAGGTGTTATTCACACGAAAAGGTTGTGTGGGGGGGGGGGGGGAAGGGAACTAGATGTCGTTCTTCTAATTACAGGTTTACGCACAAAAAATAAAAAACGCCGACTGTTTAAGAGGCGAATCCTGTTGTGTCGTGTTACGGCTGCGAAAACAATTTAATTACGGGGCAGGAGCCGAGTCGAGCGAGGCGCGGAGGCCAATTCCGTTGGCTTCACAGTCGCGTCGTTCGGCGAGGGAGCTTCGCCGGTTATGATTCAACGCTAATGAAACGTGGAGCGAGACACACACACACACACACTCACAAAGACACTCGCGCGCATCGTCAAGACCGTACCTCGTGCAACGTGAGATTCTTCCCGTCTTTCCTTTTGGAGTCGAACCTCCCGTAGATGGCGCTGTACTTCCTGATCTCCTCCTCCTTCTGGGATTCCTGTTCGCCCATCTCAAAGATGTGACCCAGCGTTTTGGCCAGTTTCTTGTTGCTGATGAAGACGCACTCGAGCTCCTTGGTGTCCATCCTGGGCACGGCTTGGATCAGGCGCTCGGCGCAGTTGGCGATGATCTGGATGACGTCCTGGGTCAGGGGCAGGGAGGGTCCGTCCTTGGGCGGCGAGTGGGGCTCCTCCTTGGACAGGGTGACGATGTTGGAAATGCTGGGGACGTGGTGCGTGCCGGCCAGCGGGTCCGTCTGCGAGGAGTTCTCTGTCATTTTGCGCGAGGAGTGGTGGTTATTGGAGAGCTCGGAGCACCCGCCGCCCAGGCCCTGGTTCTCCAGCGAGGAGGCGGGGCTGGCCGAGGCCGACGTCTCCGAGACTTTGCCGATGGGTATGCTGCTGGCCGGGAGTTTGGTGAGGGGCTGGTTGAAGGCGGACGGAGAGGTGATCCATTCCTGCAACGCCTTCTGAAGGCGCCGCACGTGGAGCGGTTTGCTGGACATCCCCACCAGGGCCATGATCTCCAGAAACTCTTCCTCCGCTGCGTCGCAGAGCTGCTGCACGTCGTCGCCTCCCTGCTGGATGAAGGCGTCGTAGTAAATGAGGAGGTTCGCCCTCTGTAGCACTCGGTACAGCTGCAGTTCGCCCAGCGTCGACGGTTGGGATGATGTCATGTCCGATCCGTGCGTTCAGCTCCGCGTATCTCCCGGGCGATTCCTTTTTTGGTTTGGGCCGAAGAACAAGAAGAACGAGGAGGAGGAGGAGGAGGAGGAGGAGGAGGAGAGAGAAAAAAAGAGAGAAGAAACGGAAACGTTCTTAAAATCTTTACACTTCGGGTCGAATAATTCGTCCTCGCATTCGATGCGACCGGCCTCATCGTCGCGTCTTCCGAGAGACACCTCAAAGCGCTGCGCTGCGAGAGGAATAATCCTCGCATTTGATGTCGCACTTCTCACATCTTCTAGAACGTCTCAAAGCGCTTCGCAGAGCGTGCAGTCAAGTGAATCGACTGTTACGTTGGTGGGCAAAACCCAGCAGCCAATTGCGCCCAGCAGCGTCCCCACAAACAGTCGTGGGTTGAAGTGACCAATTTATTATTATTATTATTAGGCGTGTGGGGCGAGGAAACCAATCAACCCCGTGCCCGTTTGTGGGACACTGATGCGTGTAATCGGCTGCCGCGTTTCGCCCACAAAAATATACAATCGATTCGCTTCACCGTATATTTCTTTGAAGCGTTTGAAGACGTCGCGACGACTCGAGATCAGCGCTATATCGAATGCAAGGAATGATTATCATCGTGTCTCAGAATATATTGTAAAATCAATTTGACTATGTATTTTGTACGGTTAGGAGTCCCTAGCGATTCTGGCGAGGGAGTTAGTCTTCAGCAAAAGGCAAAATTCCGCAGATGCTGGAAAATCTGAAACAAAAACAGAAGTCATTGGGGGAAAGGCAGCAGGTCAGGCAGCATCTATGGAGAGAGAGAGGAAAAATGAGTTACCGTGTCAGTTTCGACGATCTTTCTTCAGAACCTGGGGGATAGTGAAAAAAACAAACAGAGATGGGGGTGGGGGGGGGGGGAAGGCAAAGGGAAAGGTTTCGGTGAAGGACAGAAGGTGATGAGATCAGAGGTGTTGATGGTGAACTCAGGAAAAGAAGGCAAAGAGTGGGAGACTGTGGAAACAAAAGATAATAATCATAATAATCGTGACATTTTGATATAGCGCTTTTCACGTCTTCCAGACGTATCAAAGCTTCACAGAATACACTATAAAGTGACTTGAATGTATATTTGTGGGCGAAACGCGGCAGCCAATTGTGCACAGCAGCGTCCCTACAAACAGTCGTGGATTGAAATGACCAATTTTAGCATTTGTTTGGGGGGAGGGATTATTATCAGGCGTGCGTGTGCGCGTGTGTGGAGTAAGGAAACTTGCCCGAGATTTCGCCCCTGACCTGCCTGGATTCAAACACAGGTCTCACGCTTGTAAGGCGAGCGCTCTAACCACTGAGCTACGGGAGCTCCAAAAGATGCATCTTTCGACCCAGAGGATGTGTGAATGGTGACAGAAAAGGGGGAGGAGTGGGGGTGGGGGCAAGACTGAGAGATGGGAGTTGAGTTTAAGGTTTTGAAGTCGGGTTAAGATCAATGTGGAGGTCAGAGCCCAGGGGATAGATGAGGTGCTATTCGTGGGGAGCTTGTGGTGTACTTCGTTCGACCAGCTTAGGAGGCCGTGGACGGAGAGGTGGGAGTGGGAAGGAGAATAAAATCCTTTAGCAATGCCTGGTACCCTGGCACCAAATAGGCAACCTTCGGGAGAGAGAGAAGAAATCATTTATAAAAATATAGATATATATACAGTATATATATATATTAAAAAAATTGGATTAAAAATACAAATGAGCATCAACAGAGGCAGCGACTTTCACTTCAGGAAGACGACCCAAGGCACTTACAGGCGCCTGGTGACTTGTTTTTGAAAGATGTAACTGTACTTAACCGTTTCGATACCGAAAGAAAGTTTCGCAAAGCGCCAATCTCCGACTTCTCCAGGCCTCGATGTGTAAGCACGTTACCATTCGTAAGACCACAAAGTCGGTTTGGATGAAACCCACCGTCCTCCCATGGCTAAACAAATCCAATCTCCTAGCCACAAGCGAACACTTCCCGGCCACTCACTCCAGCCGTTAATCACCTCATCGACGAAGAGAAACTTCCTATTGCCCTTTAAACTTACATCCCCTTGGTACTGGTTCATGGAGCTCCTGTAGCTCAGAGGTTAGAGCGCTCGCCTTACAAGCGTGAGACCTGTGTTTGATTCCAGGCAGGTCAGGGCGAAACCTTGGGCAAGTTTCCTTACACCACACACACACACATGCGCGCCTAATAATAATCCCTCAAAAAACCCAATAATGAATGGGTCATTTCAATCCACGACTGTTTGTGGGGACGCTGCTGTGTGCGATTGCCTACCGCGTTTAGCCCACGAATACACAGTCAAATTCACTTCACAGCATAATTCTATGAAGCGCTTTGAGACGTCCAGAAGCCGTGAAAAGCGCTATATCAAATGCGAGGATTATTACTATTACATCCTACAATACATCGTTCCGTGTTAAACTGTTCAACCCTGTATAAAAAGGTATACACCTCTTTGAGATAACCTCCCCGAGTTTCCCGAGAGCAGGAAATATTGGATGTTTGATGAACACACCAATTCTGAGGGCTGAGCAGCGGTAAACACACAGGAATACTGTGGCTTCAGAGGCAAAAGCAACTCGACTGAGAATACAAGTTCCCTGCAGTGAAAAGGTGGAGATGGGTTCTGCCACTGTAGGTCGTTTGTGGTGGGTTGTGAGAAATGGTGGGGGAGGGGGAGGGGAGGGGAGGGGAGGGGGTGGGGGGGTTTGGTGGTTGAGCAAGTTATGCATAAATTAAGCCCCGAAAAAATTGCTGACCTCAAGAGATTAAAGTATGGAGGTTTGCAAGAGGTGTGACTGACTGTGCGAGAGAATTGTCACTTTCTTGCAAGTGAAGAACTGCACCCAGGCAGAATAACACCCTTGTCTGTCAGTTTGTCAGTCTGTCTGTCTGTCTGTCTGTCTAAACCAGGTCCTGCACTTGAAAAGAGACCAAAGATTTCATTTTGGCGTCCGCGGTTAGTCTCCGCTCGGCACCCACTGGAGCCGCGAGCCTTCGGACGCAATGTCCACCCGAGACGCAACATCTAAAGATCATTGTGAAAGAGAAAAAGAGTTTCCCCCCCCGTGTCCTGGCTAACCATTCCCCAAATAAAATTACTCACTCATTCTGTGTGTTCACCCACAATATATATATATCTACATACAGTACATACACACACACACACACACACACACACACACAATTTTACAGTGATGCACGTTTTAGAGCGTGCTTGATGAAGCCATAAGGTATTATGTTAAATTATACTATATTATATTATGTTATATTATATAGCATCAAACGCAAACATTTGGCTCTGTGAAGTCAGTGCTCACGTTCTCAACAATAATAATCCTGACATTGGATGAAGCGTCGTATCGCGTTTTCGAATCTCAAAGCTGGCTTCATAGAACACACTGTGTGTAGTGAGTTGACTTCACAATTTGTTTTGACGGAAGGAATTATTAACCCCCCCCCCCCCCCCCCCCCCCTGGGAAAAGCGATCTGCCGATCGACTGAAACCAGGTCCCTTCTTAACGGTCGGTGAACAGGTGTTCGGAGTAAGGAAACTTGCCCAAAGTTTCGCTCTGCAAGGGAACGGAACCCGCGAGGCGGGTTCTCTCGACGACTACCAATATTGTCTCCCAAGTACAGCGACTCTCTCCAAGAACAGAGAGTCTCTTTTGCGGTCCCGTCCTCTGGGAAAACACTCGATGGGGCTTCCTCCCGAGCCAGGAAGACGCAGGGCGTTGAGTCTGTGGCAAACGGGAGAAGATGGCGAACAGCAAGGGACGATTTTATTTGTTTAATCGTTCACCGATCACTCCGATCAATTCCACGGCGGTTTTGCGGGATTTGCTGTCGCCTTCCGGCCCACGAAGCAAAACGCGCGCACAGTCGCCACGCTGTATGGCGCGGTATTTTCTGCGGAGCGCTTCTCGACGCGTGCGAGAAGGCGCTGTAAACAAGCAACAAGGATTCTTAACTCTTATTAATAAAGAGGCTGGGAGGGAGGGAGGGAGGGAGGGAGGGAGGGAGGGAGGGAGGGAGGGAGGGAGGGAGAGAGGGAGGGAGGGAGGGAGGGAGGGAGGGAGGGAGGGAGGGAGGGAGGGAGGGAGGGAGGGAGGGAGGGAGGGAGGGAGGGAGGGAGGGAGGGAGGGAGGGAGGGAGGGACCCAGAACTACACTGACCTGTCACTAAACACCAGCTACGTTTTCTCGGTGGGGCGGGTGGCAGACGCACGCACGAACGCACGCAGAGACCTACAACCCTGGCTTAAGATTGTCCCACCTCCAGTTGGAACACATCAGCGCGTAGAGTCACCAGGAACGATTGGGCAGGTCAGAGCTCTCCCTCTCTCTCCCCCCTTCTCTTATCAAGAGTTTTGAGAGCAACTGGTGGAGACGATCAGGGTTTATAACGCTGACAGCAATCCTCGCATTTGACGAAGCCCCTCGCCACGTCCTCATAGAGACGCCTCAAAGCGCTTCACGCGATGTACCGTAAAGTGAATCGACGTGTCTAGTTGGTGGGCGAAACCCGGCAGCCGTTTGCGCACAGCAAGCGTCCCACAAACAATCGTGGCTCGAGGGCCTAATTTATTCTCAGTATTTTTTTTTTTTGGGGGGGGAACGGACGGAATTATTACCTCCCGAAAAGCGAGCCGTCGATCAACTGACAAACAGGTTGCTGCCAGGTAAACAGAGGCACAAGAGGCGAGGAAACTTTGCCTCAGGTTTTGCCCTCCTGGGAATCGAACCCAGGTTCTCTGGCTCGCGTGACAAGCGCTCCAACGACCGAGCCGCACGACTGTCACCAGAAGGGTTCGGATGTCGGGGGATGTGGAGCCTCTCGCTTTACACTCGCCGGCAAGTTCCGAAACCAAAGAGTTAATACGTACGGTACTAAGATAGGCCGATTCGAGAGGGAGTTCAGGGGTAATGTCTTCACCCCTGCTGCGGCTCAAGCAAAAGGCATCAATCGATTCAAAAACGATCCTGGACGCGCGCACGATAACGAAGGGCAGAGAGAGGAGGCTCTATAACAAGGAAGACTTCACTGACCCACGGAAGCACTAAAAACCTTACCAAACTTCAGCTCCACATCTTTGCCTGTGTTACGTTCAGTCAGTTGAGCAAACGGAGACCCCGATAAACAACGCACAAAACACTGTCCCGACGACACCCGGAATTGAAGCCGGGCGCTCACTTCACGGCCGTTTCTGGGACACGGCCGCGCGCAAAACCCGCCCGGCGTGTTTGCCTGGAATCACACGCGCCCAAAAGTCGCGAGTTGTTTTTTTTTTAACAACGGTGGACTCGTGCGAAGTGATTTTGAGATTTCCCGGTGACGCGAACCACGTGAAAGCGATCAATATCGTCGTCGTTATTATTATCATTATTCCGCCTCCAAATCGCCGCGCTCCTCAACGAAAATAAAATCGCCTTCGATCGCGGGGGAAAAAAAAACTGTTCAAAAAACAGGCATTGCCACAGCCCGGAACCACGCTGCCTGTCAAATACTGTACATCTCCACAGTTCACAGTTTAATCGCATTAAAAGTTCGGTTTCCTAAGCCCGAAACTGAACTGCAGCGTTTATAATCGCGACAGATTTCAAACGTTGCCTGCGTTCGAAAAGTGTTGGATCGTGGAATTCTGTTTGCTTATTTGTCAGAGCGTAGGGCAGAACCTAAGGCAAGTTTGCTTACTCCACACTTACGCTACAGCTGTACAATAATAAGACTAAAAACTTAATAAAAGTAGGAACCAGGTTGTGACTAGATTGGTGGATCGCTTTGCAGGGGGAGGTGGGGGGGAGGGGGGGGGGTAATGATCCCTCCCCCTCTCCCCCCAAAAATTAATAATTTGGTCACTCCGCGAGTGTTTGTGGGACACTGCTGTGCGCAACGGGCTGCGTGGTTTCTCCCACGAAACGTGCGGTCAATTTGAAGCGCGGTGATTCAGTTCGGCCAACAAGTCACAAAAGCACTCCGGGCGCTCGGGAATCCGAAACGAGAACGGGAGAAGTTGCCGGTGGGGTGGGGGGGGTGGTTGTGTGTGGGGTGGGAGGTGGGGTGTGTGGGGTGGGGGGAGGGGGGGGTGCGGGGGGGGGGGAGACTCAGCGGGTCGGGCAGCATCCACGGAGAGAGAGAGGAAAAACAAAATGAAGAGTCAAAGTTTCAGGTCGACCACTGATAGGTCGTTCGGCCAAACTCCTCGAGACGGGTCTCAGGCAGACGGGATAAGGAGGGAGTTCGAACGCGAGTATTACTATCCTATTATATTATTCTTATTATTAGAAATCGTCGAGCCGGGGCGAACCACACATGAATCTCGCAGGCCAAGTCACACACACTTTTTTTTTTTCGCTGGTTACGATGCCACGTTATACAGCCCTCCACCCAACCCCCTCAACACACACACACACACACACATGATTCTTCACATCTCCCCCCCCCCCCTCCCCCCTCTCCTCTCCCCTCCCCATTCTATATAACTGTCCTGTTCATCAGGGATAAGGAGGTTCACAGAACAACTCTACCCCACGCTCTCATCTCTCCCCAGATGTGTGTCCAGAACAAAGCCTAGATTTGGCTGACATGAACACTTAACTCGCAATGAAGACACAAGAGATTTATCTTTGGGAGGGTGTGTGGGGAGGGGGGTATTTAATTTTCGTGTGTGTGTGTGGGCCCCCACCAATTCACACTGAAGAGGAAAGGGGGAGAGAGAGAGAGAGAGAGAGAGAGAAAGGGAGACATTACTAGTTTAAATTTTAAGCACGCTTGAAAGGGAGAGAGAGAGAGAGAGAGGGCGATAGAGAGAGGAGGGAGGGAGGAAAAAGAGAGGGAGAGAGACAGACAGAGAGAGAGAGAGGGAGGGAGGGAGGGGGAGGGTGGGTGGGGAGAGATATATATATATATATAAAAGGGAACATTTGGTGCAACGGAATCTGCGCCAACAGAGGAAAGGGGGTGGGGGGGAGGGGAGAGAGAACAGAGAGACACACACACACACACACAGAGAAAAAGCTGTTTCACTTTACCCTCAGCCCTGCGGGGGGGGGGGGGGGGGGGGGGAATGAATGCAACAAAAAAACAGAGAAGTAAAAAAAGACAAGAGAGAGAGAGAGAGAGAGGAGAGGGGGAGGAGGAAGGTCTGGGCTTAACTGGCAGAGAGAGGAGAGAGAGAGAGAGGACGAGGGGTGGTGGTGGGGAAGAGGAGGAGAGAGAGAGGGAGGGAGGAGTGGGGGGGGGGGGGGGGTGAAAAAACAAGACAGATTTAAGCAGTAGGTAAATCTTACCTCTCTGTACCGTGTCCAGGTTGTGAAGCGGCCTCTTGTGTGTTGTAGTATAATAATATATAATATTGTATATGTATATAAAAAAGAGAGAGAGAGAGAGAGAGCGAGAGAGTAAGTGTGTGGTGTGTGTGTGTGTGTGTAGGTCTCAGTGCTGGGGAATGGCGACCAACAAGCCACAGCGGCAGTGAGTGTGAGAGAGAGAGAGAGAGTTGTTTCTGCAGAGAGCCTACTTCTCTCCCCCACCCTGGTGTTGCTGACACACACAGTGAGGGTGGGGGGAAAAAAAACCTGGGTCACTGCAGGGGTTTAAGGTGGTCCGGGAATTCGACGCGCAAACCACATCCCCACACACGTACAGAGACAGACACACACACACACAACACACACACAACACATGAGAGAGAGAGAGAGACTCAGAGACTGAAGTCATTGTCTTTCCCAAAGGGGATTGAGTTGTGCGTGTGTGTGTGTCAGTGTGTGTGTGTGTCACTGTGTGTGTGAGTGAGTGAGTGAGTGAGTGAGGAATCAATACATTGTCGCTACTTTGTTTCCCCTCACTTGTCCTGTTCGGAAACAATGTAACCTCGGCGGCCGAGTTTATGAATGAAAGAGGAATTTTGTGGATTGTACAAACAGTTGTGATAGTTTTTTTTGGGGGGGGGGGGGGCTGGAGAGGATTATGGGGGGGGGGGGGGGGGGGGGGTGGGGGGGGGGGGGGGGGGGGGGGGGAGACAGAGAGAGCATGGAGGGGAGGGGGGTGGGAGAGAAATGTACTTTGTTCACCCACCCACCCAAAACTCACTCCTCACCTCCACAAAAAAATGTTTAGAGTCTAAATATAATATTAGATACATATGTATATATATGTATCTAACAGTTTACCATTTCTAATTTGTTTTTAAAAAAACAACTAGGATTTTTAAAGCCACATTTAAAACAATATTTAAATTAAATTTCTATTTCGACAAACCTCCCCCCCCCCCCCTCCATCCCCCCTCCTCTTTTTAAAAAAATATATATTTTTAATTTTTAACCTGTATGAATTTTTTTTAAATTCATGGTTTTGCTGAAATAGTGATTCCACACACACACACTGACCCAGAGAGAGAGAGAGAGGGATTGAGGGGGGGGGGGGGGGGGGGGTGGGAGGGAGATGTGACAAGTCGTTAAAAGTACCAAAACCAAAGGCGTTTTTATGTGATGGGCAGGTTTATCCCATTGGAACCTGGAGTCCTGAGTTCACAAAACTCACTCGTGTTTGAGGTCTGAGGTTTTCATACAGTCTGCTCCCTCCCCCCCACTCCCCCCCTCCTCTCCCCACCTCACCCCCTCCCCCCTCCTCTCCACATTTGTATTTTTTTTTGTATTAAAAAAAAATTCTATGAAAAGCTGACACATCCCACAAGTTTGGGATGCCTTAAGGTTGCCCCAAACTGCCCCCCCCCCCCCCCCCCACACACACACACGCATCACCCCAAACGCTGAAGATATTAAAATAACACGACTTTGCTCTAATTTTTTTTATTTTCAAAAAAAATCTCTAAAACGTTAGGATTTGATTCATGGAAACATTACCGTCCGCTGAGGCTGCAAATGTGATTTTTGTGCCTTGAGATAGTTTTGTTTTGGACCAGATTGTTTGAAGAGAGAGAGGAGAGGGGTGGTGTGGGTGGGGGGGGGGGTGGGGTGGTATATGTCTTTGTGTGTGTATGTGTGTGTGTGTGAATTCCCAGTCCATACAACACTTCCGAGTCCTGATTTTATTTGGTTCCTCTGGGCTGATTTTCAAGAAAAAAACCGAATGAGTACAATTGCCATCCAACAAACATCTTCAAATCAAACCAGTTATGTGTGAGTGACCAGAGTTTAGTGTTTTGGTTAAAAGGCTTCAGTTGGGAGGGAGGGAGGGGAGAAGCAAAAAAAAATCCCTGGGACTGGTACCCTCAAATGTACTTTTTTTGGGGGAAAAAAATTGAAAAGCAAACCCACCAAATTGATGGAAAAAAAATCACAATTTAAAATCACAATTCCCTACAAACAATTTTTTTAATTAAAGAAAATCATTTGGATTATTTTTCTTTGTTTCCCCTCCAACCCCCCCCCCCCCCCCCCCCCCCCAACCCCCAGGAATTTCAAAGGGCTCAAGGTTTTGCTCTGCCCCCCCCCCCCCCCCCCACACACACACACACACACAAAATGAGAGAGAAACTAGTAGTTTTGCAATGGAAATGAATGCAATGGCCTCAAGTTTCACAGACCTCCTTAAGAATATCTCTCTCCCCACCCTCAGTGGTTTTGCATAGACTCACACAGAATGTGACGTGCTTCCCTCAGGCTGGGGGGGGTTGTGGGGGAGGGACACAGACCCAGAGAGACAATCAGCCACACAGAGAGAGAGAGAGAGACTGAGTCACAGAGAAGCACAAATAGAAAGATATGAGAGGAGACAGGGATGGGGGGAGGGTAGGGTGGGGGTGGGGGGATGGGTGAACACTGCTAGGCATTCAGACCCACACACACACACAAAGAGAAAGACACACACATTCAGAGCCAAACACAGACAGACACACAGACATGGAGAGAGAGGGAGGGAGGGAGAGAGAGAAAATGTGTACAGTGTTTTTGTAAGGGAGGCAGTTTCAGCAACAGTACATGAATCAATAAGACTGCTCATGTACTGTGGAGGGTGGGGGGGTAGGGGGGGGAAGGGAAACAGGAAGGCAACTCTGTGTGTGTGTCTGTCTGTGTGTGTGTGTGAGTGAGTGAGTGAGTGAGAGGCATTGTGTGTAAAAAAAACACACACACACAAGGGCACACACACAAAAAATGGCCCTTTAAAATGAGAGCGGTTGTGAACTCAGGATCTCACGCTTGGCGCGAGAAACGCGGCGTAAGATAATCGCTGGCAAACGGCGAAATTAAAAGCTCGACCCAACAAAATGGGAGAAACAATGGGAGAAACCCTTTCCTCCGTAGATGCTGCCCGAGCCGGCCAGCGAAGGTGGCTTTGGTCTCCCCCACCACCTCCCCCTCCCCACCCCTCTCCCCCCACACTCCCCCCAACAGCAAACGGCCTCGATGCGAACGAGCGATTTTTACTCAGGGCCTGCTTGACTTGGACGTTGGTAGGACCTACTTCCTCCGCTCGAACGCCGCCCTCGAGACCCTTCTCCGACGTCCCGGGCGGAGCCTCGGTCCTCGTTAAAGAGATCAAGAAAGAGACGCGTGAAGTCAAAATTAACGACCAGCAAATCAACCCATTTTCGGTTCAGTCTGCGTACGCCAAGGAAAGGAGTCCTGACCTACGCAGGGTGGACTATAAAGACTACACTGTGCATCCCCCCCCCCCCTCCCCCATTATATTTGGGGGGGGGGTTCCATTAAACTACCGCGTCGTACATCACGACTGACAGTGTCGCACACACCGCACAAATTTACCACCACAAACAGCAACTCGCGTTTATATAGTGATCTCCACGTGAAGTGTGAGGGAAGGGACTTGAACAAGGGGAGAGAGACGGATGGAGCGTGTCAGAGAGACTTCGGGATGTGGGATGGTGGGAGTGGGGAAGGGGGACGGGGACTGGAAGCCAGTGGAGACTAGCGAGGCTCACTTCGCTCGGTGGGAGATGAGACCTTTTGCCGCGCAGATGCTAAACCATGTGAAGGATGCTGTATAGTTAAATGCAAGTTGTTGCCGGTGTGGACTGCGGAGGTCTGCGCCAGGAACTCGTAGCAAACTAGCCGGCTTCCCATGTTGACTTCATCAGTCAAAGGGACCCCGCTGACACAACATCCTGTGTGACGTACGGGTGAGCAGAAAGCAGCTAACTTGAGAAACCCCCTCCACCTCCTGACTCTCGTCCGTCCTCATCCGCCCACTCTCCTGTTCTCCATCTCACTCCCCTCGTCCCCCCTTCACTCCCCCTCCTCCTCCTCTTTCCCCACATCTTTCCAAACCCTCACCGCTCGCCATTCCCCCTTCCTCCTCCTTTTCTCTCCCCACCTCCTGTATCCCATCTCCCCGCAGTTCCCTGCTATCTTTCGGCCACAGATTGTACACAGTCAATTCACTTTACAGTACCTTCCGTGAAGCGCTTTGAGACGTCTAAAAGATGTGGAAAGCGCTACATCAAATGCAAGGATTATTATTTTTGTATTATTACCATCTTGCATTGGGAGCATTGGGAGAGTTTGGCACTTTTATGGCGGATTGGTGTGTTATGTACAAAGGTGTGTTTCAGTAGAATTTTGCTTGGAGAGTTGGTAAAACTAGTACAGTGATAGGATATGATTTGCTTTTGTGATGCTAATTGTAAGATTGGACTTTTACTCAAAAGCAGAACCAAAAAAGTGATCTGTGTTTTGCCTATTGATAGCGAAGGCTTTACAATTAACTTTTAATTTCACTTCAGGATCATAACATTCGCAGCTTTAGTGGATAAATGTTTACCTCAGCACACAGTTGATGCTTTGACAGGAGGTATACATCGGGAGGTATTGCACTCGTGATCGGAGTGTTGCGTGTGACGCTTTGTGTTGGGGATTTTAGGTCTGAGGTAAACAGTTTTGACAGATGGATATTGTGTCCCATGTACGGTTCGACTTTCAGTTACGTTCGGAGCCGAGTGTGATCGTTTGCGAAACCCGTTGATCGAACGGAAGTGTTGTCACTTGCCTTGAAACGCCCACTGTTTCAGCTGTTTGTTTTGTCGGTAGTTTATTGCCGGGGTGGTTTTTAACTCGTGTGGGTTTGTAATTTGGTTTGTATTGCAGAGTCTATTAACGAGCATTAATGAGTCGTGGAGTCCTGTAGCGAATGGGTTATAGAGCAATCAAGAGGGCCCGGGTTCGATTCCTGGGCAAAGCAAAACATTTTTTTTTTGCAAATTGTTTTTGGCAAGTTTTGCAAGATTAATTGCGTTTGAGCCATCACCGAGGCACTTCAAATGATTTCTTTCAATGTAGGCTTTTATTTTGGTACGTTTTCATACAGAATAGTACAGATATAAAACATAGCGGGTTCCCCCCCCTCCCCCCCACCCCAACCCACTCACCCCCACCACCCAGTCACCCACCCCAAAGAATAAAAGCAAAGAAAAGCAAATCAAAGAGGGGGTTGGAATGGATTCAATACCGTTTTTAAGTTTGAAATGAATCATTTTTGATTCTAATTTGCTCCGCGCTGGCAATACGCTCTCTCGCTCCTCAGCCTCCTCTCCCCGTGTTGAGATGCAAATCTAAGGTCAAGTGGTTCCCTCTCCTCTACCTGTCCCGAGCGACTATTGTTCAAATTTCACGTACAGTGCCAACGTTGGGCACCTCATAGGCATGCCTCACACAGCTGCCATACTCGTGCGCTAGGAACAGGGGTAGGCCATTCAGTCCCTCTAGCCTGCCCCACACTGTACGATTCAATTATTAATATTATTATGTGGAGTCGTATAGCTCACTGGTTTTATAGCACTCACTTTTTTTTTCCAAGCGAGAGACCTGGGTTCGATTCCAGGCAGGTCAGGGTGAAACCTTGGGCAAGTTTCCTCAACTCCACGCGCCTAATAATAATTCCCTCAAAAAAATTATTATTATTTGGTCACTCAATCTACGAGTGATTGTGGGGGACGCTGCCGTGCGCAATTGGCTGCCGCGTTTCGCCCACAAATATACAGTCAGTTCACTTTACAGTATATTCTGTGAAGTGCTTTGAGACGTCTAGAAGATGTGAAAAGCGCTATATCAAATGCATTATTATCATGGCTGATCTTGTACCTCAACTGCATTCACCCGCCTTTTCTCCTTGTCCCCTGATACCCTTTACCTAACAAAAATCTATCGACCTCAGACTTCAAAAGTCCAATTGAATTCCCATCCCTCTGTCGGAGGTGTTGAAGAGAGCAGAAGAAGGAAACTTGGCAGATTTTAACCTTTCTAAACCAGGGAAGGCGAGGACCAAGTGAGCCACCGACAACAACAACAACAACTTGGATCCATCCACGCACGGACGGCGTCTCAGAGCACTTCCCAAAGTAGGAAGAGAGGGAGCGAGGGAGGGAGCTCCAGAGCCCGGGGCGTAGTAGCTGAAGGCATGGCCGCCGATGGTAGAGCGTAGGATTTTTTTTGGAGGGGGGCGGCGGGGAGGGCGAGGAGGAGGCCAGTCGCGGTGGAGCGAAGGCAACGGGTATCATTGTGGCAATGCGACAGTGATATGGTCGAAGTAGCCAGCTACCAGTCTCTGAGGGTGAGGCTCTATCCTCCAGACCTTTGCGGCCTCCCCAAATGCAGGTTTAACCTCTTCATTGCTTGAGGGTGGTATTTTCGAAACAATCGCTCTGCTATCTCGAAGGTGTTGCCCGTCGGTTCGTGGGGATACTTTCTCTGGTTCAGGATGAAGCCTTGCTCTGCTTGCAAGGCCATTTGGTCGAATTGGCGCTGGTGGAACGGAACTCCGCTATTGAGACACTCGGCGAGCGTGGACACGAAGAGGTCCCAACGGACTGCGTAGTAATCATTTACCAAACCCCCCCACTCCTTGTTGGCATAGTCCAGAAGATTTCCCTCCGGACCCCACAGAGTGACTTGACTCCGGGCATTGAATTCGTACAGATCTGCTTCCTTTTCTCTTGTGGCCAAGGACCTCGCTGATGCCAGCCAACGGCCCAACAGAAAATGTTGATCACTGGACAGGAGACTGTCGAGCTGAGGTAAGACGTCATAAACCAAGACTCCCCCAGAGGTCAGCAGCTCTTCCAACGCGTTATTGAAGAACGCAACTTTGATATCTTCGTAAAAGTCGGAGACTAGCAATTGAACAGACTGCCTCGTCACGTCAATCAGGTCATACTTGAAGGTCTCACTGGTTAACAGATCGGAAGCAGCCGCCTGCATTTGGCTCCAAGCTTCGTAAACGTCAGATTTATTGTACCACAGTGAGGTATCCAGGCTCAGAGAAGGTCTGTGGACCAAGGGGCTCCTGTTGTGATTTTTCATGTAGACAGTACAATTGTAGACACTTTGTAATAACAGCTGCCAGGCTGCTATCGCGTGATGATTTTTGGTCCCGTAGCGCCTCTGAGGGTACAATGTAAACCAATCCGTGAGGTTGATAGAGTTGTTGTGCCAGGCTATTTCATTCATTAGTTCGTAAACAACATCGTTCTGCTCAATTCCTTCCGGTGCCAGACCTGTGCCCACCATGGTGGAATTTGGAAAGTTCATTGCTTCGAAGGGACCTTTATTGATACTTTCCACGGTCCCGTACATTCCTAAGTTGCCCCCAAAATTGTGAAGCATGCACCAGATAAAGGGTTGCCCGTAGAAAGATTGGGTTTTGGCATACATTGGTTGACTCTCGGCAAACAAGTCCAAGACAATCATCTTCCCCAGTGGAACCCCGTGCAACAAAGCTTTGATCTGCTCTGGCAGCCAAAATGTCGGTCGGTTCACAAACAACCACCCTTGCATGAGCCAAATGGCCTCGGGATCAACTGTGGAGAAATGGACAGGTCCAAGTGAATAATTGGTCAATGGTGGCTTGCGTGTCAGGAGCACGTAGCAAGGCACAGGGATTAGGACCAGGGGCAGGGGGTTGGGATCAGGAAAGTTGGAGGGCAGGCAGAATGGGAGAAGGAGGGTGGCTGAAGGCGTGGTCAAAAAGGAGATTTCTTGAGGTGTGCCTTGAAGGAGGCAAGGGAGGGAGCAAGACAAAGGGACTGTGGGATGGAGTTCAAAGGGAGAGAGGAAGTTTTGGGGAGAGGACTTACCTTGGGTCATCGACTTGAAGACAGCACTGCTGACACTGGATAAGTATTTGGGATCTGAAGAGCTGGGGACCATTTCATTGAACGTGTCCGCGTTATAAATATGGTCAGAACCGAACTCGCTTATCACCTCTGCCAAAAACATCTTGCCTATTCGCTGGAAGAGTGCATCTTCAGGGTCCAGCAGGTAAGAGCAAGAGTAAGTACAGTTCAAATGTCCCCAACTTCCAAGTCTGGAGATGTTTGCTGCAGGAAATAATCTGTGAAAGAAATTCGCACGGACAAAGTCAAACTTAGACTGGTCCGATAATGCGTTTGGCAATAATCCTTTAATTTGTTACCAATTGATTCAAAAAGCATCAAAACACTTTGTAGATTTTACAGTGGGACGTCCTCCTGACGTGAAAGGCGCTATACAAATGTAATTTTATTGCTGTTATAGTGACTGTGTATTTTGTAAGCAAAGGGGGCAGGCAATCTTTGCACAGCGATGTCCCACAAACAGCAATGGAGTGAGTGACCAAATCTAGGGATTGTTGGCCAGGACACCAAGAGAGAGAAACTCCCTTCTCTTTTCAAGAAGTACTATGAGATCTTGAAGGTCCACCCGAACAGCTCCCTCCACACCCCCACCCTCCACCCTTGCACCCACCGTTTCTCGCCTCGGTTTTGTACCTTGAGACAGCACCTGGCACATGCCCAGCAAAGGCGGGCAGCACTGGCAACATCCCCAACGATCTCATCCGTTGCAGAATCTGGTGCTTGGGAGTCAAAGTAAAACAAAACAAATCTGTTAATGACCAAACAGAAGGGAAATGTTCCGCTGGTGATCGACATGCATCCTGCAGAGTGGCACAAATAACTCAGGAGGCACGTTGCACATTGTTTGACTGGCCGCAGCTTTTCTTTTTATATAGAGTTACACAGCACGGAAACGGCCAGGACCTCAAAAATCAGTAGTGCGTTTCGTTTTGAGTCCATATCGTGAGGCACACTTGCATGCATTGTTTTGGAGCTCCTGTAGCTCAGTGGTGAGAGCAATGTGCACTCGCCCTATAAGCGTGAGACCCGCGTTCGAATCAGGGCAGGTCAGGGCGAAACCGTGGGCAAGTTTCCCTACTCCACATGCCTGATAATAATCCATCCCCCCAAAAAACCACAACGATAAAAAAAAAATTGGTCATTTCAATCCCACGACTGTTTGTGGGGACGCCGCTGTGTGCGATTGGCTGCCGCGTTTCGCCCACAAATGAAGCGCTTTGAGATGTCGCTAAGATGTGAAAAGCGCAATATCGAATGCAAGGATTGTTATTTTATTATATAGCTGCAACGGGAGAGTTAGGACACTCTCGAGCCCAGGGGAGAAGAGCAGTCGTTACCTGCCACTCATTACCTGCAGATTCAGCTGCTTTTCATACCAGGAGGTGGGCAAAGGTCCTGCCCAGCTGTGAATATTTCCCATCCGACTCCACGCAAGAAACGCTGGCCCCGCAAAAAAGTTGGCAACGTCAGTTTGGTTGAGGCCAAGGGCATAGTACACCTGAAACAGGAGTCAGATTTATTCCGTTGGACTTTGAACAAACGAGAATTTCTTACCTCAGATCCGTGCCTCAGCCTGGCTCGGTTGGCAGCACTGAATCAGAAGGTTATGTGTGTGTGTTCAACACCCCTGTACGGACCTGGAATTCATATGGTCTATGCTGACATGCCAACGCAGCGCTGGGGGCGTGATATATGGTCTTATGATGAGGGCTGCGGATTTGACCCATTTCGTGTCAAAAATCACATGGGAGAGTCGCTGCAAAATGTATTGAATGTTTTGGTGTTTACGGGGGAATTGTTGGGCGACGGCACGGGCAATGGAAATTCTACTGAACCTCTTCGTACCTCCGTTCGAATCTGCCACATTAACCGTGAGAGAGGCTTCGTGCACTGGCCTCTCTCTCTCTCTCTTGAGGTTAATGAGGGAAATGTATGGGACAGAAGGCATTGTCACGGACAAAAGGAAAAGTCATGGTATCCATGACATTTTTTTTTCCACCGTGACAAATGTGTAGCCCTATCTATGATCTATGGAAGCAGCCTGAAAGACAAATGGCTTTCTGTTAGCATTGAGGATAGTGCTGCTTTGAACAGTCCAGTCTGAGGTACGTCTGACAAACGCAAAAAGACTGTTCAGACTTATAAAACACATTAACTGGACAACCCGTACACAATAAAACTGCATAGAATGTCGAGGATCAGTGGCAAGTAAATGGAGAATATGTTGGAAAAATTAAAATCCTCTTTCTTTGCAAGATATAATCTGTCAACCTGTTAGATTAAACCTTGTGATTGAAGCCAAACTGCAGGCAAAGCTTGTAGCACATCAGACAAATTGCCTTACCCTTTGCCAGATGGTTTCTTGACCAGTAAATGCTAGTGCGAGATTAATGCCACTAAGTGCCATCCAGTCAATCTCTCTCTCCCAGCGCTTCCAGTCCCACCAGACAAATGAATAGCTGGATGCACAAACATTCTGATAGTAACGAAACCTAACTCGAAAAGAAACAAGGGGAGTGAATGAGAGGGTGAGTTGTAGATACATTATATATGTGTGTGTTTATATATGGATATTGAGTTAGATATATGTATTCATTTAAGAGTATCAAAATTTGAAGATGAGTTGGGAGGTTACAGTGAATAGTGAGGATAGCAAGAGACTGCAAGCATCTAAAAGAGAATTAGAGCAATCAATGGTAGATGTTTAATGAAACAAAATATGATGTGCAGGGGGGGTATAATTAATGGACGGAGGGAGCCTTGGAAGATGGGGCTCCCTCTCTTCTCCAATTTTGTGGCTAACACCAGACCAGTAAAATGGATTATCTGCTTCATTGCTGTGTTCATTGGATACTTTATTACAGTAAACTTCAAGCTCCTCTGGACATTGTCCGACCTGAAGGGCACTATGTAAATGTAAATTTCTTTGCAACTGTTTCGACAACACGGCTATTTGATCTTCGTTCTCACTGTTCGGTGCCTCGGGACGTACGTCCTCCCGAAGTGAAAGGCGCTCTCTCAATGTAATTTTATTGTTGTTGTTGTTGGTGGTTGGATGTCACCCTTCCTCCCCTCCCTCCAGTCTCCGATCGCTGAGTGGCGGTCGTGCCTCCAGGCCCGACTCCCCGAAACTTTGGAACTCTCTCCCTCAATCCCTTCCGCACCACCCTCCCGCCCCATTTTCAGATCCCGAGAGTCTCCCCTTGTCTCGGCATCAGGTTCCACCACCATTAAGCGATCCAAGGCGATGAAAATTGGTCGATTCGATCCGCGGCTGGTCGTGGGGACGCCCGCTGTGCCGGCCGCCTGCCTTCCGCCCACAACATATAAACAACATTACATCCATAGAGCGCCTTTCGCCTCGGGAGGACGTCCCAAGGCGCTGAAACGGTCAACTCGCTTTGCGGTATGTTCAGCGAGGCGCTCTGAGACGTCTCCCGGAGACGTGATATGGCGCTGTATCAAATGCAAGGGTTAGTTAGTAAGTTAGTTAGTTAGTACGTTAGTAAGTTAGTTAGTTAGTTAGTTAGTAAGCGAAGTGAGAAGCGCTTTGAGACGTCTCGAATGCGCGATAAGGCGCTGTATCGGTTGCAAGGGTTATTAGGTAAGCAAGTAAAGTAAAGTAAAGTAAGTAAGCCAAGTGAGAAGGGAATGTTGTAGGCAGAGAAGAGAGAGCTCGGCTCAGTCTGGCCTCACCTGTGAGGGGCTGTGACAGTGACCGGGGTCGGGATGAAGGGCAGCTTCGGTGGCAGAGAGAGCTGCCGCCCAGACCAGGAGATGTGACAGCCGCAGTAGCCGCTCAGGTACTTGTACAGCCCGGTGGCCGCGGCCACCGCCGTGTTGGCCTCCACCGAGACACGGCCGTCCGCCAGTGACCGCAGCACAAACCGGTCCCCCACACCCGCCGACCGGTTGACCGACAGCAGGAAATCCGAGGCCCGGGACCCGAGCAGCCTGACCACCAGCTCTCTCACCGCCTGAGTCTGCACCGAGTCGTCCGCCGCCGGCTTCAGGTGAGCCAGAGACTGCAGGTGAGCCTGAGGCGGGGCGGGCGCTACTCCCAGCCCGAGGCTTAAGGCCAGGACTAGGCCTAGACCCCACAAGCCGGTCTCGGGCATGGCTGAGGTGGGGGGGGGGTGGATGTGAGAGGGTGAGTGAGGTGGCTGATCGGTGATTGAGGGGGAAGGTGGGGTGTAAGTACAAACTCAATTAAACTCGAGCTCAAACTGCCCTCTCCTCCCACTCCAGACACACACACAACACCCCACCCCCCAAAAAAAAATTTAAAAAAGTTTTCTGTCAGAAATGTTAGAATGAAAAGAGAATAAAAGTCAACGGAGCATTTTAGAAATTTATTTCTCAATTGCAGCTCGAAGTCCAACCAAAACAAACATTAAACCAACCCCCGCCATCGCCCACCCCCTCCCCCCCAAAAAATAGCCTCAGAGTTATCCCCCCCCCCCCCCACCACCCTCCTAATGGATGACAGCAGGATTTGAGGGGGAGATTTAGCTTCATTGCCTTGTCAAGTGGAGGGAATGGGGGGGAGGGAGAAGGGGCTTCAAAGGGGGAAGAGGAGACAAAGAGACGGTTTTGACGGTTTATATTCAAACATTTAAAACACACACAGCCACCCCAGAGCTGAGGGGTTTTTCTCCTATGACTTCACACGCAGTCAGTCAGAACCGCCCAATCGGGGGCGTTAAAATAGCCCCAAATAGGCGTGAAAATAGCCCAATCGGGTGGGCGGAACCGAGGAGGAGAGTGGTGGTGGGGGTTAGGTTTAGAGGGGGGCGTGAAAATAGCCCAACTGGGCTGGAAAGTAGCCCAATGGGGGCGTGGAAACAATCCGCGCATAATAAAATGGCCACGAGAAACCGCCCGCCTCCCGCCGTCAGAAACGCCTCGAAGTACAGACAGTCGCCATGGCGAGAGGGGGGCGGGGTTACTCTCCCGACCAATCAGAGAGCGTCGCGGGGACGGTGGACGGCGAGCGGAGGGGGTGTCACTTCCTGTTCTCAGGCTTCCGCTCGTGTGCAGTGTGTGTCAGCTGAGCATCATCCTCACATATCTCTCTCTCTGTCTGTCTGTCTCCCTCTCCCTCAGGCGCATTCCCTGTCCTCACCGCCATCATCAACAACAACAACCACACGATTAGGGCCTGGTTATTGCTCTTGTTGTTGTCATTACCGTCAATCGGGGACTGTCTGTGGCTGAAAGGTATTGATCAAGTCAATCTGATGCCAGCAGCACCCTGGGGGTGGTGGGGTAGGGGGGGTGGTATCATTATTATTATTATTATTATTTACTCTGACTGTTTGTGGCTCCACAAACTCCTTTCAGGAGGTCAACCTAATGCAGGCACAAGGCAATATAAGCCCCTTTTGGGGTCGCGCTCCCTCACGCGTTTCGCGAAAATGTGCCTTTTGCCTGTTCAGCGCCTCGGGACGTCCTCCCGACGTGAACGATGTCATTGTGTTGTTTGTTGTTGTTGTTGTTGTTGTTGTTGGTGTGGAAAAGGTGGGGGGGTGGATATGGACAATTCAGTTCACTCGACACTTCCATTCCGTGATGCTCCTTTCGAGACGTCTCGAAGGCACGATGAGGCGTTTCTGAACATCAAATGCAGGGATTGTTAGGATTATTATTATTATTATTATTAGGGAGGCTCTTGTGGGTTATAAATGCCAACCCAACTGCCACTTGGACTTGCACCAGTTGAGCTGTTTGGCCTGCTTCCACGCTGCAGGGTCTCTGTGTAATTCCATGCGGCAGGAAGCGAGCCTTGTCTCATGGTTATTACTAACCGTTGACATTTGTGTGTCAATAAAGAAGAACTTGCGGTTCATAGCTGTCCTACTGGAGACGTTAGCACTGCGTCGGCTGATGATAATACTGACGACAAACCCTGCATGTGATACGCCGCCTTGTCGCGCCTTTGGGACGCCGCAAAATACTCTGCAGTTTGCAACACGAGTGCCGATTAGTTTAGCCCCTTTCACGCAGGGATACGCTGTCAAGTGTAGCGACTGCGTGCCGAACGCGGCAGCCGATTGCGTGCGATGACACGAGCTGATCGCGCCTTTGCTTTTTCCTTTTCAGGACACTGGGCAGCGATGGCCGCGTTCCGCACAGGCATCCTCGTTTTAACCTCTCCAGTGCCACTCGCAGCCTTGCGCATGGCTCCGGTGTTGGCATCGGCGGCTCAAATCGTGAAGGAGGTTCTGTACGTTCATTTCCATCCGGGATTGAAACTGACTGACAGCTGCTCACTGCCCAAACCGGTAAACATCCCAGCGAGCTGCGAGATATCGCAGCTGATAACCAGCCTCTACGCCATAGGTTCTGATGCGTGGAACCACCTGGACATCAGAGTACTTTTGTCCAACATTAAAAACAGCAATTCGATTCAACAGCCGATTTCCTCAGTGCAGAATTTGTCTCAGCCCCCTGAAGTAGTACTCACCGACTACAAGATGAGTAATATAAATCAATCCCATCAAATACAGCAGAGATTGGTAGAGTATGCCTGCGGCCGTTTCACGTGTAAACCACATTTGACGGCCATGTTTTTGCCGTCTAAGGCAGACTGTGCAGCAGAACAAGAGATTGCTGACACTAAGTCACCCAAGCAAACGTCTGGTTACAGTGATGTAGTGGTGGGTGGAACCTTTGACAAGCTTCACGCTGCCCACAAGATTCTCCTCAGCACCTCGTGCTTACTGGCAGAGCAACGGTTGCTGATTGGTGTAGCAGATGGGAAACTGCTGAACAGTGAGTAACAGTATCTTGTCAGTGAACTGTTCGATTCTCCTCCAGCGCATAGAGCGACGACTGACTTCCTTTGGATCTCTTACTTTCCTTGTGCTTCTCCAGATATTGGTTGATAGTTAGTTATCTGGTAATTATATCCACGTTCATTGATTTTTGTTGGCTTCTTCGGCCTTCTGTATAAATAGAAGGACTCCGGTCATGCGTACCTTTGCCACAAACAGGACAAACACCCTAGAAATCACGGCTAGAAATAGAACATAAATGCTGCCTTTACCGGCATCTCACATATTCCAAGAATGAGTTTTCAAATACGGTAGAAGCCCGTTTATCCGTGACTCGATGAACCGGCACTTTCGTATAACCGGCACGCCCCCCAAAAAAGTCCCCATTCGATAAACCGGAACTTATCCGGAACAATAGCGATGGAGCATTTGTAAATGCATAAATAATAACATAATAATAGAATATTGTATTCGTACTTATTGATAAAAACTACTCTCTTGCGCTTCTCACCTTTACTGGTAGATGCTGCGCTTGAAGCCATGGTGCTGCGGTTGAGATTTATAGTCCAGCAATTCTTTTTAAAATGGAGCACGCCAAGCAGGTGAAAAAAATGGAGCGCGATTTTAAAGCCATACTAGCGGCAAGCCAATAACTCTAGCCGATAACCCACTGCAGGTGCAGTATTTGGTTTGCTGCTAGTAGGCTATCGGCTTGCCGCGAGTAAAGTCTCTTTAAAGTTGTGCTGCCGTTTTTTTCACCCGCATGGCATCCTCCATTTGAAAAAGAATCGCTGGACTGTAAATCTCAATCAGTAAAGGTGAGAAGCGCAAGAGAGTAGTTTTAACAATAAGTACCAATACAATATTCTGTTATTATCTGTTATTATTTAGTCTGGTGTGTATGCTGTGTGTTAAAAAGAACTTTATTTTTTTGTGGTGGGTTTTTGGCCGCTGGCTGCCCGAATATCCAGCAGGCGCTTTAATCGGCAGTGGCCAGGTCCAGTGGGTGCCGGATAAACGGGTTTTTTACTGTAATTGTCGCCTCATTACTGTATCTGCTGTTGGCGATGTGTGTTTTAAAAAATATATATAATATTCCTTGCATTTGATATAGCGCTTTTCACGTCTTCTGGACGTCTCAAAGCGTTTCACAGAATATTTTGTAAAGTGAATTGACTGTGGAGTAAGGAAACTTGCCTAAGGTTTCACCCTGACCTGCCTGAATTCAAAACATAGATCTCACGCGTGTAAGGCGAGTGCTCCCACCACTGAGCTACAGCACTCCACATATAAATGTACGGAGGGTAGTGAAGTTGTGCAGGGGTTAGATTGCTGTTGGCTTTTCAGGACTGAGCCTAACTTGTCATCTGTGCAGTGGTGCAGGTTTCAAGTACTACTTCTCTGCCATTCTCACCTGAGGTGCACTGGCTGGGAGACGCTGGAATGAACTTGTGTAGTTATTCCACTGTCTGCTGCTGTGTTTCTTGCTCGTCGGCTCGGGGAGTGTTGGGACACGATAGGCAGTGGGCAGCAGAGAGCGGGTTGAGCGAGGGAGATTCTCAACAGAGTATTTGTATAAAAAATCAGCTTGATGCTGCGATGGGATGGGGGGAGGGCAATAAGCTGGGTATTCTGGGATCATTCTTCATCCATTGTGTGAGTTGTCAGTATATTCCAAGATCTCCTAAAGGGACAGTGTCTCAGATTAGTTCATCGCTAATGTCCTGGGCAAACTGTGAGGTGTTTGTCATTGAGTGATGAATGTGTGGTGGGCGATGTACAGTGTTTTCGGGATTCGAGAGGTTTCTGTTTTTCCTGCAGGTAAGGTGCTGAAAGAGTTGATTGACCCTTACCAATGGCGCATAGAAAAGCTGAGAGAGTTCCTGCTGGATGTGAAGCCTCGCTTACAGTACGATCTCGTGTCTCTGGAAGACCCCTTCGGGCAGTCAGTTATCGACGCAAAGCTAGAGTGCATTGTGGTCAGCGAAGAGACTCGAAGGGGTGGAGAGGCAGTGAACCGGAAAAGATTGGAAAATGTAATGTATCTTAAGCTAGGGAGTGCCCGTGTTGAGCTGTTTACTCCCTTCTGCGGAACAGATGGTTGAAAGTGTTTCAAGCTATCTGGGACACTACCCTGCATGACTGCGTCAGTGCACATTGTTGCTGTCGTTTGCTTAAAGGAATGCGCAGGGAAAAGAACATTCAATGTGAATGCAAGCGTTTCAAATAACTTCAGAGAAAGGTGACAAAATATTGGATGCTATTCTCCACTGACTGCCTAGTACCACTTACTAAGGACGCGTGGGTGGGCGCTATACTCGTGCAAGTTGTTGTTGTTGATGATGATGCCTGGAGATTTCTAGATGCTCCTGCTAATCTAGAAATTCACCAGGTTGGTTCCTGGGATGAGAGGATTGACCTTTGAGGAGAGGTTGAGTAAACCGGGCCTATATTCTCTAGAATACGGAAGAATTAGAGGTGCCTCTAAGATTCTTAAGGGCCTTAAGAACAGGGTAGATGTTGTGATACCGTTTCCCCTGTTTGGAGAGAATCTAAAACTAGGGGTCACAGTCTCAAGACTAAAGGTCAGTCTTTTAGAATTGAGTTGCGAAACCATTTCTTCTCTCAGGATATGGAATTCTCCACGCGTGGAAGGCTGCGTATGTTTAGTCTTCGACTAAGATCAATAGTGTTTTTAAAAGCTAGAAGGATTAAGAGATATGGCGATAGGGCAGGTAAATTAAATTAGGTTAGAAGATCAGCCTAGATGATCTTGTTAAATGGTGGCAGACTCGAAGGCCCTATTCCTGCTCTTTTTTCTTTTGCAAATCTCAGATTTCTTTGATGCTGCAATATCTAAAAGACAGGATAATTGTTTGCATATTTTGTTAGAATTCGAAGAAAACAAATGAGGTTTGCAATTGCTGTACGTGTGTTCGCTGCAAAATGATTTTTTTTTCTGGCTGTTCGCTGGCCTTGCATTCTTTTTAGTTTGTTTTGCGAAGTAAACACCAAGTCAGAGTAAGTAGAATAGGATTTGACAGAATTTCAGTTGCTGCTTGAGGTGCAATCATAATTCCCAAACTAATGCCATACAAACTGAGAACGCCGACATCATCATTCCAGCCCTAACTTTAAAAAAAAACCTACTGTTGATTGTTTGAGAAAGAAAGTTCTATTCTGTACGGGCGGTTTGCAATGTTGGGTTTCGCATCAAAGTTTGCTTTAGTCGGCTGAGACTCGAGGTTATTTTTTACTCGCAGCTTTGCTTGACGTTGACATAAGTTATTACTCCTGCAGGGCCTTCAGGAGTTAACAATACATGAGATCCATTTAGTTAAAGACACTCAACACATGGTGAACGAAGAAGAAAAGATCAGTTCATCCACTCTAAGGAAGCGATTGTTGGGATCCCTGTTGGTACCACCAAAAGTAAGTTTCCCCCCATCTCCCCAGTCCTTGCCAGGCTCCACTGACTCCCGATCACCGAACGGATTGACTTCAGGATTTTTTCACTCGTTTTAAAGTAACTTCATTCCCCTCGCACACCCTACCGCTCTGACCTGCTTACCCCCCACTCCACCACTTCTGTTCCAGTTTCCTAATTATCTCCCGTGCTCTCTGCTCCACCACCGGTCTTGTGGCTTAGTAGTTAGAGCGCTTGTCTTGCAGGCTAGGGAGACTAAGCTGGGGAGACCTGTGTTCAAATCCAGGCAGGTCAGGGCGAAACCTTAGGCAAGTTTCCTTACTCCACATGCCTAATAATAATCCGTCCAAAAAAAACCCGAATAAAATTGGTCATTTCAATCCACGACTGTTTGTGGGGGGACACTGCTGTGCGCAACTGGCTGCCGCGATTCGCCCACAAACATACAGTCAATTTACTTTACAGTATATTCTGTGAAGCGCTTTGGGGCGTCGATAAGATGTGAAAAGCGCTATATCAAATGCAAGGATTATTATTATCATTATTATTATCAGCGGCTGTGCATTCAGCCACTATGCCCTTAAACTCTGAGACTCTCTCACTTGATCCCTCCGCCTTGCACCACGTTCAAATCCCATCTCAAGATCCTCTCCTTTGACCGTGCCTTCTGTCACTCTCCTACCCCTACCCTCCCCGCACTCCACCCCTCCTGATCCCAACCACCAGCTGGGATGCGGATCCCTGACTGTCCAGTGTCTTGGGACGTCCTCCTGATGCGAAAGGCGCTGCACGTGTTTAATTTCTTCTTCTTGCTGCTGTGCTTCAGGTGTAGATGTAGTTCTCCACTAACATTCCTTCTCGGGTGAACCCAAAAATATACATTTTAGACACAAAGTTTCTACACCTTCACAGATACTTGTATGTTTCAGAGTAATCCCAGGATTCCATCGACTCCATATTTGATCGGGCTGACTGGAAGCACTGGAAGTGGAAAGTCATCGGTCTTAAAGATTCTGCACAAACTTGGAGCCCATTGTATGGACGCTGATAAACTGGGACATGAGACCTACCAGCCCGGCACAGCTTCCTACCAAAGGATCGTTCAGGAGTTTGGCCCAGGTACATTCTCTGAACTAATTAATACCCATTTCTTCGAAAAGGGGATTAAGCTCCTCGAGTAAACGACAGGACAGTTATTGTAAGGTACAGTGTGTTGTCAGTCTACAATAAAGAAGGCAATACCCAAGCATCTCGAGATGGGGGAGTAATTATTAGCAGCCAGCGTGGATTCTTGGAAGGAAAATAAATAATAATCATAGTTTGATCACTCAATCCAATACTGTTTGCGGGACGCCGCTGTACGCAATTGGCTGCTGTGTTTCGCCCATAAAACATAAATTCACTATACAGTATATTCTGTGAAGCGCTTTGAGGGATCTCGTAGACGTGATCAGGCGCCACATCAAATATAAGGATTATTATTATTATCATGCTTGGTTAACCGTATTGAAGTCTTGAGTGAGTAATCTTTACATTCAGTAATTGAGTTAGGTCCTGGGTGGGACCGAATTACAAATCCAAAATGTTCATGCTTTTTTTTTTTCCCTTATGATCAGAGAGAGATGTGTGTTGCAAAATCAAACGCCGATTCTATGTTGCAACTCTCTGTATTGTTTTTGACCCAAATTATTTTAACCGTCTCGCGTGAGTCATGATTCTCGCTTGTGCTCGCAGACGTCGTACAGAAAGACGGCACAATTAACCGAGCTGCTTTGGGAAAGAAAGTCTTCGGGGATGAGGTAAGTTAATGCTGTGCTGAGTTGTTATTATTATAAACACAGCAATATAGGAGATTGCCAGAGAAGTTGAAGTCTGAACTAGCTGGCATTGGCTCCCGAGTGTGGCTATCAGGTCGATATTTGAAATTGACACTTGAAATCTAACGTACTGCTGCGCCCAATCAGCTACCACGTTTCTCCCACAAAATATACAGTCAATTGACTTTACAGTATAGTCTGTGAAGCGCTTTGAGACGTCTCGAAGACGCAGTAAGGCGCTAGATCAAAGGCAAGGATTATTATTAGTATTTGGGTGTGCAATAGTGCATTGGTGCCCACAAGGCGGTTTGCTGCCTGTGGCAACCGTTAATTGAAATTCCACCCGATCTTTTAATTTCATTAAATATGAACCAGACAAGATCTCGTCCTCAGGGAGATGTGCATTTGACGTGCAGGATTTGCCTTCTGTTTTGCTCAGGAGAAGCTCAAACATCTATCGGGCATCGTATGGCCAGAAATAGCCAATCTTATCAAGCAGAAGATAGCAGAGGCTGCTGCTGAGGGTAAGGAGTATGACGTTGAACAGGAAACTGTGGAGCTCCTGTAGCTCGGTGGTCAGAGCGCTCGCCTTACAAGCGTGAGACCCGTGTTTTGAATCCAGGCAGGTCAGGGCGAAACCTTGGGCAAGTTTCCTCACTCCACACACACGTGTGATAATAATCCATCCAACAAATAACCTTTAATAAATTAGCCATTTCAATCCACGGCCGTTTGTTGGGGACGCCGCCTTGCGCAATTGGCTGCCGTGTTTCGCCCACAAGTACACAGCCAATTCACTTTACAGTATATTCTGTGAAGCGCTTTGAGACGTCTAGAAGATGTGAAAGGCGCTACATCAAATGCGAGGATTATTATTATACTGGATAAACATCTGAGGAATGCATCGAGTAATGTAGGGAGAAAGCTGTCAAGTGTGATTTAAAAAAAAAAATAGTCACAAGTCACTTAAAACGCTTGTACGAACAAATGTATTAGTGACATCAGTGGCAGCCATTGCTAGTGCCCAGCCTGGGTTTCATTTACTTTTATCAAAACCCATTTTTTCTTCACCTTCCCGCAGGAGCCACTGTGTGTGTGGTGGACGCTGCAGTTCTGATGGAAGCCGGCTGGGCAGATATGTTTCACGAGATCTGGGTAACCTTTGTACCGGATGAAGAGGTAGGATCTGTGCACCGCGCATTTCCTTGCACGGAAACCTGCCACTTCCAGTCTTTCGAATGCCTGAGTTTACTCCTCTGCGCCCCCCCCTACCTCTCTGATCTCCTCTCTCCCCAAACCAGCACCCGTTGCCTTCGCTCCACCGGGTCCGGCCTCCTCCATGTCTCCCCCGAATCCTCCGTTCCACCTTCGTGGCCGTGCCTTCAGCCACTACGCCCCGAGGCTCTGGAACTCCCTTCGCCTCGCCCCCCCCCTCTCTTCCCAGTTCCAGGTCCCAGCTGAAGACCTTTCTCTTCGACCGCGCCTTTGGTCACCTTTCTGACCCTGCCCCCCTAGCTCAGTCCTGGGATCCGTTGTTGTGAAGCGCTCTGAGACGCCGTCCGGCGTGGAGGGCGCTATATAAACCAAAATTGTTGTTGTTGTTTATTTTAATACTTTCCAATACTGGTGGATTCTTTCTTTTCTTTCCCCCCCCACTCCCCCCCGAAACACCAGTTTTCCGTTTTGCCCACAACATACGAGTCAATTCACTTTACAGTATATTCTGTGAAGCGCTTTGAGATGTCTAGAAGACAACAACGACGGTAAAATTTAATTTATAGAGCCTTTCACGTCGGGAGGACGTCCCAAGGCGCTGAACAGCCAGGTCGAGACCTGAGCAAGGGAGAAGGGAAGGGTAGATGGGAGGGGCAGGAGAGAGTCGGGAGGAGAGGGAGAGAGTTGGGAGGGCAGCAGAAGGCATGGTCAAAGAACGGGGCTTTCGACTGGCCTTGATGGAGGCGAAGGAGGGAGGTAGGAGAAGGGACTGTGGGACCAGACTGTGGGGGGGCAGAGAGGCTGAAAGCCTAGACGTGAGATCTTTGCAACCTTTTCTCCAATTAAGAAACTCTTTTCCAAAGAAGTACGAGTGTCTGGTCTGTACTCACTCGTGCTTCACCGTTTGAAGCTCCTCTGCTTGGATAAACTGAAGGGCTACAAGTCTTCCTTCCCAATCGTTAGGTATTGCTGAGGATCATGAGGAGAGACAGTCTGAGTGAAGAGGATGCCAAGAAGCGACTTGAAAGCCAGTGGACCAATGCTCAGCGGATCCAGCGCGCAAACGTGGTGTTTTACACACTGTGGGAGCCTGAAGTCACTGAGAAACAGGTTGGTGTTTCGGATCAATTCTATCTCTCGGTGATTCTTTCACACCTCACCCAATGCCTTCAGTTCTGACGAAGGGTTGTAGATCCGAAACGTTGACTCTTATTCCCCTCTCCCTGGATGCTGCCTGACCTGCTGAGGTTCCCCGGCAACTTCTGTTTTTAGTTTCAGATTCCTCAGCGTCCGTAGTATTTTGCGTTTTGCTCAAACAATTGCCGTGGCGTTTGCGGTTGGTGGGGAACTTACAATCCTTTGCGATTGGTTTCAGGTGCAGAAGGCTTGGCAACTCCTCGCCAAGCGTCTATCCACATGACGATCTCGTCGGGAAGGATTCATTCATCTACAAACTCCCCCCTGATCGAGAGTTACATTTCTCTCCCGTACAAAATGCCGACGAATATTGCAGCTGAATATCACAGCGAGGTTTGGGGGTTTCTTGTTGAGTGTGTAGTTTGTAATCAGAACGATGATGAGGATAGTATCGTATAGCTGGCGCACTATAGGTAGGTATGTACTTTAAAACTTATGTATGAATCATAAGCACTTTACAATCCGGATCAGTCTGTCTTGTCCGTCTCTCCAGATTCCTTTAGGCTCAGGATATTCTCTTGGGATTGTACAGTACAGTCAAAACTCACTTGTGTCCAAATTCAGGAGATTGATTTGACTTCTTGCTGAGGCGTCCCCTGATTAATGTTGTGTTGGGAATTTAATCGCCTGGCGGTTTTAAGTTTGAAAAGCCCTGACTAACCGGTTGTTAACTCCGTTGTTAACTCTTTTTCATTTTTTTCCCCCCCCTTCTTTTCTAAGAAACAAGCGAACCATATTTTGTGTTTTTTTTCAATTGAAATAGAAATAAATCTTGTATGAAAACGGCTGGCTTTGATTCGCACGCACACACACACGCCGCTGAGGGGTGACTGAGGGAGTACTGTGAGGAGGAGGAGGGGGTGGGAGGGGTGACTGAGGGAGTATTGTGGACTGGGGTGAGCAGAAGGTTGGGGGGGGGGGGGGAGGTGGGGGTGAGGTCAGAGGGACGATCTCTGCTCTCCCAGGGAGAGACTTCAGGATATGGGCAGGGGGATGTGTGTGTGAGTGACCAGGTGGGGGCGCTGTGTGTGTGTGAGAGTGAGTGAGAGACCGGGTGGGGGCGCTGTGTGTGTGTGTGTGAGTGAGTGAGTGAGAGACCGGGTGGGGGCGCTGTGTGTGTGTGTGTGTGTGAGAGACCGGGTGGGGGCGCTGTGTGTGTTTGTGTGAGAGTGTGAGTGAGTGAGAGACCGGGTGGGGGCGCTGTGTGCGTGTGTGTGTGTGTGTATGTGAGAGTGTGAGTGAGTGAGAGACCGGGTGGGGGCGCTGTGTGTGTATGTGAGAGTGTGAGTGAGTGAGAGACCGGGTGGGGGCGCTGTGTGTGTGTGTGAGAGTGTGAGTGAGTGAGAGACCGGGTGGGGGCGCTGTGTGTGTGTGTCTGAGTTGCTGCTGTTGTTGTTGTGACTATGACGGACGCTAACGCCTCTCCGGACGATCCCTGGATCACGGTGAGTTTTGGTGATAAACACAACAATAATCATCATACGGTTGATTATTGTCAACACGGCCGCGGCCTCGGGGGCGGGGGTGGTGGGGAGGAAGAGACAGTTACTCAGAACTCAAGCCCGAGGCTTCAGGCCTCGCTAGGCCGCAACCAGCCCCTGGCCTCTCTCTCTCTCCCCCCCCCTCCATTCTCTCCCCCCACTCCCTCCAGCCTCTCCCCCCCCCCCTCTCTCCAGTCTCTCCCTCATGCCTCTCCCCCCTCGCCCCTGACCTCTCCCCCTGCACCCCCTCTCTCCTCAGGCTATCCTGCCCCCCCCCCCCCCCCCAAACCAGGGAGTCAGTTATTGAGTACAAACCCCCCCCCCCCTCTCCCCCTCTATACTAACACCTGAACCTCCCCCATGTATTAGACCAGGTTATACTGTCATAATAATAATAATATTAATAATGATAACACTAATCCAAACAGTAAGTTGGGCCCAGGTACATTCTCTGAAAGACTTTCTTCGTCAAGGCAAGGGCGACAGCGCTAATCTAATAATGTATTAATATTATTATTATTATTAATCCAGGCCGGTTACTCTGAGCCGGCTCCTTGGGACGACCACAGACAAACAACAACAACAACAACAAGAACACACACAATTGCATTGAGAGAGCGACTTTCGCGCCCCCCCCCCCCCCCCCCCCCCCGGCTCTCTCTTGTCAATGTAGTTTTGTTTGCTGTTGGAAGGGTGCGGTGTGTGGGGAGAAGGCAATACCCAAGCGTCTCGAGATAGTGAACGATGATGTTAATAACCGCCCCGGCCGGCGGCTGGCGCGGGGCCTTCCGGCGTCTTTCCGAGGCGCCTCACTCAAAACGCTTCGCGGGGTACACGGAGTGTCGAAGTGCGAATTGATTGCCCGGCTGCGTAGTTTTGTGAGCGAAGCGCGGCAGCCAGTCGCAAACGGCCGCGGATTGAAAAGGACCCATTTTAATATCGTCGCATGATAAGCAAACCACATCCATCTCTTGGGTTGCTCAGCAACAGGTCACCCCCCCCCCTCCCTCCCCTCCCTCGCTGCTGTTTTCTAGTTTCACTGTTTACCCTGGTTCCATTCGTCAGCCACGTTCAAGCTGATGTCAGCGTTAACTCGGCAGAACCTGGAGGCCACAAACTCATTCTCTTCTCTCTTGTTTCCCTCAAATTCTCGAAGTTCCCCCCCCCCCCCAAAATGGAGCAGCCGGACTCCGCGTACAGTGAGAATGGATTCGATCCATGTAAGTACAGAGTGCCTCGACTTGATACGAATGTCCTTTAATGGAGTTGCAACTCACTGCCTTTGCATACGCACTGAACCAAATGGTTGAAAAAATTATCTTACGTCAGGAGGTTTTGTCTGTGGATCAGTCAGTCCTAGAATCATAGACGTTTACAACACAGAAGACCGTTTGATCCAACGTGTTCTCAGGGCCTTGGGGCGACCTCCCGACGTGAAAGGCGCTATACAAATGGAATTAGGTTGTTGTAGCTGTTGTATTATGCTCTTTCTAATATCTATCTCATTCTGTTTTGAATTCGTGTCATGTACTATAGGATAACTATCGGCTGAGTGCTCTCTAAATGGGTAAAATTTGTTGTGGCTTCTCTTTTCTCCCCAGCGTTCTTTACAGATAGCGCGAGGAAGGCAAATATAGGGTCACGAGCAAACAGCATTACATCCACAACGGGTTCCACCAGCGCCTCGTCTGTACCTAACACAGGTAAAGAGCTAGTTAAGCTTGGCTGCTACACTCCTCTGTACACATTTCCCCATCTCGCTGTCCACGCATTCGCTTCCTCAAAAAAATTTAGAGCACTTGCATCCACTTGTCTGGATGGGGGAATAACTTGGAAGGTTCAGCTCCTTTGCCCAGGGACATTGACGTTTATATGTAATGCTCCCACTGCCATTCACACTGACCAAACCAGGGACCTTCCCACGCTGTAGCTGGTGTAATTATTCACTGACTAATGTTGAGCAGAGGCACTGGCTAATATCTATTAATAATATTAATAATAATCCCTCCAAAAAAATAATAGATATTGGTCATTTCAATCCACGACTGTGTGGGGGACGCTGCTGTGCGCAATCGGCTGCCGCGTTTCGCCCACAAATATGCAGTGAATTCACTTTACAGTACATTCTGCGAAGCGCTTTGAGACGTCTAGAAGACGTGAACAGCGCTGGATCAAAATGCAAGAATTTATTATTGATATTATTATTGTTACCATGAAAAACCTGTTACCAGTTGAAAGTAGTTTTACTTCTTGAAACGAATACCTGCTTCTGAGAAGCAACGAAACGCTTTCACCTGCGAACAAGCGAAGGCTTCCACTCCGCAAAACATTCAAGGAATGTACGACACAATTTCGAAACGCTTCTGTGTCCCGTGACCCTGCTCAGATAAGGCGCAGTTTTGCTACTTATTGTTCCTTGGAAACAAAGTGATTTCAATGCGTTCTGTTTTCTCTGTAGCCGATTGCATGACAGACAATGATTGTTCTCCAACTGCAGATGATGAAGACAGTGACTACAGGCACGAGCCAGTTTACAAAGAGACTTACAAAGATCGACGGAGGCAAGCGCACACTCAGGCGGAGCAAAAGCGACGCGACGCCATTAAGGTAGAAGCAGACTCCCCTCACCCCGCCCTCCACACACACACACACACACACACAGACACACACACAGACACACACACACACAGACACAGACACACACACACACACAGACACACATAGACACAGACACACACACAGACACACACAGACACACACACACAGACACACACAGAAACACACACACACAGACACACACACATACACACACACACAGACACACACACAGACACACACACACACACACACACAGACACACAAAACAATGTTAAATGAGAGCAATATTAAACGCCTCTGTTTACCTAGCGCTAAATAGGAACCTGGTTGTTAGCCAATTGGCGGATCGCTTTTCCAGGGGGAAATAATCCCTCTAAAAATAAATTTGGAGGGTGGGGGTGGGGTGGGGGGGGTCACTCCATCCATGACTGTTTGTGGGACACCGCTGTGAGCGATTGATACAGTCAATCCCACTTCACAGTCCATTCTGTGAAACGTTTTGAGACGTCTTAAAACACCGTGATAAGGCCCCGTGTAAGCAATAATATTATAATAATTATTATCATGTGTCTGGAGAGGGTGGGGTGGGGGGGCAGTGTGTTGTTAACTGACTCTGAAGTGTTTTGTTCACAGAAAGGATATGATGATCTGCAGGCAATAGTCCCCACTTGCCTGCAACAAGACTATGCGATCGGGTCACAGAAGCTGAGCAAAGCCACAGTTCTTCAAAAAAGTATGTGTGGCGTGAGGTGTTCACAGACACTGTAGTCAGTTCGTAATCTGAGGTGCGATACATCCATTGCTACCCTGTCCTTGGCACTGGGAATCCTCACTCCTGACCTTCAAGATTATTGCGTAAAGTGAATTGACTGTATACGTGTGAGCGAAACGCAGCAGCCAATTGCGCACAGCTGCGTCCCCACACAAACAGCCGTGGATTGAAATTAAACTTAAAGACGCGTTATTGAAATGCAGGGATGATTATTATTTTAATATCCCTTTTATTATTTGCCTTTCCTTCGGAGTTTGTCTCCAATGTCTGATGCCTGAAGGGCATTGCTAGGCAGAGTTGTGGGCAGCCTGTTTGGGAGATACGGCTCCCACTCAGTCTCTGTATCAGGTCGCGGCCCTGCACGGAAATCTCTCACCTCTGCACTGCTCAACGATGGGTTGAATGTTGATGTTGTTGTTGTTGTTGCTGCAGCTATCGATTACATTCAGTTCTTGCACAAAGAGAAGAAGAAGCAGGAAGAGGAACGGTCCACCCTCCGCAAAGACGTCATGGCCCTGAAGATCATGAAGGCGTAAGATTGAAGTTTCTGTGTCTTCTCTCTCTCTCTCTCTCTCTTTCTCTCTCTGGCGTTTGGGAGGGTTGGTAACGCTGTACCTGTGGCTCACGATGTGCTGCCGGAGGTGCGTGCAATCGTGTCCGCGTGGTTGGGCAGCGAGTGTGCTGTTGTGTTTTGCTCACGAAATATATACACCAATTACATCTGTCCAGCGCCTTTCACGTCAGGAGGATGTCTAGTCAATTCACTATACCGTCTATCCTGTCAGGTGCTTTGAGAATTCTCCCAAGACGTAATAAGGAAATTTAAGGATTATTATAACCACGCAGTGTGTGTACTGCGGTTGTGTGGCAACTATCGAATGCCGTTGGAAACGTGAAGTGCTAAAACACTCTGGGAGGTTAACCTGCGCGAGATAAGATAATAATAATCCTTGCATTTGATATAGAGATGCTGATCTGCTACATAAATGATTTGCTAGATCGATCGATCAATCAATCAATCAATCAATCAAAACTTACATTGATACAGCGCCTTTCATGTGTTGTTTGCAGGAATTATGAACAGATCGTCAAAGCTCACCGAAACAACCCTCATCAAGGCAAAGACCAGGTGACGGACCAAGTCAAGTTCAGCATATTTCAGGGCATCATGGATTCCCTTTTCCAGTCCTTCAACGCCTCCATCTCTGTGGCCAGTTTCCAGGAGCTCTCCGCGTGTGTCTTCAGCTGGATTGAGGAGCACTGCAAACCACAGGCAAGCGCAGTGTTTCCTTCATTATATTGTCCGCTATGAACCAGCTTCTAACTGGGGAGCACAGCCAGAGATGGGGGAGGGTGGGGTGGGGGGGATGGCAGGGAATCCTCTGGTTCTAGTGCAGAAGTCGAGCCGCAAACATAAGGAGGTCAGTGAAATGATGAAGATGTGGGTTAGTTGGTGTACTCTCCGCTGTTAATCCCGCAGTAAAACAATAGGTAATGGCTGGGTATTAATCCGAATGTGTTATTAATATCCCAGAGTATCTGAGCCTTGAATTATTGGCCTTGAGAGATCGTATCTGTGGTCACTTGCGGAATCTGGGAGGCGTGAGCTGCTGGGACATTGGAGGCCAGAGAAGGGAATTGGGTAGAATAGAAGGGTTGAAGAGCTTGTGTAGTTAGAAAACTGGTCTATTTCCTGCATAGGAGCGTCCTGCGAGAGGTGCTTTAAACACTCTCAGAGACTCCATCTGGCGTGAAGGGCGCTCTGTAAATCCAAGTTGTTGTTATAAATGTAATTTTCTATTGTATCTGCAACTGTGTGGTAAATGTATCCCAGCTTTATCCCACGGGATGATGAGTGACGCAGTGGGTTGTTTTCGGGAGCAGAAGTCGTCTCGTAAACACCAAATAATGTTGCGTACAACGAGATTTGGCCTAACCTTCTAAAGCTTTGGGTTGTAAAGAGTAACAGCTTGCCTCTGTTGTTTCAGACTCTACGAGAGATTGTTATGGGTGTGCTCCGGCAGTTAAACAGTCAGCTGTACTGAGAAGCTGATTTACATCACAGTCCCAGATACTCCATCTCCATATGTTGTTGTTTTGTTTTGAAGAAAATGGTTTGCTTTTATTATTGCAATTGAATGAAAAAAAAGTGGATTATTTTATTGTGCGACCTAGGCAAGTGTAAATTATTACAAACGCTAGTAGACCTTGCTCCCGTCCAGCTGGGCTAAGCCGTCAGACCCTACACAGGCTTTTACAACCCCGGTTGAGTGTCTTTCAGGACAGAGTAGTAGTTTCTGCAGAATACGTGAACCTTGTTGATTGAGAGCCTGACCTGCCTGTCATTGTCTCACACTCGCATTCAATGTGAGAATATTCTGCAGCGTTAAAACCCAGAGTCTTGTCTATCTATCTGATCTATTTCTGTGGTTTACTGCGTTGTGCAAGGAAAATATAAAATAATTAGTCAAATGTGTAACGAATAGGAAGTACTCTGAACAGAAAACCCTAGACTTTACCTCCCAAATAAGTAGCAAATCTCAAATCGCATCTTGACTTAAAATATTTGATGTTTATTTACAGTAAATGAATTATTTTTGCTTTTAAGACAAGTTTCTTTTAAACATTTTTTTGGGGGGGGTTTTAATTTTTTAAAAACTAATTGCAACCAATCACTGACCCGTCAACTCAAGACAAATATGTTGGTGGATTTTCACCAAACTCACTCTCAGCCTGTTCAATAACAGGAAAGTTCCACCTTGGCTCCGATACCACTCGTTCGTTTGTCAGCAAAACGGATTGTGACTGGAAATAATAATGGAATCTACTGGAAAGAATAGCACTTGCACGTATGGCTGCTTACGTTAGGCTATAATTGAGGCAAGAATGTTTTTGTTTTTCCCTGGTCTCCATCTGTCAAGTCCAAATCCTGACCTAGCCTTTTAAGAAGTTTAGTGATGGTGTGACTGGCTCAGTCTAGCCCCACACAGCTGCTGCTCTTTATTCATATAAGCTCCCAGCAAAAAAAAGCTACAAAGCAGAATTGAACTAATATTTTATTTCATAACAATATGAACAGAATTTCAGGTCCTCTCAGCTTATAAACACCAGTGTTTTATTATCGATGTTTGTCTGTGACCCACTGTTTGGTCATTCCTGCTTTCACTTCTTTTGTGGCTAGAATTCTGTTTTCAAAAAACTTTTTTTTAATTTATAAAATTATGCCTCGACATTCAAATCGGTTCTTTAAGTAACATTTATCAAGGCTGTTACTTACAATCTTGCTCTATGTCTTGAGGTCTGGGGTATGTGGTGCCGAGCAGCAGCTCTGAAGATTGATTTACTTTTGAAGGACAATGTATTTAGGAAATTAAATACAAACCATTTAAATGATGTAATGCAGAATTCAGTGGTCTGCTGTTTGTGCAATGACGGAAAACCACCAGTGCAGCCCCTGCCCGCAGACTTAACGCTGGATCAGTGCCTCTGTCAAACTAAACATTATACTAATAGCCACTCCCGCAGGCTGAACACTATCAAAATAACCTTCCCAAACAGACTAAAAGCTGTAACGTCAGTACCCGCCCCAAGTAGACTGTAGCACTACTCCCCTTCCCATGCAAAGTTGTGTTTTAATACTGTGAACACTAGCTGTGTCCAGTACAGACTAAACACTCTAAATGGCCCCCCCCACCCATTCAGACTGAAAACGACATCAATATATCCTCACAGTCCTGTGTGGACTGACACACCCTCCAGATCGTATGCTGTATTCAAATCAAACCCCCCCACCGCCACACACACGTACACAGATAGCTGGGTCTCTGAGCACCCTCCCCCATGCTGTCTGGTTGCTATCTCTCAGTGTCTTTACTCTGCAACTGCCCGCATTGTGGCTGTGTGCAGGTGTACTTTGTTTTTCAATGTAATCTTCAACTGAAACAAACCTATTTCCTGCTTGTTTTGGGGTTAGGCTGTTTGTTTATATAGAATTATTTTTGTATTGGATGGTAATTGCAATAAAATATCAAATGTGATTTTGCATTTCGGGAAAATCATTTATGCCGGATTTCGTTTTGAGGCTGGAACCCCCTCGAGATGGAAAACTAATCAGGTGGGGGTGGAGGGGAATAAAAAATTGCTACTTCAGTCCTTTCTGATGTTGAATGCAGATTTTCAAGTTTAGACTGACACAGGGTAATAATCCTTGTGTTTGACTTAGGATAACAGGTAGACAAGAGTGTGAGGTGTCAGCCTGGTGTCCACTGAGTCAGAATATTGTGCCCCAATATGGAAGTCCAGCTGTTTAGAGGCCGACATGCCAATGTAATGCCGAGCCAGTACTGCATTGTTCGAGACATTGACATTCTCCTCCCTCAATCAATCAAAATTCAGCAGCCAAATTGCACACAATGGTGTTCTGCAAAGAGTCTCGGAAGTGGGGTTAGGGGAGAAAGTGGGGAAAGAGGGTAAAGGGGGCGAAGGAGAGCAGGAAGACCGACTGTATATTGGTGGGTGTAACGTGGCAACCAAATTGCGCACAACAGTGTCCCACAAACAGTCGCGGAAGCGGGGTTAGAGGCCCTCCGCCTGTTGGAACATTTTTGTGGAGGTTGTGAAAGCAAGATGTTTCTATCGAACCTTTCCCACACCCACCACCCCCCCCCCCACAAGCATTACCGACAATAATAAAGATGCTTCCAGAACACAGAGCCACAGAACAGCAGTCGGTATCAGTGAAATAAATCAATCTTCAAGTAAGCTGCTGTTTACGAGAAATGAAGGGGCGAAAACCCGGAGGCATCGTCGTTAAAAGACTTGATATTTCGCTGCAAGGCCCACCTTTTGGGGGCTTCTCTCTCCGTGTCCTTACCGCAAAATGGGACTTATTTTCACGCAGACGGCTTCAGGCATCTGGAATGGTAACCTGAGAATCTTCGTCTGTTTCTATGCCAACCTCCTCCTGCAGCAATAGAATTAATTTCAATCCACGACTGTTTGTGGGGGACGCCGCTGAGCGCCATTGGTTTCCACCAATTGTTTCGCCCGCAAATAAACTGTCAATTCACTTCACAGTATGTTCTGTGAAGCGCTTTGAGATGTTTAGACGACGTGAAAAGCGCTGTATTCAAATGCAAGGATTATTATTTTAATTAGTGACATTTGAACATTTGGCATCTCAGAGCGATATGCCAGCAATGCCGAGGTGGCTCCTTATCAATAAATCTTTGCTGGTTCTTAACTGCATCCACTTCGCTGTCAGTGTGTCAGTGGGTGACGGGTTCAGCCTTCACTCTAGAATTCTCTTGCAAAATCTCTTTGCTTCGGGGGAGAGGTGGGAGGTGGGGGGGAAGGGGCGCAGTGAAAGGAGAATGGGGGAGTGGAGGGGGGAGTAATGGATAGGGGGCCAGGCAACAGCAGTGGTAGTGATTGTCAGCAGGATCTCATTGACTGGAGATCGCATCTTGTGGTCACACAAGTTCGAAACTTCAATCTGGCTACCCACCCCATAGCATTTTCGCTGCTTCCCCACAGCGTAGGCGACAAAGTATTTTTTTTTACACTTACAAAGAACTGCTTCTTGCTCTTGGGATATCCTTCCAGAATCGCATCAAATAAATCTGTGGCCTTTAAAGAAACACAGAATGACTTACACTAAAAAGAAACACACGCACAGAATTCCCCTTAATTTCGCCCACAAAAATAATAGTCGATTCACTTTACATTGTACACAGCAGTAGCTGCAATGTGTAAAAGTGATCAGATGAGGGCAGGGTGTAATGGGACTGAATGGATTGCTCTTTGTAAAGAGCTAACACAGGCACAAAGGCCTTCTTCATGGCTATACGTTTCTATGGCTCAATGCACTCAACTGTCACCCTGCAGGTCAGATATCATTCACTTGAAAAACTCTGTACTGACTGACTCACCAGCCTCTTTCTTTTCCGCCATTCTTTCACATATTGCTTTCGTTCACTAAATACCTAATTGGAAAAGAAAAAAAATTAAATGTTGAATATACTTTTATGAATTATCACCGACCTTGAACATGATTTGGGAGAGGGGGAGGGAGGGAAAGGGGAGGTAGGGGATTTACCTTCTCTTTCTCTTCAGGTGTCACGAGACTAGAGGAGGACTGGATTTTCCTCAGTCTCTCCTGATAGACCCCGCACTCCTTGTTTAAGGCTTCAATTTCTGCCGTCAGCTCTGGGGTTGTCATCGAACTGTTCAGTTCTTTGAGTTCTGATGAAGGTACAGAGTGGGACAGTGACTATCGATTGTTCACAAAACCAAACCACAGAGTGTTGAAACCAACACTAGTATTACTTTGAAAACATAAATTTATAAGTTATATATTTAAACACTGCATGGGCAATGTGAGGGCTGGATCACCTCAGCCTTGAGAATGGGGGAGGAGTGGAGGTGGGGTGATGAAACTCATCATTAAAACCGTCACAGAATCTGAGACCCGGCTCTCACCAACCTGTTTCCAGTTGCCGACAGTTCTGTTGAGCAGTCTCAACCTTCTTGCTGACGGCAGAGATTTCGCTGTCCAAGCCCTTCAGTTCCGCGTCACTGATTGTGGGAAACTGATCCTAAGCGCGAGAGAAAACAACTCAAACCTGGAACCATTTTACAGAGAAATTCGTCAAGTCCCTTTTACCTGCCTTTTCCCTCACCCCTTCGTTTATTTTAGATATTTAAGGTACTATATCAAATCCAATTATTATTATTATTATTATCTAGTTCCCCTTTGAAAGCTAATATGGATTTAAAATCGTGGGAGGACATCTCCTGGGAGGACATTCCACTGTGCATGAAAACATTTTTCACTAATCTCCCCATTTGCAAACAATTTTAAGTTGACTCCCTCTCGTCACGGGTGCACAGACCTACTGAGGCTTGTGACCGTCCCACCCGAGACAGTTGTTATTCAACTCTTGTGAGAGTCACCCAAAGAGGTCCTCGCTCCCAACAAACAATTAAATGGCTTCCTTACTTGATCAGAAAAGTAGATTTTCTGCTTTCCATAAACCTTCTCCTTTACTTTTCCCTGTTGAGTAAGGTTTTCTAGCGCTTTCACCACCACCTGGGAACAAACATGTCACTTTATTTCATGGGGATGAACAGATTACATTTAAAACCTGGTCTCTTACCCTCTCACTTTTATCTCTTGCCCTCCCCACCCAGTATCTCGGCCGCTATCGCTTGTGCCCATTGGGGCTGGAGCTGAGCTGTGTTCCGCCTGTTGCTTGGATGCAATACATTTTGTTAGTTATGGTGGATTCAAAGCCAGGTTTCTGAGTTAAAAATGCTGAGGCATTTAAGTACTAGTTTTCCTGTAAATACATGGATTTCAGCCCTCTGAGATACTACCCTGTGTCAAGGGTGCTATATAAATGCAAGTACTGCAGTGCATTTTGTCTCGATGCCTTCCCTAGGGGAAGATGAGAAATTGAACCACCCCTCACTCAGGAAGGCCTGAGACTTAATATAAATCTGCATTTTATCCAACGCAGATTTACTGATGACACAATCTTTACAGCACAAAAATCAATCTTACCGTCTTCCCCAAGTTGTGTTCCCGCTGGAGATTCCCAAACACATCCTGTGCGCTATAGGGGCGGTTCTGACCATTCAAATACTTCAAAATGAGTGTTGGAGCTATTAACAAACAACAGATTTATTACTGAACTTATTTACCCAAGATCAAAGTCAAGCAAAAAAATAATCGCAAGATTCATTTAGTTTTTTTTATTAAACTCTCACTTATCAAAGTAATCTGTACATTTGATACAACACAATGTATACAGTAGTTTAGACTTATACACTGCCTGTCACATCGGGGGGACAATTTTGGCACGAGAGCTCAGAGGAGTGAGGAGGGGAAGATGCTGGAAAGCACAGTGTTTTTCAGGTGTGCAGAGAGGGGGTGGAGAGGGAGAGAGCAAGTCAGAGAGACCTGGGAATAGTGTTCCAGAGAATCTCAAAGCCATTTATATAAACAGCGACCAAACTGTGCATAGCAACATCCAACCCCAAAAAGCCACGGATACACAACAACAAAATGATAGCCCCTAACCTGACCCCCCCCAAAATCCCCCTAACCTGACCCCCCCCAAACTCCCCCTAACCTGACCCCCCCCAAACTCCCCCTAACCTGACCCGCCCAAACTCCCCCTAACCTGACCCCCCCAAACTCCCCCTAACCTGACCCCCCCAAACTCCCCCTAACCTGACCCCCCCAAACTCCCCCTAACCTGACCCCCCCAAACTCCCCCTAACCTGACCCGCCCAAACTCCCCCTAACCCGACCTCCCCAACCTGACTTTCAAGTCACGAGGACGTCCCAAGGTGCCGGACAGTCATTGTTTCAGACCCGAGCTGGGGTACCGGTGATGGGGAGGGAAAGGGGAAGGGATTTGGGGTGACCGACCGATGGGACAGTCGAACAGGAGAGTCTTGAGGCGGGACTTGAAAGGAGGCCAGGGACGGGGTGGGGGGGGAGGGCGAGCGAGGCGGAGGGACTGCGGGATGGAGTTCCAGGGGTTGGGGGGGGCGGAGTGGCTGAAGGCTGGCCCGCCAATGTTGGGGCGGGGGGGGGGCGGGGGGGTATATAATCCTTGCATTTGACATAGCGGCTTTTCACACCTTATCGACATCTGTCTCAAAGCGCTTCACGGGATATGCTGTCAAGTGAATTGACTGTAAATCGTTTGTGGGCGAAACGCGGCAGCCGATTGCGCCCGGCAGCGTGAGTGTGTCTCTGTGTGTGTGTGTCTGTGTGTGTGTGTTTGTGTGTGTGTGTGTGTGTGTTTGTGTGTGTGTGTTTGTGTGTGTGTGTGTGTGTGTCCCCCAACACACAAACAGTCGCGGATTGAAATAAACAAATGCAAATTAACAAAAACATTTCAAAGGTTTCACCGCTGGGATTCTCACCTGGGTCTTTAGACTTGCTCATGGTCTGTCACTCAGTGAAGCTCCAGCACAAGCCTGTCCCCCCCCCCCCACCCCTCCCTCCCTCTCTCTCTCTCTCTGTCTGTCTCCCTCCTCACTGACCGCAGTCAATCCTGAATAAAATCAACCAAAACACAACAAGTATCAACAGGGAGAGAAGCCAAGGGGGGGGGGGGTAATAACAGGCCTGTCCCCGGCCTCCTCACCCACCTGAACCCCCCCCCCACCTAACCCCCCCCCCCCAACCCCCTCAACCTGACCCCCCCAACTCTCCCTAACCCCCCCCCCCGACCTCCCCCAATCCCCCTAACCCTTCCCCCCCAACGCCCCCTAACCTGACCCCACAACCCCCCACCCTGACCGCTCCTCCTCCCCATTGCCCTCCCCTCCCCCCCCCCGCCCCGGGGCTGTGTCCTCCCCCCACCCAGGCCTGTCCTCGGTACCGACCTCTGAGGCGCCAGTTACAAACTCGCGCCAACTCCTTCAAACCGTCGTTTGGGCGAGTAGCGCCGTACGGCAACGCGCACGCGCAGAGGAGGGCCCCCCGCGTCCGGGCAACATGGCGGCGCACGGCGAGCCGCCGTACGGCAATGCGCACGCGCAGCGAGGTCCTTCATGAGGGCAACATGGGGTGGAGGGGGGTTACGGCAATACGTACTTGGGTTTCCCAGGTGAGGTTAAAGGTTACTAACCTGGCTGGCAGTTTGTCAATGGGTGTGGAGAAGCTATTGGTAAATCTTCAACCGTCTCATAATTGCTATTAAATTTAAATGTGCTGTGGTAAATAAACGATAGTAATAGTAATCCTTGCAAAAACAAAAGTTGCTGAGGAAACTCAGCAGGTCAGGCGGCATCCATGGAGAAAGGAAAGAGAGTCAACGACAGAACTGACGAAGGGTTGTAGACCCGAAACGTTGACTCTTTTTCCTTTCTCCATGGATGCTGCCTGACCTGCTGAGTTCCCCAGCAACTTTTGTTTTTGTTTCAGATTCCCAGCCTCTGTAGTATTTTGTGTTTTGTTTAGAATAATCCTTGCATTTCATACAGCTCCTTATCACGTTGTTGGGACATCTTGGCACGCTTCACACAATATACAGAAAGTGAATACTGCTATACGTGGGAGTGCTTTACCGTGGCTTTGAGGGCCTAGAGTGACAATTTAAAAAGTAATTTTAACTACCCTATTTTCTCTCTAAAAAAATTGGAAGAACAAAAGACTTTAAAAATATCACAGTTTCGGTTATTAAGATGCTAGAAGATTTGTGGGATCAGCCTTTCTCCGTCCCATCCGTCAAGTCAGTCTCAATTCTGAAAACAGATTATGTAACCCTTCATTTGAAAATCAGCAAGGTACAAAGAACGCAATTCAACTTTTTAGAAAACGGTTTAATGAATGTTCGGTTCAAAAATAAACAAAGAAGGTGACCGTTTTCTACAAAAACATCTACATGGATCAGGTCAGGTCCGTTATTATAAACATTTCACTCATCTGAAAATGAAAAATGGTTTGAAATGTATTTTAAATACACAAAAAGTGCTAGTTAAGATTCGCAATACATCAAACTGCACACAATCCTTACGCATTTTACACAAGAGTTTACAATATTATTTCTCATCTACTATCACAACTCCAATACGGTATTTGGGATTTTAATATTCCACAACTCATGCTGCAATAAGATCTATCAACCCTCATGGTCTCGGGCAAGAGAAGCAGGTGTTTGCTGTAAAACTGAAGCATTCTCTTGCCTTACAAGCAGCTCACCCAACCTTAAAAATATTTAAAAACAAAGAGCAATATTTAAAACACCAATGTTACAAATCCGGAGCAAGTTGATCAACATCAGTAAGGTGCATTAAAATAATAATCCTTACATTTTACACAGCATCTTTCACGTCAGGAGGTCTCAAAGCACTTGCTAGGAAAGTGCAACAGCCATGAAGTGAATGACAAAATTTTATTTGGGGGGATTGGTGAGAAGAACACTCGGGAGAAACTCCTTTCTCTTCTCACATACTGCCACAGGATCTTTAGCATCCTTCTGAACAGGCAGACGGACCTCGGATTAACCTCTCATCAGCATGACGGGCCCTGCCAATTACGCAGTAGAACCACAATATTGCATTGGATTATCAGCCTAGACTATGAATTCAAAGTGGGCTTGAACCCACAACCTCCTGAATCCAAAGGTGAGAGTGCTACTAACTGAGACAGGTTGACATACAGATAAGTTTCGTGCCAGATACTTATTGACTGCCTGCGTATTCACTTTTTATTTGAGCAATCAGTCCTTAAAAAAATAAACCAAAGGCCCGATGAACAAATACGTCACCTCCACCTTGTTAAAATACTTCCAGGTTCACCACCAAGAAAGGCTCCCAGAGGATGTGGTTGTGGATTGAAATCCGGTCGAAAGTGGGATTGTGTTTCACTGCACCAACATTGATTAAACTGGGTGCCAGTTAAATGAAAGCCCCCCCTTTCCTGCCATGAAATAAGATGAAAGAATAACAGCAACATGCATTAGCCTCTCAACAGGAATTACAATCCTCCAGATCTTTACCAATCCAACATGAAAGATATGTTACATTTATTTCACACAGAACAAGGTCATTAAGGCATTAAGTGATCACTTTGCCACTAGAAGGGTTAACACTGAACAATGTGGGAAGAAAGGCTTCCTTAGAAATTTGAACTTCCAACTAAGTTGAGGGCTTTTGGCTGCGCTATTGTAAAATTCCCAGAGGTTCAGTTGCCAGACTGTGTAAAACGAGCGAAGATCAAATTTACGTACTATAATAAACGGCAATGCTTTGATATCTTCCCCCTGTGGACAGCTTTGACGCGAGTTCTGCCGCTGGAATGAGATAAAGTAAAAACTTCCAACGGATAATTTGCATCTGTGCAGTACTCATTCCATCAAAATGTCCATGGGCTTCACAGATAATTGCTGTGTGATGCCTTTTTGTGGTTGTCGGTCAATAAAATACGACAACAGAAGGTCACAGTGAAGTCGCCATGACTCCTCCACTTTTGTTGGAACGTTTGCAGACCGGTTTCATCACTTTTGGAAGGATGATTGAATTAGTTTGTGGGAAAATTTACTTATAAGGTTGAGCAGCAGTAATGAACACTTTGTAGACACAGCCCCTCCGTAAAGACAAACTTGCGGATTACTCCCACTCTTCTCCACTGCTTTCTACTACGAATCAAACACAAAATTTAATTACACAAAAGGAAAAATACTGCTGGAAATCTGAAATAAAAGCAAAAGTCGCTGGAAATACTCAGCAGGTCAAGCAGAGAGAGGAAAGTGAGTTAACGTTTCAGGCCATTATGCCATTTAACTGACCTCTGCTGATTTCTGAAATCAAGACCAAAGTGCATTGGTGCTCAGAGCAGGGAATAAGTGCATTGAAGCAAAGAGACCACAGCCAAACGGCTTCAACAGCAATCATGTATTATTCTAAATAAAGCAATATAAATACCCTAAATATAAGCAAAACAAATAAATACAAGAGCAAGTGGCTCAAGTACAGCCGCAATGATTCAAAGCATCAGTAAGTAATATTAGGTTGCCTTTATCCAAAGTTTCAAATGAACATATCAGATGTCTCTTAAATCTCCTCAAGGAACAGGCTGCTCTAGCTGTGACCGGACCTTCCCCTCCACCCACATGTGTGTATATATATATATTTCTATATATAATATATATCTCGATACCATGTAAATAAAGACAGAACGGACAAGGCAATAGTCACCACTCATTGGCACACTCATTCAGCTGACTATTCCTAACACTCAAGCCCTTGGGAAAGTCCTGGGAAATATGTGTTGAAAGCAGCATCAGTTCTGGAATCTTTTAGTTCCGTTCCTACGTCAGTGCTGGCAATTTCTACTGTAAACTGTCAGAATAAATCTACCCAAGGTCGACTCTAAGAGGGCTGAAGAGGAAAAAAAAACACATAAAACTAATTCTGAGAAATCTTCAGCCAGTCATTTTAAAACAGGGATTTGTGTGGGATCTTATTCATAGTGAGTGCTGGTAAAGATCATAGAACATTTGGCACTGGCTTTATACAACTATCTCTTTAATCAATTGACAGAGACACTGGGCTGTGTGGACACCACCCATCAGATATCATTAAGAAGTCTAAAAATGTCTAGCAAATTTGTACATTGGAGCTTGAAATTGAGACTGAAATTGAGAACTTGAAATTAAGACTGCTAGTGGTATATGAATTGAAGCACAAGGCTGGATCACCTCTGCGTGCAATCCCCTACTTGGACATTCGAGAAAATATTTCAGACTGAAAACCCTTCACCCGCAGGACGTACAATTTTAAATATTATTGCAAAATTATACCCCTGGTCCCTTGCTGGTGTTCGAATTATTCATTTCAATAAAGATGGAAATGGGAGTGCTTTCCAGTCGCCCTCCTGACAGGAAAGGCATTACACAAAACGTAAAGATTACTGTGATGATGATGGTGATAAAATGCTTACGGTAGTAAAAGGTATTGAACGTTCTGGACTGGAAGATGCAGAACATGCATCTGTGAAACTCGATCACAAACTCAGTCCCTGATGTATGTTTGGAAAAAAGCCGAAGTGTGAATTCAACCACCTCATTTCATCCATCTTTCCAGAAGAGGTATGGCACGAGAGCATTCTGTTTGAATTAAAAACAGGCAATGCTGCTTTCTGAGCCTGTTCAGGGAAGAAGTGAATACAAGCAGTTTACGTAAAGGGTCGACTGCTGGTTAGAGTAAGCATGATGTACTATGTACAGCAGAAAGTTATATCCAGGCTTGATGAAAGTGAGAATTTCAGAGAGACATGAGGAGTTCAACTAAGCAAGTGAAGTCAGACAATCCCGAATGATTAATGAGGTTTTAGTTATTGAAACCTATTGCTGCAGCATCTCTACATTTCCTTAAAAAGGAAACCATTCAAATGAACAACGCAATTCTCAAGACCAGATTTTGCTTGGGAGGAGAGCACCACGGCTCTCCGAAATAAGCTTTGAGGCAAAGAAACTCGGAAGTTATACATATAAGGGGTACCAGCAGCAATGACAAGACATAAAACACAGCCACTTCACCTTCCTGAACAATGAGATTAATTCCACCTGATGGGAAGTAATGGCGAGAGCTGGTTGAGTGCGTTCACGACATCGGCTCAGCCACACGCTAAGTATGGCAGCAGGGCTGTTCCAGGGGTGGGTGTCACAGGTATATGGCACAATGGCGATTACGGTAACTCTCATGACTTCCAGTGAGCGGCTACAGTGGTTTGTGATCTCGGAGTATCAGCTACGTATAGCTTCTATTGCTTTCGGGGGAGGCGGCGTTTGGATGCTGGTGGGTTCCTCTCTCCTGTGAGCTGGTGCTCTCGCACAGGCTCAGCTCTGACTGGTCTAGCAGTTCAAAATCATCGGCCTCGGCGTCAGTGTCCATCTCACTGCTCGAGTGTTCGTGCCGCGGCTGGGGAGCGGACCGGTGAGGGCTTGGCCTCCTCCCGTATTGGATCTCCTGACCCGCGCCGGACAACGCCGCCGCCATCATTTTGGTGGCCAGCATGGTGGCCAGACCGAAGCCTTGATCGCCCGCAAAATTCAAGGGCGACGGCATCCCGCTGAGGGAGATGTCGGCGTCGATATCTTCCTGGTCAGAAAACATGCTCGCATCATCCTCCTGGACTATCGAGTGATCGGGACCGGTGGGGATTCCCAGGCTGGCATCGTCGTCGTCGTCGACTCCAGTGGCGTCGGGATTGATGGATGGGAATTCTGGAAGATCTCTGGCAAATGATTCTTCGGGATCGCTATGGCGGTCGAGATCTAGGAGAGGCAACGCAATGAGTTACTGTGCGGACGTCGGTCAACACAGAATCCTAGAATATTACAGCAGATAAAGGGCACTTGGCCTATCATGTTTATGTTGGCCTTTCTCTGCACATAAACCACTTAATCTAGTGTCACTCAAGAGATCTTGCTAACCTTTCCCCAAGAAGCATACATAGAGGTTCCTCAATCTGCACTATCTTTCGAACATCAATGCACATGCAAACCCCTTCGTACTATTGTACACCAATACCCAATCGAGTACAAAAGGAATATTGCACGTTTGCCTATGTGATACACTCACTGCATTTCACAGTAACTCCCATGAAGTGCTTTGAGATGTTCTGTCGATGCTTTAAGAACAACAAATTACAATCGTGTAACGCCTTTCACGACCCAAACGATGGACAGTCAGGGATTTGGAACCGAGAAGAACGTTGGGACCCGGAAGGGTGGATGTCACGGAGGTTAGTGGTAGAAGGGCGACCGAAGGCGCGGTCCAAGAGGAGGGTTTAAAATTAAATGAAATGATTATTAGTGTAACGGTGTGGATATCTGCTGCTTTGAAGCTCATCAACGTACCCTCAGAGCCATCCGTGATTGGGCTCTGTCCCCGGGATAAATTGAACGTCCCATTGTCAGCACACGACACTTCGGCATCCGAATGCTCAGAGTCTGAAATTTCCAATTCCTTGGCAACCATGGAATCATCCAGCTTTATATAATAGAGAGAGAGAGAAAATACACAGTGAAGGACTGACTATGGAACAATATTTCATGTGCAAAGTTTGCAAAGGAAAGTAATTCAAACACGCTAACAGATGTGTGAATTCAATCTCTTGTTTCTGCAACAAAATGATAAATGTCACAAATTGGGGTGTGCATGTTCAGTGTCTGCCTATTCAGGTGGACTTTATAGATCCCATAATCGGATAAGGCGAAGGCAGTTTCTCTACATGACTCAGATCAAAATCCTCTAAACTAATTGTCACGCACTTCATTGTCTGAGTAAAATCTGATTGAATGCAAAATAACTGCTTTGATTGACTGGAAACTAATTACCTGGAAAGTGCTTTGAAATATTCAATGCTATAAAAACGCAAGGATTATTGGAAAATCATTACTACTTTTCGCGCTCACATGGTTTTATAATTGATGAGATTTTAAAAAATCGGAATAGAACATCAATTCCACATTTCAACCAGAAATAAATGTTGATATTTTAGAGCAAGGAACTAAAAAAAATATATACTCTATGAAAAGCTGAGAGAAATTTGTACGGTGGTCATATTTTCTGAATAATTCAAAGCTAGTTTCAATTTAAGACTGTACAAAAATGCGAGTGAGGTTTACAGAAAAGTACTCTATTTGTACACAGTGCTTTACCTGAGGGCAAAATGCTTCCAGCTCAGCTTCGCTGTCACTCCCGTCGTCCGTCGCTCCTGCATATATTGCTCTGCAGCGCACTGCAAATAAACACATCACATCAATTTCATCTTCCCCAACAAGGTCAAATTGCACATCGTACAGCCAGTAAAGGACGAATAAGTTAAAAACTGTTATTGGAAGCAGCACTAGATAGGCAAAATTCATAATGGGGAAGGGAGAAAAGAGGGATAAAAGAGGCAATTAAATAAATTCTCCAAATCAGCTGACACTTCCAGCATTTGAACTATTAGCGATCATCTTATTTCCCCCTCCCCCTCGATTATTTAACCCCTACATCTATACGCTGACACACTCAGCTTTCTCACCTCTGAAATAAATATTGCCCACCTCACCATTATCTACCTGCCCACCGAGACACTCAGTCTTGCATTCACCATGTCTTTCTGCGCTCCCCTTTCCAAGCAAATTAGCAGAGGCTGGAGCCACTAACCGGTCACTTTCACTGAGCAACTGGGATGACTTACACTGTCGTTCCCGCTGTTTGGTTGCCATGTATCCTTTCACACTAAAGTCCAGCCGCTGAAGCAGGGGCTCAATCCTGGCGTGAACCTTCCGGCCCACATTGTGATAGATAGCGAGTGGCCACAGAAGTATCCCAATCACTGAGGAAAGGAAAATGACAATGCATACATTAGTTGAAAGAAACAAAAGAACGTTTCCAGACTGTCAACGGTTAAGAGGAGGGAGAAAGTAAAATGCAATGTAATTTTCTCACAATTAACAACAAACTACATGCGTATAACCCCTTTCACGTCAGTAGGACAGGGAGGGTGGGGTAGGAGGGTGACTGAAGACACGGTCGAAGAGGAGGGTCTTGAGATGGATCTTGGAAGGAGGCAAGCAAGGGGACGGAATTGGAGGGACTGTGGGATGGAGTTCCAGAGGATGGGGGCAGAGAAGCTGAAGACCCAGCCGCCAATCCATTTATTGGCCCTTCATACAGTATAATAGTATGCAACACTGAACAATAGTGGAGTTGGTCACTGAGCGTTGGAGATAGGGAAACAACTAATGGATGGTGGAACTGTGGCAACCAGTGCTCAGTGCCTTTGAGAAATGAAGTTAATGATTAAAATAAAACCCGCAATGGGTAGGGAACTGCACAAGCCTTGAGTAACAACTGCCCATTTATCAATTACTTAAAATATAATTTTTAAAAGGTTTAATTATTAATTAACCCAGTGGAATCAGAACAGAATTAATCAATGTATGGGAGACTGTGCGCAAGAGGAAGGAATTGAGGAGGTGCCAAACTCTGCAAAGTAGAGGATAATATGAAACAAAATTAAACTTGTGTAATGCCTTTCATGTCAGGGGGACATCCTAGGACAAATATTTTACTTACAGCTCATGTAGGACAGCAAGATACCGGGAACATAGCGTCCAATTACAGCGGAGAAGGTGAAAACACCACAAACTAAGAGACAAAACTGAAATAGAAATTCAAGATCATCACTTAAAAGTCTATCAAGCCATGCTACTGTAGAGTGGATTTTTTTTTTTTCCCCTAATACAGTACCAGATTCCAGGTAAACAGGAGCCAACCCTAAATCAGTAGCACCCGTATAAACCATATGTTTTCTGAGCATATTAACTTTGGTATATTGTGGAAGTTTGAGCTAATTGCTACTTCTGCCAATGAAATAATTGCTCATTTCATTTTCAAAAAGTTTCTTTCATAAGAGATATTCAAACCATGTCGTGGCTACAGGGGAGGAAAAAGAAATCTATATGCTCAGAATCTCTGACAGGGCTGGGGTAACTGTCCCATCAGTCTATCATCATGGACTGTGCCGTGTCACCCTGAGCAGTCACCCAGTGGAGGAAACAAACTTGCATTTCTAAGTGCTTTGTCTTTGCTCTAGACAGAGTTTATATTCAACCAGTTTAGATTCAAAAGTAAATCTGTATCACTGACTTTAAAACAGTTTTGAAAGTTTTAAAGCATCAAAAACTCGTAGTGTTCAAACATCCACAGAAACGGAATTGAATTCCTGATTATTTCTGTCCATCCAGAAACACAGAGACCTGCTGAAGACATGTTATTTAACAGCATCATTAGAACGAAGGAAAGACACCATTGCCAGTATGATTCGCAGGAAGATAACTATGGGTTTAGAACAATACACAAGTTTCCCCCATTTGAAAATTCTGTTGGACAACCACCATTTTAATAAAGTTTTTCTTACCTTACCAGGATTTTGCTTCTTAAAATGGTATAAATTTTCCAGGAAACTAGCTCCATTTACCCAGATCTCTGCTATTCGCTGACAAAGCTCAGGAACACTGAGCAGTTTAGGATGAACCAGACCCCAGCTGAACAGGAAAGATCAGAAGTTTTATATTGCCGAGTAGCAAATGAACATTCACTTTCTTGAGCTAAAAGCAATAAGTAATCGGGGTGGAATCAATGGATGATGACAAAGCTGGGCCTGTGAATGGCGCCAGCGGATGGGATAATAATATTAATTGCATTTCATCATGTCTTGGATCCACCTCAAGGCTCTTCACAGGATACACTGTAAAGTGACTGTATATTTTACAACTACTTTTTAAACAGTTCTTCCAAATTGTTGCACCCCCTACTACTATCATATACGTCAAGACATCTGGCTGATGAAAAAAAATAAGAAAGCCATTTTCTTATACCTCTCGGCGTCTTGGTCTTCCAGACGTTTCTCTTTAAAAAGAAGAGAACATATAATTAGTGCGATTTGACAGCCAAACGAACGCAGCAGTCAAAACATTTCAAAGCACTTCATGTCACGAGTTGCTTTGAAGTGTGGTGATTAGTTATGTAGGCCATGCAAATGGGAGCATTTGGCATTATCTTAACGAACAATTGTTCTGCAGAGGATACAATAGCACAATATTGCACAGCATGAAATCTCCTACAAAGTAGCAGGAGTAGTGGGGTTTCAACGCTGCTGAAACCATTAGCCATGGTTTTGTCTCCGCCTCAACTTCTCCAAGGCAATATACTAGCCAATCTCCCCAGCTCCAATTTCATAATGTCCAACTCATTCCAAACTCCCTAGCTCAAATCCTGACCTGCACCACTCCCAACATCCCAGGCTTTGCCAGGCTATGTTGCAGAATGGATCAATCCAAATCTTCACACTCATCTACAAATCACTTCTTGTCATTATCATCGCCTGACCCTCCAGCCTGCTCACACCCCAAAGAGCATGGTGAACGGGGTTTACAAGATAAAGGATTAAAAAGGTCGGATAAGATATCAAGTTTATGGAACAAGACCGGCCTCCTCTTGTGGCTTTGCTTTGTTCCTTTAAACCAGAATAAATATGACAAGAGTAGGAGTTAATCAGGATTAAATCAGGATCTGACTTCCTTGAACTGAAAACTACCACACCACTGTGACATCCTACAGTCCCCATTACCAGAAACATTGAGATGGATTAGCAATACAAAGCTAATCGACTTGATCCTACCTTTGATTTCAGGCCAGATTTTGTTCCTCCAGGTATCAACACAGACAACGACAATCAGACTGAGTGCAATGAGGAAGAGCAGCCTCAATGAGGTCAACGCCAGAAACCTGGGAAGATAAATGAATAACATTATACCCAGAAAAGCAGCACCATCAATGTACCTGTTAGTATACCCTGGGAAGGGATCAAATATTGTAACAAGGACTAAACTTTCTCAATCTACGCTGGGCTGCAATCGACATTACACACTTATATCCGTGTGCTCACAGTTGCATGGCTGCAAATCACTGTTAAGGGTAATGCTTGTGTATTTGCTAGTGGAAAATCTATGCCCAGCAGTTCCCATAAAAAGCCATGACTGATTTATCTGGAGGTTGATGATTGGAAAATTTTGCTCTCTTCTGTAATGTTATGAAATCTTTAATGTCCACCCATTCCCACCATGATATTCGGGTTCCCAGATCCGCCGCAGGATCTTGCTTAACCGTAAGTATATAAAATGGTACATTAGTGGATTTTTATTGCGTGCACTCACATAAATATTTGGACAGAGGAGAGCACAGAGGACAGCATGATTAAAATCATAGAATTCTAGCACAAATTTTTAGCTTCGGAGACAACAATAACATAAATAGGAACATTAGTCTTTTGTTCAGAAACTGTTTAGCTTCTCAGAACAAGAACTGACGGCGCTGAGCAGAAGCCAGGAACATGTGATAGCACTTGAGTTGACATTTATGCAGAAAGCCAGAGCAGAGCCGCCCGCAACCAGGATCTCAGAATTTGAAATCAACACACGTCACTGAAAACCAGACCGGTAGCTTCACCCTATAATCTGATGGATCAATGACTGATTTTTGCCAAGTGTTGCATTGTATTTGTACTCGCGCACTGGAGGATTGTCACAAACAGTGTGGATACACAGAGGATTTATAGCCTGGAATCTTGCGGAGTCGTCAATTTGCTTGCAATCTGTCCCAGAACTAGTCGAATTTACAAGATCGGTTTAGATAAAGAAGGCTTTTTTTTTTAGCATATTCAATTTCATCCTTTCAGAATACCCACTTCAGAATACCCCACTTTCCCTTCACAGTACCAAGCCGTTTTAAAAAAACAAGTCCAGCCTCAAACCTTTCCAGTAATCTATTTTTGGGGGGGGGGGGGGGGGGGCGTTCTGACACATCTGGAAACCCATCCCCATGCCTAAGATTTTCCACATTAAACACTGTTCCAAACATCAGTCAGCTTGGCTCAGATGGTTGGACACTCTCATCTCTGAGTCAGGTTTTGTGGGTTTAAGAGCCACGCCAGGATTACGCATTCATTGTCAGAGTTCCTGTGCTTCTGTTTGCTCACAATTTGTGCTGCTTGGTTTAAGACGCACCTGGGGAATCTTGTCCCCGTCCACTCACCATCTTGAATATTGGGACTCCCAGTGGAACATGAATGTTGGTGGGTCTCCTGAAAGTGTGGAATTATCACGTTTCACTGCTCCAGAAAAAGACTTGAGAGTATTGTTTGAACATGAACATCAACTTTTGTTTGGACTCTCTCACTAAGTGGAGGGCAGGTACCAGGAATCTGCTCAGCACAAACTCTGCTGGGATATTGCTACCATCTTCCTGCCCAGATCTTGGACACAGATGCTCAATGATTGAGGAGTGATGATTCCATCAGATGGGAGTTACTGATCTCGAGCAGCTTTGCATACTAATCAAGATGGATTCCAAGTGCTGGATACGTGAACATGTGTTCACAAACCCACACTCCCAGCTCACGCCTTCAAGCAACTGTCATCCCAAGCTACAGGATTTCATCAGCTATTTGATGGCCTTCAGCAATGGTAGGAAGATCTTTTTCAGGACATTGGAGGACCTGTGACGTGCCACCACCTGATGTTCTAGAGTCCGAATTCAATGCCACATATCAGGCTTATGCAGCAACAGATGCTTGATCCAGATTCTCACGTGTGGGGCGTTGGCAAATATATGTGCTCGCCTGTATAGCTAACTCTATCTCAAGGTTGCTCAGCAAAAGGTCAGTATATGTTAGAGCTTTCCATCTCTGCAGTCGCTTCCCCTGTTTATCACACATCCACTCACTGCCTGATTCTGGCCTTTGCAAAGTGGGTTGGAGGAAGCCTCTTCATTCTAAGGAGTTCAGAACCATGAAGGAAACATGTTTGGACACACGATTTATATGTTGTCCTTGAAGTGCGATGGAATGACGAGCTGATCTTCACCCCTTCTCAGCTGAAACAACAGAATGCTTCCCAGAGAGCGTTTTCAATGGCAAGCTATGCAGTTTTAGCTGGCTAAACCCCAACACATACTCAAGCTTTGAGTCTTGGCATTTCTCATGAATTAAACAGGGTACAGTACATCACTCTATATCAAATGCAAGGATTATTACTACTACCTTTGCTATTCTTATTTCCAATAGACAGTACATTGTAGTTATGTATTTGACTTCATTTATATGCAAATGTAATTCTGTTGTTGTTGTTTTACCAGTAATCACCCCTTATCAACATCTCATGGTAGGAACTTTGCTGATAAAAAGCCTCCATGTATTTTTATAGCAACTATTGTGTTGAAACATCTCAAATTGCTTTGATTTGTTTTCATACCGAAACATGGCCTTCTGTGTACCACAGATACAACACTACAGGAACTTTAAGATCCACTTGAAGAACGAGATGAGACAACAACAACAACAAATTACATTTATAGAGCGCCTTTCACGTCAGGAGGACGTCCCAAGGCGCTGCACAGGAGGCGTGTGACCCGAGCTGGGAGGGGAGTGTTTGGGAAGGGGTGAAACACGAAGGGGAGGTAGAAGAGTTCGGGGTGGAACAAAAGGCACGATCGAAGAGGAAAGTCTTCAAACCGGCCTTGAAAGAGGAAAGGGAAGAGACGAAACAGAGGGATTGAGGGATGGCATTCCATAGGGTGGGAGCGGAGAAACTGAAGGCCCGGCCTCCGATGGTGGGGCGGCTCGGGCGGGGGGTTTGGAGCAGGCCAAGTCCTGTTGAACGGAGGGTCCGGGTGGGCTTGTAGGGGGAAAGTAAATTGGTTAAATAGAGCTGGGCAAGGCCGTGTAAGGCCTTGTAGGTGAGGACGAGGATCTTGAACTCGATCCTCTGGAGGATGGGGAGCCAGTGGAGACGGGCGAGGGTGGGGGTTATGTGGTCGCGGAGGCGGGTGCGGGATAGTACATGGGCTGCAGAGTTTTGGATGACTTGCAGCCTGTGAATGGAGGAACTGGGGAGGCCGACGAGGAGAAAGTTTCCGTAGTCCAACCGTGAGGTGATGTATCCGTGCACGAGTGTTTCGGCAGCGCTGGGGGTAAGATAATTGCCGAGCCTGGCAATATTGCGCAGGTGGAAATGAACGGTGCCGGTCAAGGTGCGGATGTGGGGGAGGAAGGAAAGTTTTTGATCAAACATGATGCCGAGGTTCCTGATTGGCTTTGTGAGACCTTAGTGTAACCTCATGTTAGACAAACAAGGACAGCAACACAAGAAGCTTCAATCCAGACACTCTTTGCTTCCGACCCTAATTCGGAAGCAATTGCTACCAACTGAACCAAGCTTTCACCGGGTTGGAACGTTAGAATTGCATGGTGCATCAATTTACATCAATCTGAAAGAAAGACAGGTCAACATATTTGATTCCACACTTCATCCTCTCAAAGGTACCCACATTACACCTGAAAGATTAACCTGTCTCTTACTTTTGACCAGTTGTGGGGAGTTCATTTCTTTACATACAGTATATACACAGTACTGTATACAGTATATTTGTTTAAAAAAAATAAGGATAAATTTCTGCTAGAAACTAATATCTGAGTACAGTACTCAATATAGTTTAGGACAAAGCATTTCAAACAACTGCCAGGATGTTGGAAGGCAAACTAGACGGACTGGAGGATCCTTGCGTCTAGCGAATTCTTATATTCTTGCATATGTAAAAATTACGCTCAATCCATGGCTGTTGCGGCGCAATTAGGCTGCCGAGTTTTGGCCACCAAATGCGCAGCAGATTAGTGGTTAGAGAACTCGCCTTACAAGCGTGAGACCCGTGTTCGAATCCAGGCAGGTCAGGGCGAAACCTAGGGCAAGTTTCCTTACTCCACCCACCCCACACACACACACGCCTACACATGCACCTAATAATAATCCCTCCCCACCTCAAAAAAACACACACAATAATGAAATTGGGTCATTTGCAATCCACAACTGTTTTGTGTGCGTGCGTGTGTGTGTGTGTGGGGGGGCGCTGCTGTGCGCAATCGGCTGCCGCATTTCGCCCACAAATGTACATACAGTAGTCAATTCACATGACAGTGTATTCTGAGAAGCGCTTCAAGACGTCCAAGAAGTGAAAAGCGCTACGTGTATCAAAAACTGCAAGGATGTTTATGTTATTATATATTATACATATTATTATATATATTTGTGTTTGTGTCTTTGTATCTTTGTTTGTGTATCTCTGCGGACACGGTTTACAAAACAGGGTCACCTGAATATATACTGTATATAGATATATATATAGAGAGAGAGAGAGAAAGAGATACACACACACAGAGACAGTGCAAACGTACCAGAAGGCTGCATTGACACTGAGGTGGAAGAGGAGGCTGTGCAATGGCCGGTCCCACACCAACACACTCTGGCAATAGGTGAGCAGGCGTTCGTGGCGCCCGAGGAGTTGCAGGAGCCGCTGCTGTCGGTCGTGCGCTCGACGCTGGTGGTCGGGATCCAGGCCCCGACACGGCTCGCTCCTCGCCGCCATCTTCATCGTCGGCCTCAGCCTCTTCACCCCCCCCCCTTCCCCCGCCCGCCAACAGACACAGACAAGAGAGACAGACAGGCAGGCAGAGAGACAGGGAGCGCGTCACCGCCGCGATCAGTATTAAATCACAAGGGCTTGAATATATTAATGCTGGCGATTCCGATGCCGTCACTTCCGTCAGAAAATAATTAATAATTTTGATATCTAATAATACAATGAAGAGTTTATATTTTTTTATGTTAAAAAAAAAGGTGAAAATGAACACGGTTCGAACCAGGCCAGACTGGGCTTTTTTTTCGCTCTCTCTGTCAGTCAGTCAGTCAGTCAGTACGACGCATGCGCCTCCGCTTCACTGTTGTGTTCACGGCGGTTGGTGACAAAAATCCCAGTGAGGGACAGTGAGTGAGTGAGTGCGCCTGCGCGAGAGATTGGCGGGGGTGGGACGGTGAGGAAGGGTTTGCAGGGTTTTCACGGCGGATTGGGCGGGTTTCACGCCCAGTTGGGCGGGTTTCACGCCCACCCCTCCTCCCAATTGAATCATAGATTCACCCAGCACAAAAAAAGAGGGTTCATTCGGCCCATTGAGCCTGCGCTGGCTCCGAAAAGAACTGTCCTACTCAATCTCACTAGCCCGCTCACTCTCTCTCTCCGCAGCCCTGCAATCTTGTCTTTCCCAAATACCCATCTCCTTCTCTCTTCAAAGTTGTTAGTGAATCGGCTATCAAGGGCCTCGGGACGTCCTCCCGACTCGAAAGGCGCTCTAGAAATGTAATTTGGTTGTTGTTGTTGTAGTGTCTTCTAGATCCAAACAATTCGCTGGGTGACTTTTTTTTCTCCTAACCTCCTCCCCCCCACCTGCCCCCCCCCCTCTGTTTCACGTAACAACTGTCTTAAATCTGTGTCCTCGGGTTAACTGACCCACGTGCCAGTGGAAACAGTTTTTTCTCCGTTCCACCGATCAAATCCAATCATGATCTTGAAAACCTCTTATTTCTTGAACCCCTCCTAATCTACTCTAAGGGAGAATAACCTTAGTTTCGCTAACTATTCCTGGTTCCTACATTCCCGGTACCTTCCTGGTAAATCCCCTTTGTAACCTCTCCAGTGCCTTTCAACACCTTTCCTATGTAGGGCGGGTTTCACTCCACTACCCTGTGAGATTGGGCTACCTTTTGGGCTAGTGTTTGGGTCGATTTGGGCTACACACGTTTGTGGGCGGTGACTGACTGACTGACTGACGGCGGGGAGCTTATTTTGGCGCCTGCGCGACACAGGGAGCGAGACCGCGGGCCGGCGTTGTGGGTTTCTGCGCATGCTCGGTGAGTCGGTGACCGTTGACGGTTGGCGGGATTGAACGAACGAGCGAACGGCGGCGGCGGCGGCAGTTAGCGCGGCGGAGGTGGCGCAGTAGGGAGTGATGCCTCGGGAGATTATCACACTGCAGCTCGGCCAATGCGGCAACCAGAGTGAGTGGATTGGGTTCGGTGTGACAGAAATAGAGTGATAACAATGCGTTGTTGGGGGGGGAAGAGGAATTGTGATGGGGTTGTGGTGTGTTGTTCAGCGTGGCTGACTGTCGTCTGATAATAATAATGATAATAATAATAGTCCTTGCGATTGGATATGGCGCTGTTCATGTCTTCTCGACGTCTCAAAGCGCTTCACAGATTATACTGTAAAGTCAAATTGACGGTATATTTGTGGGCGAACCCCCCCCCCCCCCTCTACAAAGAGTCAGATAGAAGGTTGTGGGTGACACGCCTCCCTCTGTCAGGTCACTCAGCTGATAGTCTCCTAACTGACATTTGGATTCCCCTCCCCCCCCAAGTTATATTTTATATACAGTACATACAAATTATTATGGTTATTAATTTTTGGAAGGGATCAGTAAGCCTTCCGCCGAAAGACTTAACAACGCCCTCTCACCTGCGAGGCGAGTGCTCCGACCGCTGAGCTACGGGACTCCAAATATGACAAATGTCTTCAAAATAGCCGGTATATTGATGGTAGTAAAGTTCCGCAAAGCAAATTTGAGATGCTTCAACCCCTTAGCCATCCATCGCCTTGGAACGCCCTCCCGATGTGAAAGGCACAATGCAAACGTAATGTGTTGTTGTAGGAGATGTTCACCTGATGTGAAGTGTGTTCTATTAAAATGTAAGAATTATTATTGTATTGCAACAACAACTTGCACTTATATAGCGCCCTCCACAAAGGACAGCGTTCTCAGACCACTTATTACTGTATTATTATTTGAGTATGAGATATTATTCAGGGCCTTGGGACGTCTTCCCGACGTGAAAGGCGCTCTATAAATGTAATTTGTTGTTGTTATTAAACCGAATTCCAGTCATTTTTGTTTACGTGAAATTAAATATCCCACGGCGCTGTCAGAAAAAGAAAGATGAATTTCCCGTGGTATCCAGGCCAACAATCCTCAAGTTAAAAAAAAAATTACCATCTGCTTGCGGGACATTGCAGTAAACACATTGGCTGCCACAGAAACCAACCAAGTGTATACATCAATACATTTCACATTGAATCCTGTGGAACACGTTGCAATGTCTTTCAGTGAGAGTTTCTCCTGGTCTTCCAGCCAACAATCCCCAAAATAAAATTGGCCACTCACTCCAAGGCTATTTGCGGGACGTTGTTGTGCATAACTGCCTACCTCACGGCTGGACTACGGAAATTCTCTCCTCGTCGGCCTCCCCAGTTCCTCCATTCACAGGCTGCAGGTCATCCAAAACTCTGCAGCCCGTGTACTATCCCGCCCCCTCCTCCGCGACCACATAACCCTCACCCTCGCCCGTCTCCACTGGCTCCCCATCCTCCAGAGGATCGAGTTCAAGATCCTCATCCTCACCTACAAGGCCTTACACGGCCTTGCCCCACCCTATTTAACCGATCTACTCTCCCCCTACACGCCCACCCGGACCCTCCGTTCAACAGGACTTGGCCTGCTCCAAGCCCCCCGCCCGAACCGCCCCACCATCGGAGGCCGGGCCTTCAGTTTCTCCGCTCCCACCCTATGGAATGCCATCCCTCAATCCCTCCGTTTCGTCTCTTCCCTTTCCTCTTTCAAGGCCGGTTTGAAGACTTTCCTCTTCGATCGTGCCTTTTGTTCCACCCCGAACTCTTTTACCTCCCCTTCGTGTTTCACCCCTTCCCAAACACTCCCCTCCCAGCTCGGGTCACACGCCTCCTGTGCAGCGCCTTGGGACGTCCTCCCGACATGAAAGGCGCTCTATAAATGTAATTTGTTGTTGTTGTTGTTGTTGTTGTTGCCGCATTTCACCTGCAAAATGTACAGTGAAAACCACTTTAGTTTATCCCATGAAGCGCTTTGAGCTGTCAGGATGATGTGATTCGGTGCTATTTGAAATACAAGGTTCAATATTGTTAATGTTGCTTATTCATCCATGTCCTTTTTTGTATGATTGTCCACTTTATCCAAGCACTCTGCAACCCGACCCTGTGTCAGGTTCGCTATATAAATGTAAGTTGTTGTTATTAATTACTGTAACATTTGATTTACGATTTCAATGGATTAAGGTGGCACTTTTTATTGCAGTCCTGTCCAAATTTTGTCAGGTTCACTGAAAATGTACAGAACTTGTAAAATACAAACGGAAGCATATCTCAGGAGTCTGAGCTAGATCTCCGGCATTAGCTGCAAATTATTTATATTGTGTTTAAACCTGGAAAAAGTAGCTTCTGCAAAATGGCTTTAAAAAGGGCAGAAGCCCTTTGAAAAAGAGCAGCACAAAAGGCACGTTTCTCGGGAGAAGCAGAGAATTAAGACCGAATTTTAGTCCTGAAGCTTCAGGTTAAACTTCAAATACTATCTGCATGGCTGATTTCAAATTTTGTATCTGTAAAACATTGATGTAACATTAGTTTCCTTTTTACATATTTTTTCCCATAATGTCAGGTTATATCCACAACTGCTTTAGGACATTGCTGTGCGCAATTGACAGCCACATTTCACCTACAAAATATGCAGTAAATTCACAAGATATTCGGTGAAGCGCTCTGAGACATCTCAAAGACGTGATAAGGCGTTATATCAAATGCAAGGATTATTATTATTGTGACCATGATATATTATGTTTACAGTTGGCTTTGAATTTTGGAAACAGCTTTGTGCTGAGCATGGTATCAGCTCTGAAGGGATTGTGGAAGAATTTGCGACTGAGGGCACTGACAGGAAGGATGTCTTCTTCTACCAGGTATGTCCTAGTTTCCAAAATATTTAAAGTAGAAAATACCCATCATTGTCAGAAATTTGAAATTTGCTTGAATATGTAGGAAAAAGGCCTTGCAGAATTTTTCTTTAAGCATTGGACTATTGTTCACCTGAAACGCATTCTTCTCTTTTTATCCATTAAAAGTTATACCACAAACTTTCAAATCTTTTTCTGGTACAATAAATGAAGAAACAATTTGTGTGAATAAACATTCCACAGTTCTTTTTATAAAATCATTTTGTGTCCACGACTTTTCTTTCTCCATATTGTGCAATTGTAAAACCTCTTTACAATGCGTACATTAGGGGGAAAAAATGCAAGAATTCTGCTAAATTTGTTTTCAGAGAATTGTAAAGAGTTTAAGCAAAATTTAAGCAATTTCAGTGGATAAATAAGGTTTTAATTTCTTTTCCAATGCCTCTTGAAGTTAACTTGAGTTGAATGTTTTATTCCAGTTCAGCTATCATAGCACTAACTTACATTGTGAAGCGCTTTGAGAATATTTTGATGATCTTTGAGGCATCTTGAAAGCGTGACAAGGAGCTATATCAAATGCAATGATTATTATTATAACTTTAATTTTATGTTTAGGCAGACGATGAGCATTATATCCCTCGAGCCGTGCTGTTGGATTTGGAACCTCGGGTAATCCACGGTATCCTGAACTCACCGTATGCCAACCTTTATAATCCAGAGAACATCTACCTGTCAGAACATGGTGGTGGTGCAGGCAACAATTGGGCCAGTGGCTATTCACAGGTAAATGCTTGCCTTAAGAGGAAATTATGTTTGTCTTAACAAGTCAGTAGTTTTTTTTTAAATGAATTACAGTGTAAAGCATTGAAGTTACTGTGGTTCATGTGCCCCATGCTGGCATAGTAACTAGAGAATTTAATATGTTGGCAACGATGAATATTTATAGTTACTTCACCTCTTCCTCCCACATCATTCCGTAATGGGCTTTGAGGTATTTTGACACTAGGCTTTGTTGGAACATTTTATATAGTTTTGGGTAAATTTATTTGTTGCTTTTACTGAAATCTTTTTTGTCTTAAATAGGGTGAAAAAATCCATGAAGATATTTTTGATATTATCGACCGTGAGGCTGATGGCAGCGACAGTTTAGAGGTAAGTTACGTACTGCTGTTCCCTTATTGAACTGGCTGCCAGCGCCTTGGGACTCCTCCCGGGGTGGAAGATGCTTTACAAATGTAACTTTGTTGTTGTCAAACACTGGGCCTTCTAAGTGCTTCAAAGTGTTGGTGTTCACATTAGGCTTAATATTGTTTGTTGGTGTGGGAGGTCCCAGCGCTTCCTCAAAGAATGATTTGAGGTAGGGAGCTACAGAAAGTCGAGACATAATGGCTGAAACAACTGCTAATGGAGCAGGGTTCGAGGGACGTGCAGAAGGCCTAAACTGACTTAGCAGGTGTAGCAGTTAGATTAGGTGGTAAGAATGCAAGATCTGTAATTACTGCGTCAAATATATACATATTGTTAATAAAGTTGAGATATTAATTTGACACATATTGTATTCTTTTAATCACCAATAGTATTACTAATCTGAATTAATCATTTACATTTGTTTTGTATGATATTTGTGTCAGTAGTTTATCGCAGGGTCAGAAATTCAAATTGAACTTTACAAGAGATCCTGAAGCTAATTATTTAGATATAATGGGTTTACCCCATGGGGCTGGCTTCTGATAATTCACTAGTTCTTGTAGTTTTGCACTATATTTCAGTAACAATCATATTTAGCTGTGGCGGCACTCACTGTACAAGACTTGGCTGTTGTAAAACTTTTTATTTCTGTTACAGGGCTTTGTGCTATGTCACTCTATTGCTGGTGGGACGGGCTCCGGCCTGGGTTCCTATCTTTTGGAGAAGTTAAATGATAGGCAAGTACTCAATCATTGTGATGATCCATCACCATCTGGAAGCTGTACAAACAGTAGCACAGTATGATCCTGTTATTAAGTGCCTCACTAGGATGCAAGTTAGCTTACAAAGCAGATTTCATGTGGTTACTGAAAATGAGATCAGTGGAGATAAATAATAATATGATGGGGTGGGGGTGAGGGGTGGGGTTGGGGGCGGTGCAATTTTGTAGCATTAAACATTTCTGCGGCTCTGGACCTTTTCTGATCTGCCTAGAGAAATGTGATCAGTGGAGCCAAACCGTGTGGGTCCTGTTAAACCTTTTATTTGTTTCTGGAAGTGACAAATTTATTATTTGTTTCAGTGACTCGTGGTCACAGATTTAAGATAGTTTCAAAAAGAAGTAGAGGGGAGATGAGGAGAAATGTTTTCACCCAGCGAGTTGTTCGAATCTGGAATGCATTGCCTGAAAAGGTGGTGGAGGCCAATTCGGTAGCAACTTTTAAAAGAGAGGTAGACATTTATTTGGGGAGGACAGGTTTGCGAGATTATGGAGAGAGAGCTGGGGAGTGGGATTAAATTAGCTCTTTTTAAACAGGCGGCACAGACTCGATGGGCCGAATGGCCTCCTATTGCGCCATAAGATTCTATGATTCTCTCATTCTAGGTAGGAAAAAGACCTACATTAAAACTCGGTGTAAAACGTCTCGGATTTTAGTGTTTGTAAAATGAGCAAAAATATGAATTATTTTTAAAGGTTCCAGAAAATTGCTCTCAAAAAGTATATTGTGTTCAATCTCCAGATATCCAAAGAAGTTGGTGCAGACATACTCTGTGTTTCCTAACCAGGATGAAATGAGTGATGTTGTGGTGCAACCTTACAACTCACTACTCACCTTGAAGCGACTGATTCAGAATGCTGACTGTGTGGTGAGTGGGCTGCAAGCTCTGACTTGAGCTGGTGAAGTCGGTGCCTGGTTGCAAAGTTGGGAGAGTCAGATCTAAAACTCAGAGAGGGAAGGCAGTGAAATATTTGGAACAGGTTAACATGTCCTTGTTGTATCCTTTGTTCAGGTAGTGCTTGACAACACAGCTTTGAATCGGATCGCAACAGACCGGCTGCATATTCCGAACCCCTCCTTCTCTCAGATCAACCAGCTGGTAATTAATGCCTGAATTACTTTTCGATATCTGTGAATGCAAAGCACAACTGGGAGCAGAGTTGGAGATACAAGAGTAGGGGAGGGGGGAGGAAAGCCTGGAAACGTGGGAGTCTGGAGCAGTGGGAAGTATGGTGTAATGAAGTTCTACATATTAACTACTTTCTGGAGGTTTTAAATCAGCGAGAACAGTTAAAACATCTCACTCAAAATTCAGCAACCATTATTGTTTCTGTATCTCGCCTACAAAACGCGCACATTCACACCGTTTTACAGCATATTCTGCAAAGTATTTTGAGACATCCAACGATACAACAACAAAATGTCAATTATAGAGCGCCTTTCACGTCGGGTGGACATCCCAAGGCGCTGAAGGGTTGGGCATTCTGGAAGGAAGTGATCAAATCACTTCGTCCGAACCTCTCTTATCCGTGTCGTGTTTCTGAGGATAAATTCATATCTGTTTGCTATTTGATCTGTTTGCCAGGTGTCTACCATCATGTCTGCGAGTACCACCACATTGAGGTACCCTGGATATATGAACAATGATCTGATTGGCCTAATCGCTTCCCTGATTCCGACCCCAAGACTTCATTTCCTCATGACTGGCTACACGCCACTTACCACCGATCAGTCGGTAAGTGTCAATGCTGTAAATTGTTATGTTAAAGCCCTGACGCCACAGTGCTCTTCAGATACTATGCTACATGAAGTTGCTATTCGAAATACAGGTTGCTGCTGTGGTTTGATCTGGTCCTTGAACTGGGTGCATTTTCCTCCTGACTCCACAACATCTCCAGCCTCGGTCCCTACCTCACCCCTAACGGATCAGAAATCCGTCATTTACACCTTAGTTACCTCTGGACTTTACTTCTCCAATGCGTTCCTCGCTGATCTACCCAGCTCAACTTCCCACAAGCTACAAATCATCCAAAACGCTTGTGCTACACATTTTGGCTATGGTATTGTGTGCCAGAGTTCAATGTATTGCACCACTTGAAGCCTAAGCCACAATTAAACCTTTGCTGTCTGATTCTTTCCCTCTTGGCCCTCTCGCATCTGTGGTATCTGATCATCAAAAGGCCATGTGGAGGTGGAATTGTTTATTGAAGAGTCTGCTACTCATAAACCAGTAGCATTATTGATCATTTTGAGAGAATATGTTGCTCTATTTATCGACTCGTGACCCCATGTTGCTGATTCTGTCACGTAATGTTATAAAGCCCAGAACTACGGTTCTACATTTCTCATTGTCTTGGCACAAGCTGCAGAGAGGTGGAATGCATGAAGTCCATTTGGAAACTTGGCGACAGAATGGAAAATGCGTTTTTTGAAAAAAGAATTGTATGTTCTGTTTGTAGGTTGCAAGTATACGCAAAACAACTGTTCTGGATGTCATGCGGAGACTGTTACAACCGAAGAATGTGATGGTGTCAACCGGCAGAGACAGACAAACCATCCATTGCTACATTGCCATCCTCAATATTATTCAAGGGGAAGTAGACCCCACTCAGGTAGGAATAAAGCCAATTTCCTGAGCAAGAGCTACTTGCGGGATGTTAATAAAAAATCATAGAATATTACAGCACAGAAGGAGGCCATTCAGCCCCTCATGCTAGCTCTTTGGAAGAGCTACCCAATCGGTCCCACCCCCACTCTTTCCCCATATCCTTGTAATTATTTTTACGTTTGAAGCACCTATCAAATTCCCTTTTCAAAATTCTCATTGAATCTGTTTCCACCACCCTTTCAGTCACTGTATTTAAGTCTGCAACAACTCCCTGTGTGTGTGGATATAAAAAAAATTCCCATCACCCTTCTGATTCTATTGTCAATTATCCTAAGAAGAATGCAATTTGCATTCTTTGACTTAAGTCTTGAGCGATGCAGGAAAGGCAGATAATGAAAAAGAAAAGCTTAATGATCACAGTGGCATCTTGCTGCATTTGCCTCACAGGGTCTGCTTCAAACAATCAGCCTGTCCATTGTATATTGGAGTATTGGGGCACTGCCAACCTGGAGACTTTAAACTCTTTCCTTTCTTCCCCGTTTGGCATACTCACATACAGTTTGCAACCCCAGTCCTTTGCTCAGCTAAAACATTCCAACTGCCCAGCCCATCTGCATACCTCTCTCCTTCGCCTCTACCCAATGGATTCGCCTCTATCCATTTCTAAATCCCACCTAAAAACTTCCATGCCTATGAACACCTTCCTCCTTGCCCAGTGTCCGGACCCCACCACTGTACAGTGCTCTTAAGATTATCCTATGTATAGAGCACTATTTGAATAACAGTTTATCTTGTTCTGTTTGTTAAAGGAGCTCTGTAAAGTCATTTGGTTCCAGCATCCCTTTTAGAGGCATACATATCCTTTCAGGGTGAAGTTACTCTAATTCTATAAGTATAATTATTATCAATAATTGGGACATAACAGGTGCTATACAATTGTAAGTCGTGAGATGTCTATACGATGTGAAGGGTATATACAAATATACAAATTATACAAATGTCATTTTGTACTGTATAATTGTTAATAAAAAAGAATCATAATGCTTGCATTTGGTTTAATAGGTTCATAAGAGTCTGCAAAGAATAAGAGAGAGAAAGTTGGCGAACTTTATTCCATGGGGTCCAGCCAGTATACAGGTAGCTCTGTCAAGAAAGTCTCCTTACTTGCCGTCTGCTCATCGGGTCAGTGGACTCATGATGGCTAATCACACCAGCATCTCCTCAGTAAGTATCAACCGTAGTCAAGGCTTGTTTCATTTACCACTTTGGGCAGAGATGTAGTTCTGCGTCTTATTCCAGCACCTTGGGACTTTCTCCTGACGTGAAAGGTGCTATACAAATGTAATTTTAGAACTGAATTTAGTTTGATTAGTTTTATATAAATAATCCTTGCGACATCCTTTGATGTAGCGTCTTCAAGACGTTTAAAAACGCTTCACAGAATTGACTGTATATTTTGTGGGCGAAATGCGGTGCACTACATAGTTTTACATGAGGTGCATTAGTTATGTGCAGACCAGAACTAAAACCTGCCATCTAATCCTGCCATCTAATCAGCTTGGCTTGCTTGGACTTTTTTGCCTCTAGATCTTACGGTGGGTTCAAGCCCACCCCGTGAGTTTATGGTTTAGGCTGAAGGATTTGGGTGAAGATATCTGATACTGAAGCAGGTTACATTCCAGTGTGGTATAACTATATTATCCAAGTGTTGTACAATGACACAGTGAGATGTGATAAGTGTTGACGGCTTTTTCCCCAGCTTTTTGAGAGAACCAGCAGGCAGTACGACAAGTTGAGGAAGAGAGAAGCTTTTCTGGAACAGTTCCGTAAAGAGGATATATTTAAGGACAACTTTGATGAACTGGACAACTCGCGGGAGATTGTACAGCAGCTGATTGACGAGTACCACGCTGCCACGAGAGCAGACTACATCTCCTGGGGCAATCAAGATCAGTGAACACGTTAGTCGCTGTTCAACTTCAAGCAACTGTGTAAATTGGGAAGATTCCACTGTGTGCACAAGTTCCTGAGCTAATATATGGCTCATGTACTTAGCTTGCGGTTTGTGTTTAAACTTCCTGTTGATAAAAAACAAGTGGTAGTTTGATCGACTAATCTACTGATGGATATATCAGGCCATTGTATAAGAGATATGCAGTGTCTTCCGTGTGACTTGTATTTACCAATCCCCCCCACCATGTACTGCTGCCCCCAATCTAGCTCCGGATAAATGTTCCAGGCAATGCTGTGATTGGGATGTTAGGCACATCATGCGATTGAATTCTGAAGGTGGGAAGAAAGCTTTAGCTTGTATAAAGTACGCTTTATCAGCTCAATGCTCCAGTGTTTGCTTTGCCTGGACCCATATCGTGCTGTTGTTGTATTTCTTTACAGGGTGACCATGGTCACCAGTTAATATACCAGTTGACTTTTGTAAGCAGTTTGTAGTAAATAAAGAAATCCCTAAGGTGATCGTTCACTTCAGGAAAGTGCCCCTTTTACACAATGAGAGGGAAGCTGTTGCAGAGGTTCCTCTTTTACTTGTGTAACATGAATTGTAAAGAGGGGAACTTTTGAAAAGAATGTAAAATTACCAGATAAATCACTCAGTCCTAATTTGCACTATTTCAGCCCTTCCTTCCACCAATTAAACTTACAAGTTGTGCTAATTTCTGCTCAATTTCTAGAGTGTGTCATCTTTTGTGGCTGGATGTCTCTTTTTGGATTTTGTCTCACAGAACTTATTTAATAAATAGGAGTCCTGTAGGTAGATCACTCGCTTTGCAAGCGAGACACCTGGGTTCAATTTCAAACAGGGCAAAACCTTCAGCAAGTTTCCTTACTCTACATGCCTGATAATAATCCCTCAAAAAAACCACATTAATAAAACTGGTCATTTCAATTCACGGCTGTTTGTGGGGGACGCTGCTGTGCGCAATTGGCTGTCACATTTCACCCACAAATATACAGTTGATTCACTTCACGGTATATTCTGTGAAGCGCTTTGAGACGTCGATAAGATGTGAAAAGCGCTATATCAAATGCAAGGATTATTATAATGTAGGGGAAAATATAGTCAGGCACTACCCCTGGCCTACACTCGTGCTCAACCAAGGAGGAACGATCAAAGTTGGGATATTTGCAGCATTTCAGCACACATTGGTACAATCCACACCTTCACTTTCCTCTTTGACGATGTCTATGGCCATCTCCCCCTTCTCTCTGACTTGGAGTCAAACTACACCATTAAGTGGCTCTGAGATGTTTCCCTGCTGGAAGTGTTCTACACAAATACAAGTTGTTGTAGGATTGGATATCCCGAAGCATGGGATTCTGCAATGTGTTGGGACACCTGGCTGGCCAAAAAAATACATATTTCAAAAGTGCTACAGTGCTTACCTATATACAGTGTGATTGTAGTGAACCTTTTCTCATTTACACGATAGCATTGCAGTGACCACAAACGACAAAATTACATTGATAGAACACATTTCACGTCAGGAGGACATCCCAAGGCGGGTTAGACACGATTAGAACAGACTACAAATTCTGGTACAAAATACCTTTAATTCTCACTGTTTTTTACATATTGCACATGAGTTGATCTGTACAGAATAGTGCAATGTATATACATTAAAAGCAAAAGGAAACTATTCAGTTAAATAAAGAGCTTTCCTATTACAGACAGTTTTAAGACAGTACGCAAGTGTGGGCCCTGTGTGAAAGCAAAGCTGCCGGCAGCTTTAGTCTGCTCTTGGGCTCAGTGTTTGGTGAGGCTGCTGTATGTGATGGCATGGTTTCTGTTCCTCTGAAATCCTAGCTTCTGGCAAGATTGTTAATTAATACCCAACAGTAATTATTACCAATCCAATTAACAGTCACTGACAAGGTATTGCAATGTTATTATTGTCCGAGCAAATACAGAGAAAGCGTGTTAAGTCAGTTGGATCCAGTACCTCAGGTGTCAAAAGTCCGCTGATCACGTTTCCTCTGTGAAGTGAAGTCAGTAATGCTTCCTGCTCATACACCACACGTAGATGATACCAGTTAAACTCCAGCTCTGAGTTTCACCTTCCAGTCCAGAGAGTGTGCATGCAGGTCATAGCCAAGCCGGTATCCTATCCAGAGTTACCAGCAAAGGTCACTGGAAACGGGTTGATACGTTGGAAGTTGCGTATTCTGTTTGTGAATGTGAGAAAGATAAATGTCTTCCTCCTTCAATGCCCCTGGAATTTCAGCTTGTCCTTGTCGAAACAAAATGGTACATTCTTCAAAAACGTGACCGTAGAATTAGAATTGACACTGTAGAGTGTCCGCTTTCAGCCTCAGGCAAATAAAAACTTCCTTTCATCAGAGAGTATGGATCATCAGTGCTTCATGAGGCATCTCGAAGACATGATATATGGCGTTGGATCGAATGCAACAAGACTATTTGCCCGCAGCCCCACTCGATCAGAGCACATTTGGACAGAACAAACATGGCAACAGGCATCGCTGAGCTGCTTACAAAAGCTGTGCGGAGACCTACTGATGCAGTAGTAATAGGGACAGGTAAAGAGAGCTGTCTATGTCGGTGTGTCTCACCGATGCAGTGTTTCTTCAGTGACGGACCCTCTGTACACGATGCGGTGATGGCCAGTAGATAGACTATCTTCTGGGCTTGGTCTGATCCTACAGCCCGACCGGGGATGTGGTCGTTTTCGGACGTTATTGGCCTTGTAGATTTTCAAGAGCTGAGATATCTGCTCCACCTGAAGGAAAAAAAAGGTCATTAAAACCTAGGGCTGCTTCATATGAGGTGGGCGGGGGAAAAGAAAACGTTGGCGGCTTGCACCAGAAGGCAAATGGAGCAATAGGATTGTGAGAAGCAATATGTCAAAGTCTCTGTAAATTTATTTACAGAGACTTATTAACAAAGCGACCTCACTCGATATCAAATTGGCTAAAGGGAAAGTAGTCAATGGGGAAGCTAGGTTGAAATGAGTCAAAGATGTTCAGTGAGACCTTGCCTCTAGGTCTATATCGCTAAATCAGATCCTTAATAGAGCCGCAGCTCAAACTATTATCGTGCACGGTTACGAGACTGTAAATAATCTTCAAAGGATTACCTGGTTTGACTCGAACAGAAAGTCCTTTTTGTCCAGAGCAATTCTAAAGATGTTCTTGTCCATTGTCTGAAATGACAAGATCTGATGGTAGCCAAACGTCTCCAGTGGGTCAGCGTCTCCTTCCTTGTAAAGTGACACGGCCTTTGAACCCAGTGCCAGCCACAGTCTCTGGACAGACTGCTCCGCGGAGCTCTTTAACGGCAGAGAACAAATACAATCGTCACATACTTTTACATCAGTTTTCATTCAGCAAAGTAATGAGTCTCCTTCATTCTTAATCCTGCTTGCCCCCTCCCTCCCCTCCCATTGCCCTCTCATTTTTTATCCCCCCGATCTTTCTCCTTATCCCGCCTGCTCGCCTACCTCCTCACCCCCACTCACCTCCCTCTCTCTTCACTCCATTCCCCTCTTTGTGTGTTTTCCTCACATGACCTGCAGATAAATTTTGGAGTCGACAGGACATCTGAAGTAGCTTCCCCACTCTCACTGCCGAGCTCAACGAGCCTGATTAACCTGTAAAACCTGCGTTTTGTCTTAATCAAATCACTGCTCTGTTCAGTAGATCCTTAAGCTACACTTCTGTGCCAAGCACAACAACAAATGACACTTGTAACAGCACCATTCACGTCAGAAAGAGACATCTGACATCGAGGAGTTTTGAGACCCGAGCTGGGGGGGGGAGGGGGGGTTGGAGTCAGGAAGGGGGTGGAATGGAAACGGGTTGTTCACACGCTCCGAACGAAGAGAGTCGGCAGATAAATAACCGGAGGATGCGCTCACCACACGCAGGCCCACTGGATACACCGTGGCCCCGTACGCTGGGCACTCTCGCACGATGGCCAGGTAAGTAGTCATGCTCTCCTCTCGGTTCATCCCTTGCAGCAGCTTCCAGTGCTCCACGACGGCGGCCATCGTGGTGGCCATTTCCTCGTTGAGTCGTACCTTCAGCAGCTGCTCTTCCTCCAGCCTGTGCTTGCCGGCCGAGTTCCCCCACAGGCTGCCGGGGAATCCGCCGCCCAGGAAGCCGCTCCCTCTCTTCGCGCCGGCGCCGTTTGCGGAGAGCGAGCTTCTGACCGACTGCTGGACCTGGGACTGGAGGACGTGGACGGGGAAGATCTCCTGAAGCCTGGGCAACGGCACGTGGGCGCTGAAATCCTGAATTGTAAACTGTAACCTCAACGCGGCAAGCGACTGCAAGGTGTCCTGCGAAGCGGCGTAGTAGCCTTTCGTCACCATCTCGTGGGCCTAGGTACAAACAGCACACATCTCTGACGCACGGCAGAAAGTCACTAAATGGAGCCCGGGTTGACTCACCTCATATATGAACCACTTGACTCACCTCATGTATCTCGCGCCTTGTGCCTACCTTGATTTGCTACGCAGAGAGAGAAAGGGAGAGAGGGGGGGAGGGGGTGGGGCAGCGCAAATATACCAGTAGCAATGGAAGGAAGATCAGAAATCAAGTCGAACTTCTATAGCAGGCTCAAGAAATGAGGGGCGCATAGCGACTGTGGAAACGAGATAGGTGGGTGGTGGAAGAGAGATGTTTGGGACAAGGGATAGTGAGCCACCACGAGACGGCGAAAGGGTTTGGGTTTGGGAGAGCCGTACTTATCTTGTTGTGTGTTCACCCAACAGGAACGTAAACATTAAGACTATCAATGCAAGTGTTGTGGCGGAATCTCAAGAGAGGTGGAATGATACGGGGTATAATGTGGGAGCAAGAAGGAGAACGGAATTAAGACTAGAGGAAAATATGATGGCTCCGCGTGTCACTTCGTACACACACACACGCCTAGCATTTATTGTTATTATTCTCTTATGTAGCGCGGTGGAACGGAGCAGGAAACATCATAATAATGATGATAATAATACATATTAAATCCCAAAGTAGTCAAAGGTTCAGTACCTGCTCCAACAAGAAGCTGAACTCCACACTCTCCTTCGGAACAATGTCCTGATCCAGGACGCAATAGAGTTTGAAGTGAAGCTTCCCTTGCTTTTCTGGCTCTTCATTGGAACTAGGAAAGGAAAGCGAGTAAACACACTTATTTATGAGCTGAGTAACGTTTTGTCCACAAAGCATTCAGTCGATTCACTCTACACGACCTATTCTGTGAAGTATTTAGAGACGACTCAAAGACACGTGATGAGGCATTATATCAAAATGGACGGATTATTATTAATGTGGATTCAGCCCACAGCCAAGTGGCATTATTGCATAGGAGTAAGAGAGCAGAATATAATAATAATGAGAAATAATCCTTGCATTTGATAGAGCACTTTTCATATCTTATTAATGTCTCAAAACGCTCCACAGAATGTGCTGTAAAGTGAATTGACTGTATATTCGTGGGTGAAATGCGGCAGATAATTGCGCACAGTAGTGTCCCCCAAAATTGTGGATTGCAAATGACCAATTTTTATTATTGTGGGGTTTTTTTGGACGGATTATTATCAGGCGCGCGTGTGTGTGTGTGTGTGTGTGTGTGTGTGGAGTAAGGAAACCTGCCCAGGGTTTCGCCCTGACCTGCCTGGATTCGAACGCAGGTCTCACGCTTGTAAGGCGGGCGCTCTAACCACTGAGCTACGGGAGCGCCCCAGTATTCCTGACCAACTATTTTCTCGGGGGACATGAGAGTACTTCAAGCACGTTTACTTTTCAAACCTGCTGAGGACATCGGCCACAATGGAGCTGTTTGACACGAGATCCACCTCACCGCCGCACTGCTGAAACAGAGCAAACATGTTGCGGCTGTCCCCAAGCCCAAATCGTCCGATCAACTGCTTCACCACCTAAAATTAACGGAGGAAATGCACTGATTAGTCAGTCCTGGTGTTGCAAACTGCACAACCGCAGAGGTTCGAAATGCAGGGCGAGTTTCCTTACTTACAGGCGAGAGACCTGGGTTCAGTCCCAGGCAGCGTGTAAACCTTGGGCAAGTTCTCCACAGGCCTAACAATAATCCCTCAAAAAAAAAAAAAATTAAAAATAACTTAAATCCAATACTGTTTGTGGGGGACGCTGCTGTGCGCAATTGGCTGCCACGTTTCGCCCACACATATACAGTCAATTGTATATCAAAGCACTTCACAGTACGCTTTTTCGGTGGAAACAATCCTTTCGAAACAGATTTACAATTTGGTCACTCAACCCATGACTGTTTGTGGGACACCCCTGTGCGCAATTGGCTGCCTTTCGCCCACCAATACATAGTCATTTCACTTTACAATATGTTCTGTGAGCGTTTTGAGACGAAATATACAGTGGCTAAACTTGACCAGGAGTACCTGCGAAATGTTTTGAGAGCTCCCTTTGTTAAAGGCTCTGTGTCAAATGGAAGGATTTAGTTTGTGTAGCTGTTCTGTACAGCGTAAGTTTGATTAACACATGGTTCAGATTGCACACACGTACGCTCTCAGCCTGCTCACTTTGTGACAGCGATTCTACAGTAAAGGCGCTATAACAAAGGGGGTATCAGGAACTGTAGCGGAGGGAGAAAATTAGAAGAAAATAGACTTTTTCCAAAACAAAAGTCACCAATTGCTATTGATGGATGGGTTTGCTATTCACCGGCGGTTGTCTGGAGTGACGTAAATGGTCCACACGCATTTACGGAAGCAAAGCCGTGCAAACAACAGAAATAGGGGATTTTCTGATATTGGTATGATTGCATCAAAGTATTGGCCATTCCACGTACATCAGCAGATTCAGATACAGATTGGGTAACTCGGCAGATATTATCGACCACAAAACACCCAGTCCCGGCATTATACCAGCCACCGCATTTTACAGTACATCCTGTGAAATGCTCTTTGGCAGAGAAGTGAAATAATAATAATATAACAATAATCCTTGTATTTGATAAGGCGCTTTTCCCTTTTTCTAGACGGTGTCTCAAAGCGCTTCACAGAATACACCATAAAGTGAATTGACTGTAGATTTGTGGGCGAAACGCGGCAGCCAATTGCGCACAGCAGCGTTCCCCCACAAACAGCCGTGGGTTGAAATGACTGATTTATTATGATTTTTAATTTTAAGGGATTATTATTAGGCGCGCGTGTGTGTGGGGAGTAAGGAAACTTGCTCAACGTTTTGACCTGAACTTCGAAACACAGGCCTCGCGCTTGTAAGGCGAGTGGTCTAACCACCGAGCTTCAGGATGCTCCAGTTCGGCATGAACGTGTTCGGTCTCTCTCACCTCTCCCGCCGTTGTATGCGAGCGGATGGCGACGCTGCAGGTGCCAGCACCCGCGCAGTGAACAGTGCAGCTCAGTTGCTGCCTCCGCATCAGAGCCCGGATCTCAGCCCAGGACGGCACGCATTCCCGCGCCCTGTTCCTCCTCACCAGGTCGGTGATGAATTCGGCGTACTTGTCCATTTCGCTGCCCGGAAACAGAGCTTGTTGTCTGAGAGAGAAAAGCAGAGACAAACAGGTGGGTCAGGCACAATGCAAGGCCCGCAACGATAAAAACACGGTAGATGGAGCTCCTGTAGCTCAGTGGTTAGAGCGCTCGCCTTACAAGCACGAGACCTGTGTTCGAATCCAGGCAGGTCAGGGCCAAACCTCGGGCAAGTTTCCCTACTCCGCACCCGCCAGTAATAATAATCCCTCCCAACAAAAAAAACCCACAATAATAAAAATCGGTCATTTCAATCCACGGCTGTTTGCGGGGGACGCCGCTGTGCGCAATTGGCTGCCGCGGTTCGCCGACAAATATACAGTCAATTCACTTGACGGTATTTCCCGTGAAGCGTTTTGAGACGTTGATAAGATGTGAAAAGCGCTATGTCAATTGCAAGGATTATTATTATCGTTATATATTCCAACAACAACAACAACTTGTATTTATGTAATGCCCCTTCACGCAGGGTAGCGTCCGGAGCGCTTGTGAAAGAGCTGAGGCTTACACACCAGCTGTTCGCTGGTTGGAATCCTCAGCCAGGATGCGTGGAGTTCTTCTCAGAGTTAAGATGGGAAAGGCCATCCTGCCCCGAGACTTGTTACAAAATATACATTGTGCTTGTACGTTTAACGTCCAGACTTGGCTGTGATGCCCTACAGAGAGTCAAGTAGCCTTTTGATACTCACTGTCAAAGCTGTGGCAGTTCCACACGACTGAGGGACTGTATTGTTACTGTGTGATAAGGCGCAGAAATTTGCCTTTTGGCATAACAGTTCATTCCAGTGTTTAGATTTCATCCAACGCTCCCACTCCTCCTCCTCCTCCTCCTGTTCCAACTATATTTCTTTATTCCCTTCTGCCTCATGTGACTGGGTCAAGACAATAGTCGTTGAACTGCTTGCTCTGTGTGTGTGTGTGTGTGTCAGACACTCAACACGCGGAGAGATAATCCGCCTACACTGACTCCAAAGGGTTGAGCTCCCGAATTCTCACCAAACAAGTTAGTTTGGGGGCAGGTTGTGTGAGGGTGGATCCAGTGGAGACGATAATAATCATAATAATTCTTGCGCTTGACATAGCGCATTATCATGTCTTTCCAAGACGTCTCAAAGCGCTTCACCGAATACACTGTAAAGCGAATTGGCCGTATATTGTGTCCCTACGCTTACGGCGAGGAAAACAATGGAGGTTAAGGAAACTTGCCCAACGTTTCGCCCTGTCCTGCCCGGGAATCGAACCCAGGTCCTTCTTGCTTGGCGAGGGCGAGGGCTCTTAGTTACCGCGGGTCAGTCGACAACAAACTCAGCGGACGCTCCCCTGGTCGGCTGGTGGGGGCAGGAGGGGGCTTACCGTGCCAGGTGGAAGTGGAGGTGTCTGAGGATACTGGGGCTCGGGAGGAATGTCACACTCATGCAGGTGAGAAGTTGCCAGTAACGCAGGTCCCTGGTATCCCCGGGCTCCGGTGGGCACGTGGTCTGTTTGACCAGCTGACAGTACATCTCGTCTCGGAGGGACCGCAGCTCGATGCCGGTTTGCAGGATCCCCTGGATCAGGGGCACAGGTTCTCGCTGCACCTCCAGCTGCTGCAATGAGTTGAAGATCTTGACAGCTTCGTCCTGCAGAGTCATTGAACCACCACCACCCGTGTTTTGAACTGGAAATAAAATGATTTAATAAGTATATATATAGAGAGAGAGAGAGAGAAGAATTAGATCTGGCACTTTAACCCTCCCTCCCTCCCTCCCTCCCTCCTTCCCTCCCTCCCCCTCCTTCCCTCCCTTCCCTCCCTCCCCCTCCTTCCCTCCCTCCCCCTCCTTCCCTCCCTCCCCCTCCCCCCTCCCTCCCTCCCTCCCTCCCTCCCTCCCTCCCTCCCCCCCCCCCCCCCCCCTTCCCTCCCTTCCCTTCCCTCCAACTCCCTCCCTCCCCTCCCTCCCCTCCCTGATATTGTAGGGTGTGGGGGAAATAAACAGGATCACATTAAATGGATCGGTTGGGAGAAAAGCCACAAGCGCGGGCTTCAAATAAGGCCGTGTCAATCACGGCGATAAGATCTCGCATTTTTCTCCCATTGTCTCTTATCTTCACACAATCGCTCAGCGGATGGATGAAAGGTCAGCCGCGCCCGTACTCACAGCTGTGCATCACGGGTCCGTAAGGGAATGGTAGCAGAGGCGAGTAGAGCGGCTTCTGTGTGTGCCGGAGGACGGGGTTGGACTTGTAAATGTGTTCGAGCAGCTCCGGATTGCAGCGGCTCTCCTGGACACAACGAGGAGAAACGGAACTGGAAGTCAACTGAAATGGCCGCGAGCTCCCCAGCGCCTAGGGACGTCCGCTCCCACGCCGTGGAACCCCATCCCGCAATCCCTTCGCTTCACCTCCTCCCTTTCCTCCTTCGAGGCCGGTCTCAAGACCTTCCTCTTCGACCGCGCCTTCTGCTCCCCCCCTCCTAACTCTTCCCCCCCTCTCCTACTCTCTTTGCCTCCTACTCCGACCCCCCCCCCCACCCCCGTTCGGGTCCCGACCCGATCGTTCCGCGCCTTGGGACGTCCTCCCCACGTGAAAGGCGCTCTATCAATGTCATGTTGTTGTTGTTGTTGTGCTCCCATTGTACAGCCTCTCAATGGAACTTTCTCGTCGACATCCCCGCTGGCCTCAACGTTCGCGTTTCCTAAAGGGCTAAGAGTTGCCGCGGCACTTTTAAAAGGCAAACGCTTTCAATTACGGGTTGACTGCAGAAGTCTTCCTTTTCAGCTGACCCTACTACAGTATCTATATCGAAACGATTCGTTCTTTACAGTTCTTTCTCTTCAACTCTTGCCGGGCCTTGTGATGGCGCCACGACTCTCCGGTCGCCCCCCCCCCCCCCCCCCCCCCCCGTGCAACGGCAAATGTGCGTCTCGCGTCAGGAGGACCGCTGGACGGTCGAGGGTTTCGTGCAAGTGACCGACTGCCCGACCGCGAGCCACACGTCTTCATTCCACACGAGGAGACGGGGAGTAACAAGCGAGAACGCGGCGCGAAGAGAGCGCGAGTATTACCTGGATATCGTGTAACAGCAGCTGCGTGGGAGTGTCCACTGGGGCTTTGCTGTCGATGACGCTTTGGGTGGCACTTGCCCATTGCATGGCCTCGTTCAGGTGCTTGCTGTACAGTCGGTATTGGAGACGGCGGCCGTGCACAGTCACTCGCCAATAGCCTGGGGACAAATAGCCTGAGACTCAGACACCCTTCAACCCCGACCGACAACTTGCGTTTACACAGGGCCCCTCTCACAGGGCAGCGTTCTGGGGCACAGCATGGCCCAGAAGTGGTGGGAAATGTTATTAATGATAATATTAATAATAATAATTGCATTTGACGTAGCTGGTGTCTTGTCAACTTGTTCAAGACGTCGCATGGCTTCTTCGCAGAGTGTACTGTAGAGCGAACCGGCTGTGTTTTGTGACCGAAACGCGTCGATGTCAGACGCGGGCAGGCGAGCGCAGTGACTGGAGCGATATAGGGAGGGGAGAACGAGGTTTGAGGGGGGGGGGGGGGGACGTATGTGTGTGTGTGTGTGTGTGTGGAGCCAGGCTGGGAGTCGACCAGGCGATCGAGCCCTTTGGATTGGATCCCTTTACCTGTCTCCTTGTAGCTGCTCTTGTCCGGCCAGATGACAGAGCACAGACTGGTCAGCACTAGCATCCCCAGCCTCTGTGCGTTCAGCTCATTGTTTGTATAGTAATCCAACGAGTCCTGGGTCAGGACAAACCAGTGCTTACGTAGCCTGAGCCATGGCGTGGTCCCACGATGCAGCCATCCTACCAGAGAAGAGAATTACATCGACATATTACACAGGGACCTTCACACAGGGGTGATGGGGGGTAGTGGGGGGAGGGTGTGGTGGGGGGGAGTTAGAGTCACAGAGTACAGAGACTTCAGCTGTGCACACTTCCTCCTCCGAGCAGAGTGGACACAGCACCAGCGTTAGCCACACCTCAAGACCAATAAAATGACTCACTCTGTGCCATTTGTTCCCAGAATAGCTGGTGAAACAGCACAGAAAGAGCCTCCGTGCTCAGCCTCAGGGCAGCCATTCAAAGTCACTGTAGCCTTGTTTCCCCTCATCCCTGCTTCTCAGATGTAGGAAATTCTGTGTGTGACATCCATTCCCCAGGAGGAAAAAGCACAAGCTGCAGAGTTCTGCCTGGTTTGCAGGTTGTCTAATAATAATATTTTTTGCATTTGATATGGCTCACGTCTTCTAGACGTCTCGAAGCGCTTCACAGAACATACTGTAAAGTGAATTGACCGTGTGTATGTATGTATGTGTGGGCGAAACACGGCAGCCAATTGCACACAGTAGCATCCCACGAACCGTCGAGGATTGAAAATGACCAATTTCCGACTGGGTTTTTTTTTGAGGGATTATTATTATCAGGAGTGGGGCGTAAGGAAACTTGCCCAAGGTTTCTCCCGGCCTGGAATTGAACCCAGGTCCTCGTCTTGCAAAACCACAAAATAGCCGCTGCACTTCACAGTAAATCCAGTGAAAAAGCCAGAATATTATTCCAGTATATTATTATTAATATATTCTGAGCAGTGTGTGTGTGTGTGCGTGGTTGTGACGCTTCCTGAATTGAACAGCAAGCGATCTGCACGGAGTGTCAGATTAATGAGCGTCGGAGCTTCTGTGGGAAGGCAGTTTCCTCTGATTAACGTGTGTTTCGCCACAGATAAAAAGAATTCTATTTAAAGTAAAAACAAACAACTTTTTCTCATGCACTGAACGCAGAGCCAGACAGAACTCAGTTTCTTTCCCCGCTGATGGGAATGTCAGTACGTTAGGTGTGTGTGTGTGTTTGTGTGTATGTCAGCTGTTTGCTTTACACATAGCTGGGGGCCAAACCCGTTTCAGGGTCCAAACGGGGAAACATTGAGATCGCTCCATATTCAGACAAGTGAAATTCAACAACTAACTGCAAACCGTGTGTTATAAAGGTACCAGGTTAATGTGTGGGTTTTGAATCCATTGTGGTGCCATGCAAATGTTGGTGGAGTCCTATAGCCTAGCGGTTAGAGCACTCGCCTCGCAAGCGAGAGGACCTGGGTTGGATTGCTGGCAGTGCGAAAGGTTGGGCGAGTTTCTTTAGTCCACACGCCTCTGTTTACTTTGCAGTAAGTAGGAACCTCGCTATTGCGCAGGTGATAATTCAATCGAAACAAATAATCGTAAAATGGTCACTCCTTCCAAGACTGTTTGTGGGACACTGATGAGGACGATTTTTATTATTATTTGTCATCGTTTAATCAGTTCCCAGCAGCCACCACAATCTTCTCCCATAAAGTCTTGGTTCCTGACTGACTGACTGGACTGGACTGACTGACTGACTGATGCTCTCACCCTGAATGATTACAGGCCTGTCCTCCACCAGTGACAGCTTTGCAGTCGACTTCTCGATGATCAGTTGTCTCATTTCCTCGGGAAGTTTTTCTGGTCTGCAAACGAAACTCGAAAAATGTAAATTGGATTAAAAAAAAGAGAAGGGGGCGGTGGTGGTCGGGTGGGTGGGTGGAAGGCAGGCGGGCGGGTGGGCGCGCGCGCGGATAGGAGGGGGATGCGTGAGGTGAGGGACGGACAGACAACTATAGAGAGAGAGACACAGAGAGTGAGCGAGTGCGAGCAAGAGAAGATGAAGACGAGAGCAAGAGTCAAGACGTGGGACCCAGGCAGAGACTGGGACAGAAAATCCCAAGACTGGAGCTGGCAGCTGGTTTCGATGGGAAGCAACAAAACGAGCTTTGAATACTTTCTGTTCGAGCAGAGAGTGTCACGCTGTGACGCTCGGTTCTGCTCTCTACTGTGAGAGCCAATGTTTGAGTCTGGTGGGTGGGGTGTAGTGGGGGGGCGGACAGGGGTGGGGGGGGCAGGGATGGGAGGCAGGAAAATGATCTATTGTCTCCTGCCTCCTCTTCATTGTGCGTGTGAAAACAAAACGCAACCTCCAAGGGGGAGTGAAGTTGTGTATGGGAGTGAGCGGGGTGAAGGTTGGGGGTGGGGGGGGGGGAGGGGGGGAAGGGAGGGGGGGAGCGGGGAGAGTAGTAAGAAAAAATAATAATGTGTCTTACCTGAGTGCAGTCTGGGAGGTGACCGAGTGAGTCAGGCTGAGATCTGACGAGGCCTGTGGTATTAAAGCAAAGCAAAAGATCGAATCGGATCAGTTCAGGACGCGAGTCTTTTTATCCGATCTGAGATCTGCCGAATGGGGAAGTGAAACATTCCAGTTTTTCCACTCGCGCCGAACGGCGTCAATGAACAAGGGAGGTGGAGAGCAGCGTCCCGAAACCCCCGGCACAAAACTCGCGTCGATCAACGTTCTTTTTACCAAACGAAAATAATAATAATAATAATAATAAAGGGCAGCTTCCGAACATTTCGACGGCTATTTGAAACGCCCTGAAAACAATCCCTCCGCGTTTTATTAGCGAGTCCACAAACTGAATCGGTTTTCCGTCAATTCCCCCCGAGCGTTTGTTCCATTTCACATCGCAAAACACACACGTCACGTCACCGACGTAAAGGATTGAGACGTCTCAACGATGTTATAATGCCACCGTATCAAATGCAAGGATTATTATTATTATTATTATTATAAAGTCACTCCCACTGCCAATACGCTGCTGGGAGGGGTGTAGTCGAAGTTGGACAAGCAGCTGGAAGCTTAACTGGTTAGCTGGTTAAATCCCAGCAGGAGGGGTGGTGGGGGGGAATGGAGAGCAGCTGAACTGGGGGATTCTCTAAGTACAGGTCACCAGCTTCAAAAGATCACAAGTTCTCCCCCTGCTGCTAATAGCCTGGGATAGTATTCAGTATTTCCTGTGCCCGAGTGGCAAGTTTACTCAGCGCAAACACACGGCAGACCCTACGCTTGTGCCGCTGGTAAATATCTGGTTCGGCCTCCGACAGGGTCCCCGTGCCCGAGGGAACCTGCGACTTGAGTGATCCACAGTCCCTCGATATATTTGGGTCTGACCCGGAGGTGGGTAAGTTGGAATGGCCCGGTTTGACACTGGGAGTGTCACGCCGCCACTTCTCGTCTGCGTAGCTGGTGCTAAAGGAAGCCGGCTCATAAAAACGGGATCAATTCATTAAGCCCAAAAAAGCAGCAGACTCTCCCCAAATGTTTTGAAGGGTTCAACAGTCGCCCGTTCCCTTCTCTCCGTACCCCGGACGCCCCCCACTCCCCCCCATCGGCCCCCCACACCCCGACACTCCTAGAGCTTCTCCTTCTGCCTCTGTTAACATGCTTCACTCCCAACACCCTGAACAAAACGTGCCGTACATGGTTACACCACATAAATTTACCTTTGGTCAGCCAGTATCTGACGCAGGCAGAAAACCATGACTTTGCTTAAAGAGTACCGGTATACAAATCTTTACAGAGTTATACATTATGCATCACGCACAGAAATTTGCCTGCGTGTGAAATGGAATGCGTACTCTCTACCCAGAGGGCTACTTGCCCCTTAACTAATCTCGCATAGTATTAGGCGCAGATTGGCGAGGACCGAGACTTGGGAGACTTCAGGAGCACTGGAGTGACTGCTGGATCTTAACCAACCACAACCATTGAAATAACTGTCCGTCAAGCTGTAATAATAATCCTTGAATTTGATGTAGCGCTTTTCACATCTTCTAGCCGTCTCAAAGCGCTTCACAGAATATACTGTTAAGAGAATTGACTGTATATTTATTTGTACGCGAAACACGGCAGCCAGTTGCGCACAGCAGCGTCCCCCACAAACAGTCGTGGATTGAAATGACCAATTTTATTATTGTGTTTTTTTGGGGGAGGGATTATTATCAGGCGCGTGGAGTAAGGAAACTTGCCCGAGGATTCGCCCTGACCTGCCTGGATTCGAACACACAGGACTCCACTATTTCACCTACAAATCCTACTAAGCTCTTTGAGATGTTTTCCCCCAAACTGGAACCCGAAAGGCACCATATCGATGCAAGGATTATTATTATTAGCAGTGGTAGTGATGCTATTATTAGAGAGCACCTACTCTGTCATAGACAAACAGGAAATTTCTATGGGAATGTACAAGTTGAATTTTCGATCTGATTCGGATACTCTTAAGAATAGTGTTGGTTCCCGCAAATGCCTGCATAAATTTACTCCTTCCTTCCTCTTTCCCTTCAACCCTCCCTCCGTCCCTCCCCGCCTCGTGCTTCCACTTTTCTCATGGTGGAGCTCCAGTGGCTTAGCGGTTAGAGCGAAACCTTGGGCAAGTTTCCTTACTCCACACACGCCTAATAATAATCCCCCCCAAAAAGCAAACAAAAAAACACAATAAAAAAATTGATCATTTCAATCCACGACTGTGTGTGGGGGACGCTGCTGTGCGCAATTGGCTGCCTCGATTCACCCACAAATACATACAGTCAATTCGCTTTACAGTGTATTCTGTGAAGCGCTTTGGGACGTCGATAAGATGTGAAAAGCGCTCTATCAAAACGCAATTTGATTATTATTATTATTATGGTGCTGTGGCAAAACGCAGCCCCACTCATTGCCCTTGGTAATGTAGCAAGTACTTATTTGTCAAAGCATCTCTCTCAGAGGAGACCCCGCCATGCCTTTGTATCACTCTAGCTCCTTGCTCTACCCGGGCGCTGGAGTGACCTGTATCTGCGTTGTGCGTGCGTGTTGTCCGGTAACCACTCGAGTACTCTATGAGCCACAGCAACTTCCTCTTCCTGAATCTCAGTAATAATGGGATCAAGTGGCTGGAACATGAGATGCTTGATATGAGTGTGCTTCAATCGTAATTCTAATAATAATAATCCTTGCATTTGATGTAGCGCTTTTCATATTTTATCGACGTCTCAAAACGCTTCACAGAATATACTGTAAAGTGAATTGACTGGATATTTGTGGGCAAAACACAGCAGCCAATTTACACACAGCAGCGTCTACACAAACAGTCCTGGATTGAAATGACCAATTTTTATTATCATTATATCTTAAAAATTATTTTATTATTTTTATTTATATGTATTTTTTTTTGGGGGGGACGTATTATTGTTAGGCATGTGTTTGGAGTAAGGAAACTTTCCCAAGGTTTCGACCTGATCTGCCTGTGTTCGAATACAGGTCTCACACTTGTAAGGCGAGTACTCTAACCACTGAGCTCCACATCATCCTGAGTACTGCCAATCCAGCAAGACATGAGATGCAGCTGTCCTACGATTTTGATCTTTTGAAAACTTTATCTAACAACTACAACAAAATTACATTTATAGAGTGCCTTTCACATCGGGAGGACGTCCCAAGGCACTTATCTAACTTATGCCATTAAAACATTTTTTATCCTAAGCCAGGGTAGTTCTTAACTTCTCCAAAATACTATCTTCGTTGGTTGCACTCTTGACTCCGGAACAGAAGGTTATGAGTTCAAACTCCAATTGGTGCCGCTTAGCTCACTCGAGTGAAGTAAAACTGCTTTGTCCTTTCGATTAAACCCTTAAACTGAGCTCCTGTCTTTTGATGTCCAACCATATTTAACCATATATAAACTATATTTGACCCTCCATATTTAACTTAATGGCAGTGCTCAAAAAACTGGCTATCATTTATCTAGGAATAGAAATCAGAAACCACACACCTTAGAAGATAATAGTAATAATAATATAATAATGTGTGCCTTTGGTGTAGCACCTAATCACGCCTTCGAGATGTCTCAAAGCGCTTCACAGAATATACTGGTAAAGTGAACCGATTGTATGTATATGTAAGTACTAACAGGAAGGAAAGAAAGAATTTTAAACCCTTCCCAAGTGCCAATCAAACCTCTGGGGCGGAAGCAAAGCCTGTGAAGATGGGAAGATTCTTATTATCCAATTTTTCCTCCTGTCGAGATGGCTTGGCTCTTTCTCCTTCGAGCCAGTGGAAAATTCTGCAGACAGGCTAGGAAAGTACACTTATTTGTGTGTGAACCCGGACAGTGAGTGACTGCAGGGCTGGGGGGGCAATTTGACCACATTAGGCATCACAGCTCTGAACAAGTCCTCGCTCAACACCCAGATGCACACACACACGCGCCATATAACTTGGTACGATTCTCGTGTTGCTTTCTAAAGCCAACAGATCTCATCTCTTCCTGCCCTTAAATCACGTAGTTTAATCTGTGACCCATATCTGGCTGGAACCCGACAGGTCCTTGCACAAGCACGGCTTTGTAATGTTAATCGAAGGTGGGTGGTGGTGGGGGGGGGTGGAAATGCAGTCAATTATTTGCAGTGTAGGGTCCAAATTCTAAAGGAAAAATCATAACGGAAGCAGGGCGGGTAAGGCAAGGGCTGCAAGACTTCTGCAAAGTTGCCTCTTTTCTGCGGCTCCACAAAAATCGGAGGTCAACTCTAATCGAGGGGGAGACGAGAAGACGTTTGATTTTATAATTAAGAAGTAAAAATCCAATTTTAATCGCAGTTTTTGCTTTGGACCTGGAGAATTGTTAGAAATCCGGAAATGCGCTGCCAGCCTGGAAGTTCAGTGGCAGCAGATTCGACAGTGGCTTCCGCAAGCGAATCTGGGGACGGATAGTTAAAAAGGAGAAGAAAAAATGATCAGGGCTATGGGGTAAGGGGGGCGCGGGGGAGGTGGGGGGGAGTAAGCGAGACCGGTTTGGTAGCCCTGTCAAAAAGCCAGCTCAAGCACGATGGGCCGAATGGCCTCCTTCCGCACTGTGAGATTCTGCGAACTGTTGCGTTTTGTGTCTGGGTGACCCGAAGGCAGGCTTCAGGGAGAGGACGAACGCAACTTGATGTAACCCACACCCATTCTGGCTTTTGACAGAGGCGTTGCCATAGCGCCAGAGAACTGGATTGTCCCAAAGATAATCGGTGGATCGCTTCGCCTGTGTGAGTTCTGCCGCTTCTGTGACTTCCTCACTCTTTTCAGGCTGTGCACTTCGCCTCGGCTGGGTTTCAGCGAGACAAACGAGAGAGCCTCGCGCTCTCCAGAAGTGGCTCGCTCTGCACAGATCTTCAAAGTTGGGATCAGTTTTCTCGTACGATAATAAATTTAATTTGATTTTTTTAAAAATAAAAAATCCTTGCATTTGACACGGTGCCTTATCTCAAAGCGCATCACAGAATCTTTACACCACTGACAAACACCTTATAAAGGAGTCAACTACATGGGCTGCGGGGGAAACGGCGGAGTAAATGGGATTGAAAGGATTTTGCCCTTGATGAAGCAGTACAGATACCATGGCCATATCGCCTTCTTTCGTGCTGTAAGTTTCTATGTTTCTACCGTAACGTGTGGGTTTTGTGGATGAACGCAGAAGCCGACTTGCAGAGAGCAGTGTCCCGAACAGCTGCGAAGTGAACGAACAACTTTATCCGGAGGACGTTGCTCAGGACACTGGGAGAAACTTGCTTCTCAATTAGATCACAGGGTCTTTAAAAATTCACCCGTAGGGACATCGGTTGAATATCTCACCCAACGAATCACACCACCAACAATGAAGCTGTCATTCCCCCAGCACATTGATTGGAACGTCGGCCTAAACCATGAACAGAAAGCCCTGACCTGGGGCTTAAACCCACAGAGTCTGACACTGAGATGGTGATAACTCACCCTGCGCCAGTTGTGCCTGTGACACTCCAACACAGCGCTGCGGAGGCGTTGCATAGTCAGAAGGTGCCATAACTTCGGATCAGACTTTGAACCAAGGCCACCTTCTGCCTGCCTGTTCAGGTGGAAGCTAAAGATCTTCCGTGGAACTTGTTCCAAAAAGAGAAGGGAGTTTCTCTCTCCCAGTTGGTTTCCTGACCCAACAAATAGCCCCCCCCACCCCCGCCGCCCACCACCCACACAAAGAAAATCTGTCGCTCGCTCTCTCCATGGCACTCAGCAGGGAACTTGCCGAGCGCAACCGTATTTTATGGGACCGTACAATATTACACAGTCCCTCCACTTTTTACGCGAACCACTTTGAGACGGGGCAACAAGGTGATAAGGTGCAAATATCGAATGCACTTATCACCTAATAAAAAGAATAATCATTTGGTCACTAAAACCACGGCTGTTTGGGGGACACCGCCGCGGCGCAATTGGCTGTCGTGTTTCGCCCGCAAAGCGTACAGTCAAATCACTCTACCGCACGTTCTGTGAAGTGAGTGCTTCGACACGTCTCACGGACGTGATACGGCGCCGTAATCAAACGCGAGGATTTTGACTATTGCTGCGGATTAAGTTTTATTGCACTGTAGTAACTATAGCCCTGGAATGAGACAGCCAAAGGAAGGGACACATTCCATTGCACATAAACGTCTGGACAAAGAACTCAGCTGAGCTCAGTCTCACTCACTCACTCCACTCACCGCTTGAAGTTTTCCAACGCGTAGCTCCTGCAGTTCTTCTTCCTCTCTCTCCACCTCGCCATAGTCTCGCCCCAGCGCAGTGAAGCCCTGCCTACAGCACCAGAACAAGCAGCCGCCCCTCAAAGGCATTCACAAGGCAAATGTATAATATATATAATATATATGTACACACACGCACACTGCGTCTCTGCCTTGCCTTTGCCTTGACTTGTCCACCTCCTTCACATCAAGCCCCCTGTCTTGAGCGTCAATTGCCTTTCACCTGGCCCTTCTTCAAGTGGATTCCAACTCGGTGAGTGTGTGTATGTGAGAGAGTGTGAGTGAGTGTGTGTGTGTGTCTCTCTCTCTCTCTCACACACACACACAAGTCAGAACCTCTCTTGTTCCTGGGACACCAGCCCACTCTGTGCAGTAACTCAATCTCTCCTGTTCACTGCTCTCAGTTACGAATAGTAAGAGAGAGAGGGAGAGGGGGGGGGGTGGGGGGAAGGAGTGGGGAGAAGGAGGGAGAAGGGAGGGAGAGAGGGGGAAAAGGGAGGGAGAGAGAGAGAGAAGAGAGAAAGAAAGAGAGGGAGATAGAACAGACCTTTAAGAACCACTCCTTCCAACTCTTCCACTCATCTGGACAAAGATCATTGACCTCCAAGCAGTTTTGCTCACTCACTGACTTCCCACACGCATACATACACATACATACATTCACACACATACACACACAACCCAGGCATCAACCAGATGCACGCACAGCATAGTATAGCACAGAGTTGGGCTGGGTTAAGGCTAAGGCTTGGGAGTTTGGAGCTCTTGTTGCATCATGTGGCCTGTGGCTGGGAGCCAGATGCCAAGAGGAGGAGCTTGGAATGGCCCCAGTTAACTTTAACCCTTTCATCCTAACGTTTCCTGTTGCTGCTGGAATTTTAAATGCTTACAGATGTTTTTTTTTACAGGAATTCCTTGCCATTCAACCAACCAACCAACCAACCATGCAAGTAAGTAAGCACGCAAGCGCGTTGGGCCGGGTAATTGGCATTGTTGTTGTTGCTGTTTGGAAGGAAGTGTCCAAAGTCGCTTGATAAGCTGGCAAGTCTGGCAACGTTTTCAAAATGCAACCAGACTGTAAGCCCGCAAGGAATCAAGTTATGTCATCAACATGGAACGTGCCGCCACTGCTCACCCACACCCAGCATCGGGGCTGCCACTTACACTGAACAATGATAATAACTGCGATAATGATAACCCTGGCAGTTGATATCGCGCTTTTTCGCGTCATGGACATGGCCCCAGAGAGCTCCGTGCGATGAATTGTGAAATGGGAGTCACGGTCTATTTTGCGGGCGAAACGCGACAGCACGGTGAACAAGAGGGCGGGCGTTTGGGAAGCCCATCTCGGGAGGGGTAGTCCTCTCGGGGAGCCGATGACATGGTGTCCAAGGTCGATCCCAACCTCTGCGTGAGGTCCTCCCTTTGTTGGGACCCCCTTATCCCTCTCTCGCACCCCCCCAGCCCCCCTCCCTCCGTGGCTCGAAGCACTGGTGATGGTTGTTCCAACCTTTGGCTTTGAGCCACTGGCCAGACGTGGAACCTGATCACACAGACAGCCTTTCGTTCCCAAAGCAAGTTGAACTCTTTCCTCCCACATGCTGTGCGCAAATGGCTGCCACGTATCGCCCACAAAACAAACAGTCACTAGACTTTACGGTATATCCCTTGAAGCGCTGTGAGATGTCTCAACGTAATAAGATTTACTCGATAAGGCGCATATCAATTGCAAGCATTATTATTATTGTTGCTATGTGCTGCCCTCGTAATTTCTACTTGTCATCTGGCCTGGATATTTCCATACAAGCCAAGCTAAGGGTCAACTTGGCTCAGTTCTAATCCTGTGACTCAGAACGTTTGTTGATTTAAACTTCCCACCGGGACTCGAACAGAAAGTAGACTGGCATCGGCCCCATATCGGAAAAAAAAAAGCGGTCACTCCAATTGAGGTTCTTTTTTGTGAAACTCTTTGAAACATTAAACCTTAAATTGCCCCAGAACTGCAAGTTGCAAGTGCAAAAAAAAACACTTGGCATAGCACCCCAGCTGACACAAACAGTGTAGTGCAGTGAGATAATGAGAGAGAAGAGAGACGCTAAGTGCTCTTAACGCAGGAATGTTCCACCAACAGTCGTGGATTGAGTGACCAAATTATTATAATATATATTGTGTGTGTGTGTATGTGTGTGTGTGAGAGAGAGAAAGCGAGAGAGAAGCATCCATTCATAAAAACAGAGCATGGGAGACACACACAGGCGCACACTCCGTCAGACACCCAGAGGGACGCGACGCGAACAAAAAGGACAGGAGCGAACACACACGGCGCGAGACACAGGTGTTCTGTGACATACATAAAGAGATATATATTTTTGCCCGGAAAACATACAGTCAATTCGCTTGACAGCGTATCCTTTTGAAGGGCTTTTGAGACGTCTCGAAGAAGCCACACAGCGCTATATCAAATGCAAGGACTATTATCTTTTTCGTCATCTCTTCCTGTTTGCAAACATCTCGGTGAGGGGGAACGCTGCTTTAAATGGGCAAGTCACGGTGCGAAGGCTCTCGCTGAACTCCTGTCAACTCCTGGAAGCTTCAGGTTCGGTTGTGCAAATGTGAATCATTAGGACACACCCTGTGCGACTGAGAAGCTGCCTGAATCGCAGCCAACCGTCCATCCTCTCCTCCTAAAGTCAAACACCACGTGCCTCAGTGACACAGGCTTATTGAAACGCAGCCTAGGTGTGTCCGTCTGTCTGGGCAAGGCTCTCAGCCAGTTAGCAGTAATGACTGCCTTAGAAAGAGTGATTCACGTAATACGCATGAAATTGGTCAGTGACTTCATGGCTGTCTGTGGCACACTGGGGTTGGTAGGCTCGCGGAGCCTCTCGTAAAGCCATAAACTGTTAAAAATAGTCACAGAAAAATTACTGCTGCGAGCCATCAGTTTTTCAAGACGCACTTGTTATTTTTTTGGACCGTTTGGCACAGCTAGTCTGTGTCTCTGATTATCCCTCATTTAAAATAAATGGAGTGGGGCTGGTGGGGGGTTGAGTTAATGGGACTTTATGCAAGGGCATTGAATTTTAAATTTAATATTTAAAATAATATTAAATTTATACATGAAGCTACAGGAGTATTATTATTATCAATAATTATTAATATCATTATGGGTCGATGGTTTCCATTCTGTACCTAACCTGAGGAACACTCTTCCTTAATCTTGCCCCCCCCCCACACCCACAACGCCCCCATCTGTCCTCAATTCCTGCCTCACTACCTAACTGTTTGACCACATCTGCGATCACTTTTGTCCACCTTCCCCTCTCCCCTATTCAACAACCATCTCGCCACTCTAATGCACTACAAAGGGCGCTGTAAAAATCCAAGTTGCTGTCTGTAGCTGGTTGAACAAGTCTGGAAAGAATTGCATATTTAGAGCACCTCACATCAAACTTAGATGTGAAGTGTGGTGACTGTAGATTTGGAGTCCTGTAGCTCGGTTGTTAGATCCCTCGTCTTACAAGCGACGGACCAAGTTTCCTTACTCCACACGCCTAATAATAATCTCCCCGCAAAAACAATAACGATTTGGTCCCTTCAATCCACGAATGTTCGTGGGACGCTGCTGTGCGCAATTGGCTGCTGTGGTTTCACCCACAAGAATACAGTCAATTCACTTTACAGTATATTCTGTGAATAATGCTTTGAGACGTCTAGATGTGAAACACGCTATATAAAATGCAAGGATTATTATTATTATTATTATTATTTGCGGCCATGAGCTGAATGACTAACTAAATCGGAGGATTGTCAGACAGGATACCGGGAGAGACCCAGTGAGACGGACACATTTTTCCTCCTGTAACAGAGCAAAAAAGGGCGAACGATATGATGGAACTGTTTAACGCTTGAAAGTGAATATGAATTAGAATGTGAGTAATACTATTTTAGTTGGTGGAAACTTTGCTCGACGTGTTAATTCTTATCAAAAGAATCAGGGGAAATAAGACGTTCATACTACCTAGGCTGGCTGGTCAGGTTTTGAAGTGTGTGGTGAGAGGTGATAGATGTTAAATCCAGCAATCATTCAAAAGGAAACTAGATATTGTATAGGCTTCTTAGCAGTTAACAAAAAAAAAACCGTACTAAGAAAGAAATCGAATTAAGGGAAAGGCTGATTTGAAACTGCGCAAGTTTCAGTGGCGGGGAAGCTGCAAGACGTTCCTCTGAGCTGAACATTTCAACAGGGTCAAAAATGTAAGTATTTTGGAATCATTAATTGTTTGTGCGTGCGTGTGTATGTGTACGTGTGTGCGTGTGCGTGTGTGTGTGTGTGTGTGTGTGTGTGCACTTGACATTCTGACTTCACACTCAAATTGCTGCAATACATTGAATGTCCACACAGTGGTAATGTCCTCCGTGGCCAGGATCTAACAACAATAATAAATAATAACCCTTGCATTTGCTATAGCACTTTTCGCATCTTATTAATGTCTCAAAGCGCTTCACAGAATACACTGTAAAGCGAACTGACTGTATACTTGTGGGCAAAACGCAGCAGCCAATTGCACACAGCAACGTCCCAGAAACAGTCGTGGATTGAAAATGACCAATTTTTATTATTGTGTTGTTTTGGAGGGTTTATTATTAGGCATGTGTGGAATAAGGAAACTTGGCTAAGGTTTCGCCTTGATCTGCCTGGATTCGAACACAGGACTCATGCTTGTAAGGCGAATGCTCTAACCACTGAGCTACACGATCTGTATGTCGCAACTGTGGCTTGATCGCACCTCAACCCGACTCAGCGGTAGCGCTCGCTCAGAAGATTCAGACGATTGCTGGATTCAACAGCTAACACCTCTCACCCCACACTCCAAAAACAACTTTGATTTGTATAAACCCCAACCAGCCCAGAGAATATGAACATCTTATTTCTTCTCACCTTTCCCCCTGATTCTTTTGATATGAATAACACTTGTAGCAAACTTTCTACCCCCACCACCAACAATTGCTCTTATGTGGAGCCCTCCAGGCACAAACGACATTAAAGCTCCCGCCAGTGGCACAGGTCAAAAAGGGAAAGGAATTTCTCTCTTCCCCTCCAAGGTCCTGGCCGACAATTCCCCCGAATAAAATTGGGCACTCGCTCCACGGCTGTTTGTGGGGACACTGGCGTGTGCAATTGGCTGCTGCGTTTCACCCACAAAAACACACAAGCAAATTCACTTTACAGGACATCCTGTGAAGAGCTTCGAGAGATCTCGGAGACCTCATAAGGCGCGATATCAAATGAAAGTATTATTAGTATTTTTTTTCCTACCTGTCGTGGAAAGACTGAACAAGCTTTGACTCTTTTGGAAAAGAGAATGGTGACCTAATAAGAGGTCTTCAATTTCTGAAAGGTTTTGATAGGGGAGACACAGAGAAAATGTTTCCGCTTGTGGGAGAGACCAAAACCAGGGTCCCATAAATCTAAAATAGTCAACAACATTACATTTGAATAGTGTCTTTCACACTGGAAAGTGTCCAATGGCGCTGGACAGTCAGTGGGGTCAGGATTGGCAACTGTGGAGGAAAGGGGGTTGAAGGCGGGGCGACCGATGGCACGGTCGAAGAGAAGGGTCTTGAGGTGGGACTTGAAGGAGGCAAGGGAGGAGGGGAGAAGAGCGGCTGAACGCTCGCCCACCGATGGTGAGACGGGTGAGGTGGGGGACCCGAAGCAGGCCGGAGCCCGCTGAGCGGGTGGGGGGACGGACGGGTAGGTAGGAGGGGGCAAGCCGTGACTTTGAAAATGTCTACCGAATAAATTGGAAAATCTGCGTCAAATAAATCAAATAAGGAAATCAGATGAAACTTCCCCAGACATAAAGTCGTGGGAATGTGGAACGTGCTACCACATCAGATAGTTGAGGCAAATAACAAAGAATGTATTTAAGGGGCAGCTGCTGGGTACGTGAGGGAGAAAGGAACAGAAAGTCACACTGAAATGCCTAGTTACGGAAGTTACTTCGTTACTTAGTTAAGTCGAATGTCGCATAAATGCCGGCGTAGACCATTTGGCCCAAGTGTCCTGTTTCTGTGCTGTATATTCTCTCTAATAATAATAATAATAATAATAATAATCACTATCCTTGCATTTGATATGGCGTTTTTGACATTTTCTCGACGATTCAAAGCGCCTCACAGAATATACTGTAAAGTGAATTGACCGTATAATGTGTGGGCGAAATGCGGCAGCCAATTGCGCACAGCCGTGTCCCCACAAACGGTCGTGGATTGAAATGAGCAATTTTTACTATTGTGTGTTTTTTGGGGACGGATTCTTATTTGGAACGCGCGTGTGTGTGTGTGTGTGTGTGTGGAGTAAGGAAACTTGCCCGAGGTTTTGCCCTGACCTGCCTGGATTCGAACACAGGTCTCACGCTTGTAAGGCGAATGCTCTAACCCACTGAGCTACAGGAGCTCCAAGACCCTAGTAGATGATTAGGGACAATGATGAGGACTCCCCCATGTTACCTCCATTGCTGTTCCAACTGAGATCAGTCACAGAGAGAGAGAGAGAGAGAGAGAGAGATGTTCTTAGTTTATACAGAGCCATTCACACAGGAGGTGCAGTTACCAATGATCCGGGGTGAGGACAGACACGGTTGGTGTAACTGTGGGACTACGCAGCTCACTGCAAAATGTTAGTCAGCAGAACGTTGAAAGAAACAGCCTCACTGAATCGGATCTAAAGCTTTATTCAGATATACAGTTGCGGATTGCCACACCAAACAAAACAATACAAAATTACATTTCTATAGTGCCTTTCAGGTCGGGAGGACGTCCCAAGGCGCTGGACATTCAGAGATTTGGGCTGTTATTATTGGGCGAAGCATGGGCGAAGCGTTCTGAGACGCCATCCGGCGCTATATAAATCAAAGTTGTCGTCGTCGTCGTTGCTATTGCCGAGCGCAATTGGCTGTCGCGTTTCGCCTACAAAGTTTGACAGTATGTGCCGCAAAGCGTCCCCCATAAGACGCGATCGGGAGCCGTACGTACCGGAATGCGTACGGGGATCATGATTTTGGCCCTTTACACGCCGAAAGAGCTGACGATGTCCACGTTGGAAGAGGTGCTTCTCCTCGAGTACCTGCCCCTCGACCCGACGTGCCGGGTGCAATTGCAGCCGCAGGACTGCAGCAGATGCAGGATGTCCTTCCTGAACCTGACGCCGACAAAGGCGTAGAGGATGGGGTTCAGGCAATAACGGGAGTAGGCCAGGCAGCTGGTGACCTGAATGATGATGTCTCGCCGTCGGCTCTCGTCGCAGTCCGTCTGCCGGCGGTTCACGGTGTCGGCCGTCTCCAGGATGCTGACGACGTTGAACGGGGTCTGGAAGACCACGAACGTCACCACCACGGCCAGGATGACCTTGAAGGCCTTGTGCTTCTCCGAGTTGCGCGCCTGCAGCAGGGTCCAGATGATGACGGAATAGCAGAACAACATGACCAGCAGAGGGATGAGAAAGCCGATCACCATCTGCACGATCAGGGCCCCCACCCTCATCCAACCGATATCCTGGTCCGGGTAATGCATCCAACATACCTTGTGCTCCAAGTCCACCTGGCTGTAGATGGCCTGCGGCAGGCTGATCAGGCTGGACAGAAGCCAGACGAACAAGCAAGTGACCTTGCTGTAATACACGGTCTTGGTGCGGAGACGGTGGGCGAGCGTGGCCCTGACGATGGCAATGTACCTGTCCACGCTGATGCAGGTGAGGAACAGGAAGCCACTGTAGAAGGTCATGCTGTAGAGGATCTTTACCAGCTTGCACATGGCCACGCCGAAGATCCAGCCGTGCACGGAGCTGGCGGCCAGGAAGGGGAGGGTGAAGACAAACAAGAGGTCGGCGATGGCTAGGTTCAGGAAGTAAATGTCGCTCATGCTTTTCATCTTCCTGTAGAAGACGTAGACGGTCAGGACCAGGCAATTCCCCACCAGGCCCAGGATGAAGACCAGGGAATAGACGCAGGGTTGCAGCACCCGGATTATCTCCATCACGTAGCTATTCACGCAGAGGGTTGGAAACTGCGAGTAATCAATGGTGCCAGTGTAGTCAGTGTAGTCAGATGTGGACGCCATCATCAGCAACATCTGATGGGAGGGGAGGGGAGGGGAGGGGAGGGGGGGGGGGTGGGATGGGGGGGGAATAACAACAACAATAAAATTACACTTGTATAGCACCTTTCGCTTTCACAGGAGGACGTCCCAAGGCGCTGGACAGCCATTGTTTCAAGAGCCAAGCTGGGGACAGGGAGGGTGGAGGGAAAGGGGCGGGATTTGGAGTGACCGATGGGACCGTCATAGAGGGGGGTCTTGAGGCGGCCAGGGACTTGAAGGAGGCCAGGAAGGAGGCGAGGCGGAGGGACTGCTGGATGGAGTTCCAGAGGTTGGGGGGCAGAGTGGCTAATGGCCCGCCTGCCAATGGTGGGACGGGTGAGTGTGGGGACATGGAACAGGCCAGAGCCTACTGAGCGGAGGGGGAGAACAGGTTGGTTCAATAGGGGGTTGGTTAGGAGTTTGGAAATGTAGGATGGGATGAGGCCATGGAAAGCTTTGAATATGAGGAGCAGGATCTTGAACTGCATCCTCTGGATGATGGGGAAGCCAATGGAGGGAGGAATTGGGAAGGCCTACAAGCCGTCAGAGTTGCCTTTGGGCCTTTCTCACCTTGCCATGTTTTCCCAACATAAAAGCTGCCATGTTTCCCCCCCAAAATAAAAGATTACTTTTATTGCACTGTATTGAACAGGTAGTGGTGAGTGGAGCATATGTCAATCGACAGATTGGACAGTGACTGTCACGAGCTAAGTTCCAGTGAGCACCAGTACAGAGATTGTCAAGCGAATGACTTCTCCCAGTGGTGAAAACATTCGATGAATTCATCCCGGCGGAAAGGAAATCCTATACATTCCCCTTACGTCTCCTAAATCCCCATCTGTCCATCCCCACTCGCTCCCCCCCCTCCTCCCCCCCCCCCCCCCACACCCCCACCACGCTCAGGTGCACACAGCAAACTCTTCAGTATTAATTATTTAGTAATACACTTTCCCTGCCTCCTCCTTCGGTTGAGTGAATATAAATCTTATTGTCTGAAATAGTGCAGAAAATGCTAGTTTCCTGGCCTGGAGATAACAGATAACATATCTCTGAAAATCTTCATCTCACTTAGAAACGGTAGGAATTTATATCACAGCAAAAGATTTGGTTTGGCACATAGTTTGTGCCGCTGCGTCTTTGACAGAATGATGCATTTCAACAACAAATTACGCTCGCGCAACACCCTTTCACGTCTCAAAGGTTATCCCAGTCCCGTTCCCCCTCCATCGCTCCCTCGCCACCATCCCCCACAGAGTTATGCCCGAGATATTCATCTAGTTCCTTCTTGAAAGTAAATGCGGATCTTTGACCACAGTGTGATATTCCACAACTCAGCAAAAGCCTCTCAAGTTTGTTTGGTTCACTGCTAAAATGATGTTAGGCGCGTTGAAACGACACGGGCTACTTTACTGACCTTACGGGCTAGTGGGAGTATTTTCCTCCTCCTTTTTAAAGGACCCTAGCAGGTTCCCCCCACCTTGGCTGTGTCAAAGGACTCGATCCAGGTAAACAAAAAGGCAAAACACTGCAGATGCTGGAAATGCCTCCCTCGCTCTTCTGTGACCAACTGATCTGCCTGTTCTTTTGCAATTTCACCACGTCTCAGTTTAATGTTGTTAGCACTTCTTCCCACCCCTCCCAGTTTTGTTGCAATCCCCCACTTTTGTTTCACAACGTTAACATCTCTTGAACCCATCATCTCACACCTTGCACCCCATTTTCTCTGTTGTCTTCCTTGCCCGGCCTCTCCCTCGCTGTTGTTCCTTAAAAGTCCTCTCCCTTCCAACATGCCCCCGTTTCTGACGAAGAACCCGAAAAGTTGACTCACTTTTGCTTTCTCCATGGATGCTGCCTGACCTGCTGAGTGTTCCCAGCGATCTATGTTTCTGTTGCATTCAAGTAAATCTTGTCTGCACTTATAATAATTATAATAATGATTGCAATGTATATTGTGCCTCATCATATTTTCAACACGTCTCAAAGCGCTTCACAGAATATACTGCATGGTGAATTGACTGAATATTTTGTGGGCAAAATAATGAGCCAACAAACAATCACGGATTGCGGTGACCAATTTATTATTATTATTTTTAAAACAACAATCGAAGAAATGATTGCCCTCAGAAAAGCGATCCGCCAATCCACCTACAACCGGGTTCCAACTCACTGCTGGGTAAACGGAGGGATTTGGAATAAGGAACCTTTCAGCATTCGCCAGGAACCAAACTCGGATCTCTCACTTGCGAGCCGCGAGCTCTAACCACTGAGCCACGGGGTTATAACCTCATCTTCCTGCATTCAATTTCTTCACCGGTAACTACACTCACAGATTGGGTGGGGGGTGAGAAACTCCAACAACGTAGTAATTGGTCAAAACTTCTTCCACACCGAGCTCCACACATGAGTTTATATCGCTCTTAGTCTTAGAGCAGCTACTCGATTCCAACTCTCTGCGCTCCATTCTTCGGTCGCCCTGTCTATCAACTAGTTACTTTAACCTCATACCCCTCAGATACCAGAGAGAGAGACACCCTGCCCTTACCTGTAGTTATTGGAAATATTTCTGCCACCGATTCCCTGGAATTCAGCAGCTCTCAGCGATCAGCAGTTATCAGTCTGCTATCTTGTCTGATTTGATGTGTGTGCTATGTGGTCTGTCCGTGCACAGAGATGTAACAGGAGGTGTGTCAGGTTGGCGTGTGTAATATCATTGCGTCCCCGCCACAAGAGCAGCTCTTTCATATGAGATCAGAATGCCAATCATCAAAAGTTGTACTGAAACACACGTCCACAAGAGGAAATTTGATTTTGTTCGATAGCTCTTCCCTCTCTCCCACAGAAGGCTTCTCGTTAACCTACTTGAGCAGCAATTAAATCCCAACCCAGACACTCATGACCAGGAAACACCACTTTCAGGGTGAGGCTTTTGCTACTGTTAGAGAACGACCTGGGTACTGATCTTTAGTTCCTGAAATAACTGATGATACCCTGAAGCTGGTTTTATTTTTACTTGTGCAAACACACACTACAAAACGTTACACACACGATCAGAACAACACTACCAGGCGACTGTTTCGGTAACTGAACCCTGCCCTGTCTGCGAAACAGATCAGCTGGAACCATGCTACCCGTTCCAGTAGTTCTGGACATACAGTGGCAGGCTGGAGATCTCGGTTTCCATCCTGAGACACTCCCCTCGTGTTGTGTTGAGTTACTCTTTCCCTCCTATCTTTATACTTCTCCACCAGCCTCGCGTAACTTGACTTGCACAGCGGTTCTCTCTCCTGTCAAGCTTTTTGCTTAAAAGTCTCTGGGATTCGGTAAACGGCTTCATTCCATTTCTAAGCCCTGGAGATCTCCATGGTTAGTGTCACGCAAGAAACCCTCAATGTGGCTCGGGTACTTTGAAGCCTGGGGGAGGGGGTGGTGGTGGTGGGGGGGGGGGGGTGTCAGGACCCCTACCCAGTTTATCAATGATAATGTGCAAAGGTAATGTAATAATGTGCCAGACGGCAGAAATGTGATCGAATGTCACATTGGTAACGTAACACGTATGATGGTATCCCGACAAGAAGCACCTTCATTCAGGTTAAAATTTCAGAACGGTATCGTTACAACTAAACACCAAAGTGTGAGCTGTACCTACTTTTGTACTTAAAGTCAAACATACTTTTTAGGGGAAACCCCCTAACCTCCCCCTCCCTTTTCTTCCCTTTCCCTCCTCTCTCCCTTTTCCCCCTTTCCTCCCTCTCCCCCCATTATCCCCCTTTCTCCCCTGGCCCCACTTCCACGACTGTTTGTGGGACACCGCTGTGTGGAATTTGGCTGCCGCGTTTCGCCCACAAATATACAGTCAATTCTCCTACTCTCTTTTATCTTTCCCCAACCCCTCCACCCCCTGCTCTTGTCCCCACCTGACTGTACAGCACCTTGGGATGTCCTCTCGACGTGAAAGGCGCTATATAAATGTAATTTTTGATTGATTGATTGATTGATTGATCGATTTTGTCTACAAATACTCCTAGAACAAGGCCTGATCCTCAAATACTCAATTAACCATTAAGATACTGCTGTATCTTAATGGTTAGAGCACTCGCCTGACAAGCGAGAGGACCTGTGTTCGATTCAAGAGTAGGGGGAATATGTTGGGTATGTTTTCTTGCTCCACGCGCTTTTGTTTACCAAGCAGTACGTAGGAAACCAGTTGTGATTCGATTGGCAAATCACTTTTCTGGGGTTCAATAATCCCTTTAAAAATAATAATTTTTAATAATATTAAAAATGATAACAATCTACAGCTGTTTGATCAACACTGTTGTGCGCAATTGGCTGCCCGTGTCTCGCTCACAAAACGTAACGTCAATTCACCTCACGGTGAAGCGCTATGAAACGCTTTGAAAAGTTTCGAAGATGTGATAAGGAGCGATATCAAATGCAAAGATTCTTATTATTACTGTATTTGGGGTAAAAAAATTTTTAAAAGATTTTCCCTGGATCACGGGAAAGAATTAATTTCACCACAGAATTATTTAAACTTTTGTTATTGCACTTTTGTTCCGTTTCTGCTTTGGCAAAAAAGAGTCTGTGTGGCTTTGCTTAATCTGAACCCAAATCTGAATACTAAAGGTAATTACAAAGAAATATGTTCCTCCTCAAAGTAATCACAGATGTTTCTGATAACCTTTTACAGTTCTGCAAAACAGTATTGATAATCATCGTTTAGTCACGAGCTCAGAAACTAACTGCACGAAATTCATTTGAGCTAATCTTTTCACCTCAGAACTTTTCCAAATGGTTTAGGTGAGCTTATTGAGTTACAGGTTGCAGGTTTGAGCCACAAGAGCTCCTCCTGGCCCCGTGCTTGTCTTTACTCTGTTCCAAACAGCCTTATCTCACGGTAACTGATTTTCCAACAACGACTCGCGCTTAAACAACGGCCCTCAATTCGGCTAGCGACTCTGAGCCTCCCTGAACCAATGTACTGAGTCACACAGATCACTCGGTTAGTTCCTCTAGAAAGTGCACGGTTTTACTCAGTTAAGAATCGACTCTTGCATCGACTCATGGAGAAAGTGGGGTTTCCATAGGTGATGCACACAGCGCTATCCCAGCAAACCAGTCTGAACTGCTAACTGACACACGCTGAAACTAATCCAAGGCATCTTTTATCAGCACATGAAGAGGTGGGGGATAAACCCCACGGATGCCTTGCGATCTCCTGAGCAATTCCCCTCCAGCAAATTACAATCGGCAACTTAGGCGGAATTTTGAGGCTAATTTTTACTGGATATTATTTGATAATGAAAGACATCAGAATGAGCCTCGCACTCTCCCCCCCCCCCCCCCCCCCCCCCCCCACCTCCCAACCACCCACTCTCCCTTCCTAGGTTTCAGGTCTCGGCTAAAGACCTTTCTTTTCGTCCGCGCCTTTGGTCGCCTTCTGTTCTCCCTCCCTCCCCGGGATCCGTTATTGTGGAGCGCTTTTGGTGTGGCGCAGCTTACTATTCGAAAGATTTTTTTTTAAAATACACGAGTGACAATTTCATAAAGTTGGATGCATCATCACGCCTTATCGGGAATTTTCAACACCTCAGTCAGAACGTTTGCACGCTCACTCCACCGTACGGTCTTATCCCGTGAAGCTCTTTGAGGACGACTGGCATTGCGCTATAAGGGCAAATGACGTTGATATTGTGTTTCCACGAGAGAGAGAGAGAGAGAGAGAGAGATAGGCTAGGGGTGGTGGGGATTATTTACCACATTTATTGGCTAAGATCCCAGCGTCTAAAACGTTCAGACTGCAGTCTTCCCTTTCTCTCTCTCTCTCTCTCTCTCTGAGATTTCCCCAAATACTGAAACAAGAGATAGCTGTATGTGTGTGTGTGTCCCAAACATCAATGGGTTTGTTGGCTGGTACCAATTGTCTTTGTCAATGAGGCATAGACAGTGCCACCTAGTGTTGGCAGCAGAAAGTCCCCCCAAAGCAACTACTATTAACAGCCAACAAAAACAGAAGTTGATGCGGAAACTCAGCAGATCAGGCAGCATCCATGGAGAAAGGAAAAAGAGTCAACGTTTCGGGTCTATAACCAAACCATTGTAGACCCGAAACGTTGACTCTTTTTCCTTTCTCCATGGATGCTGCCTGATCTGCTGAGTTTCCCTAGCAACTTCTGTTTTCTGTTTCGGATTCCCAGCATCTGTAGTATTTTGTGTTTTATTACATCTAATGGCGATATCCTTCCAGCTGCAACATTCCTCACTTAATTGCCTCAATCAGTGAAACTGCCGCGCGCACCTAGACGATATTTCGGATATATTATATGAAACAATGTTTTCCAAGCGGTTTATTTCATTAGCTTCAAAGCCTGTGGCGTGATCTGTCGCCAGCAGACAGGGAACCAAGGCCAGATGTTGAAGGAGGCGTTGAACAGCTGGCTTCTGTGCAGGGATTTTACTGAACCAGAGAGCGAGCGAGTGAGTCACCGGAGTCAATGCCAAGTCACTGGATTCCTGCTCAGCACGAATGGCCTGGATTCCCAGAAATAGTGGCCGGAGGGAGGGGTGGGAGGTGGTGGGGGGGAGAGGGGTGGGGGGGGGGGGGGGGGGGGGGGGGTGGAGTGGGTGGTAGGAACGGTTTGGTGAGATGTGCGTTCCTCCAGGGGGAGAGACAGGGAAATTGCACGTTCCATTTTAATAAACGACTGACTCTGGAATTTCAATGTATGATAATAATAATAATAATCCTGAAATTTGCTAATAACAATCCTTGCATTTTGCTACGGCGCTTTTCACATCTTATCGACGTCCCAAAGCGCTTCGCGGAATATACTGCGAAGTGAATTGACTGTCTATTTGTGGGCGAAATGCGGCAGCCAATTGCGCACGTCTAGGTGGGATGCAGGGGAATTCTCCGTCTAGTTTGGAGCAAGGCGATGGATTTCCGCATGCGTCAGACCCCCCCCCCCCCCCCCCCCCCCCCCGCGCCTTCCCCCCCCCCTCTCCCACCCACCTCCACCACCGCCACCACCCCAAAAAAGGGGCCATCCCTCCAGGGAGTAATATTCCAGACATAGGCAAATGTCTATGTAGAGGTGGTAAATGTACATGGAACTCTCAGTCTGGTTCGGAGACTGTTGACAATAACAACTTTGATTTATATAGTGCCCTCCACGCCGGACGGCGTCTCAGAGTTTCCGTATGTGTCTGACATTATGTGTCAGATCGACAGCATGTGGGTGCGAGTGCTCTATTTTGAATAAAGTGACCTCTTTTGCGAACTCCCCTTCCAGCGCCGGGGCTGTTACGAAACTGCTGATCCGTGACTTGCTGTCTGCATTCGAGAACATGCCTCTCTGCGTAATTAGCTATCAGTCGGATCGCGAGTGAGGCAGTGGGCTTGGAGAGAGTCTGAGAGTCAGTGACGGCGGGTGAATCAATAATATCTGACAGCTCGGTGCAGAAACGAAATGGGGTTTTTTCCGCCCTTAATGAAGCTGGGACTCATTTTAAAATTTTGCTTTGAGTTGCATTTGTAGATGGAAGATTGGCACATCAGCCCCCCGCCTGCCTAGGCACGCAGGCAGTCGCTTTCTTGAGCATCGGGGTTTGGGAATACTTAATAGCCTCTGGTTATATCATGAATAAGCAAAGCCCAGAGCAATATCTGATCATTTGCTATCAGGCGGTGTAATTCTCATTAGCTTAGTCGCTGCCTGCGAACCCTGGTTACTAATATTAATATTGTTGTTATCATTGTTATTTTTACGATGATTTAAAAATTTATTGCGGACATATGTGGCCAATGGCAAAACAAACATGGTTCCTATAAAACATCAGTGTAACTGGGACTGTTAATAAGACTATTCGGAAACAGCTGGACACAATACGAGGTGAGCAAAATATCAATCTGCCGAAAAAAAAAGCAGCCTTTTTAGGGAAGCTGAAACACATGAAGAAACGTAACATCAACTCATTGTAGAGACTTTTCAAAGCGCTTCACAGAATATACTGAAGGCGTTGGTGACTGTGCATTTTGTGGGCAAAACGCGGCAGCCGGTTGCGGGCAGCAATATCCCAATGGGGGGGTTTTGTCCAGTTAGCCGATTCACCTGGTCACCAGAGACTAATCGCCGTCTGGTTAGACCTTGTTACTGGTTTGCAAATGGCTCACAGAGAATGCCGCCCGGTTTGAGCCTTGATGAAGTGAGAGGTCGGCAGTACGAACGGATTGCCGAATGACTGCAGTAACGAGCCTGTCCAAAGAAAAGTACATGAGAATAATCAGACGGAGTTCTAAAAAACTATTGTGTGAATCCGTTAGCGAGCGGCGCGATTCAGAATTGAACTACCTGCAGCCCGCGGAGGGAAGAGTTGGGAAGATCGACGATCAGACACATGAGGGAGTTAGCTAATCGAGCCCCGGATGTGATGAATGCGTGGAGGAGTTTTTCAGGCATAGGAGAGTAAACATGGGAATATATTTGGAGGATGTTATCAAACGGATTTGGCCACGATTCGCAAGATAACGTGCAGGGATTATTTTTCCACTGGTGCTTTTTTTTTTTCCCCTTCAAGGATTTAAAGGGATTTTATACTTAGTCTCATCAAGAAATATGTAGTCTGGCCAAATGCATTAAATAAATCTATTTCACCCCCGCGGGCAAATGTTTGTGCGTGTGTGAACCTCTCCATTTTCCACGATTCCCATTGCAGTCCTTTATCACTCGGACTGATTAACATAGAGAATTGTTTCGATGGTTTCGTCCTATTTTAGCACGTTTTTAGCACACTCCGCGACTCGAAAATAACCGTGAATTCAAAACAAACTCTTCCTGAGGAGGTGGTGAATTTCTGTTGGATTAATTATCGAATCTTTTCGATGGCATCCGAAGAAATTTTTTTTGGAGGCGGGGGGTGGGGGGGCAGTTTATTTAGTGAAGATTCCATTGTTGGGTCGGTGGGGCGGGTGGGGGTGAGGGGCGGAGAGGCGGGGAAATAAGCAAACATTCGAAAGACAAGTTAAAATGGGCCGTTGGATTAGAGGACTCGTTTAACTCAAGGCCGATCGGCAAGGATTTCACGTCGCAAAGCTGTGGTGGTGAGCAGCAGCAAAAACTGGATTGTGGGGTAGGATGCCAACCACGTCAGTCGTTTCGTTCACTTAAAAGTCGCACTTTCCAAGAACCAAACCGCCACGCCAAGCGGGGTTTTGCCCGTGCGGAGAACCCGCGAAGAGATGGAGAAGTTCTCACCCGGTTTTCAAGAGGAAAGAATAGAGATAGTGAAGCACGGATAGTCAGGCCCCTTCAGGTAGAGAAATGACATGTCACAGAAAGAAACTAATTCAGAAAATACAATGGGAAATACCGATTGCTTGGAATTGTAAGCGATTTCACAATTTGAATAATTGTTTGTCAGTCAGTCAATTGGTGGATCGCTTTCTGTGTGTGTGTGTGGGGGGGGGGGGGGGGGGAAGGGGATGTAATAACATCATCCCTCAAAAAATAATTATGGTCACTCAATCATGACTGCGTGGATGGATGAAGGCATGGAGGAGGAAGGGAGGGAGGGAGGGATGGATGGATGAATTGAGGAAGGGAGGGAGGGGAGGAGGGAAGAATGGATGGAGGAGGGAGGGAGGGTTGGGTGTATGGAGGGACGGATGGATTGAAGGAGTGAGGGAAGGAGGGAGGAATGGATGATGGGAGGGATGGATGGAGGACGGAGGGAGGGATGGATGGAGGAGGTTGTGAGGAAGGAGGAATGGATGGTGGGATGGAGGATGGATAGATGGATTGAGGGAGGGAGGGAAGGAGGGAGGGGAGGAGGGCGGAATGGATGATGGGAGGGATGGAAGGACGACGGAGGGAGGGATGGATGGATTGAGGGAGGGAGGGAGGGAAGGAAGGGAAGAATGGATGGAAGAGGGGGGGGGGGGATGGGTGTTTGGTGGGAGGGATGGATTGAAGGAGGGAGGGAGGGTTAGAGGAAGAAGGGAGGGAAGGAGGGTTGGATGGAGGGAAAGAGTGAGTGATGGAGGAGGGAGGGAGGGAGGGAGGGGAATGGGTTGATCGATCACACACACACACACACACACAAGGTAGTATTGATGACTGTGTGCTGGGCAGGGCTGACAGGCTGGTTGGAGTGAAAACGCCTTCTGACTGCAGTGGAGTCAGACACACAGGGTGAGAGGCAGTCAGTCAGTCAGTGTGGGGGTTGCCTGTTCTGCCTTGCCTCTCTCTCCCCTCTCCTCCTCCCATTTACTCTCTCTTGCCTCTCTCTCCCCCCTTGCCTCTCCCCTTTCTCTTGCCTCTCTCTCTCTCCCCTTGCCTTTCCCCTCCCATTGCCTCTCTCTCCCCTTGCCTCTGCCCTCCCTTGCCCCCCTCCCCTCTCCCCCCCCCCTTGCCTCTCTCTCTAGTGACATCTCCAGCGGGTGCCGAGTCGCTGCGTAAAAAGGCAGACAGACAGAGACAGACACACACACACACACACACACAGCAACAAATGCGCTAAAATTCTCCCCAGCGCAGTGGAGGAAATGGACTGACACACACACAGACACACACACAGAGAGAGAGAGACACAGCAAATACATTGCCGCAATGCCGTTCCTCCTTTTACTGCTGATGGGTGTCAGCTACTGCCTGCCAGGTAAGTGTGTTGGGGTTGGGGAGTGGGCAGGCAAGGCTGGGGAGGGATGGGGAGGGCAGGAGGGCAGGCATAGCTGGCTGGGAGGGTAGGGGAGTATCTTGGTGCAGGGCAAGGGTAAGGTAGGAGAGTGGGTGGGTGGGAGGGAGGGTGCCTGGCAAGGTAGGGGAGGGTAGGGGGGGGGTATCTTGGTGTCTGGCAAGGCTGGGCAAGGTGGGTGGGTGCCTGGCAAGGCAGGGTAGGGGAGGTGAATGGGTGGGTGGGTGCCTGGCAAGGCACTCCCTGTCTGCTGTGTGTGTGTGTGTTGGGGGTGGGGGGGGGGGGTGGGTAGGTGATGTGTGAGTGTGTGGGTTTGTGTGAGTGTTTATTGCAGGGCCCACGCTATGTCACACAGGCTGAGGGTAATCTGGGTCCCAGTGTCTGAAACTAATGTGTGTCATGTAGATCCTGATGTTAATCATCTCTCTAATCAAAGCAAACCCTGAGCTCTGGTACAGCAATATAGCCCCCCCCCCCCCCCACTGCAGACTGACTGACCTTAACCTACTGCTAGTTGAGGTTGGAGCCTGGGTGGCTTTGGTTTTCACGTGTATTGGTGTAAAGGGAAGCGTGTCCTTGGGATGTGTGATTTGGATGGTCGCAGTTTGGGGGGGGGGGAGGAGAGGGTAATGTGTGTCTCTCTCTCTGTGTATGTATGTCTGTCTGTGTGACTCTCTGTATGTGCTGTGTGTGTCTCTCTGTATGTGTGTGTCTCTCTGTATGTGTGAGTCTCTCTCTGTGTCTCTGTGTGTCTCTGAATGTGTGTCTGTGTGTCTCTCTGTATGTGTGTGTCTCTCGGTATCTGTGTGTCTCTGTATGTGTGAGTCTCTCTCTGTGTCTGTGTGTCTCTGTGTGTCTCTGAATGTGTGTCTGTGTGTCTCTCTGTATGTGTGTGATTCTCTGTATGTGTGTATCTGCAATATATGTGTGCTTGCATCTGTGAATATTTGTGTGCGTGTGTGTGTGTATGTCTCTGTATGTGTGTGTCTGTATAACATGTGTGTATGCGTGTCTCTGTGTTTGTGTGTCTCTCTCTGTGTATATATATATATATGTGTGTCTCTGTGTATGTGTGTCTCTGTATGTTTGTGTGTCTCTCTGGATATGTCCACCTCCCTCCCTATGTCTGTTTGCGTTTGGGACCTCTCTCTAGGTGTGTATATATCTGTGTGTGCTCCTTCTGTTTGTATGTGTGTGTCCCCCTCTCTGTATGTGTCTGTGTGGCTCTGTACAATACCAGCACATTTACATTTATATAGTGCCTTTCACGTCCCAAAGTGCAGTATGTGTGTGTGGCTGTGTCTGTCTGTCTCGCTCTGTATGTCTGTTAAAATGTATATGTAGATTTTCTCCCTGTCTGTTCATCCCTATCTATTTGTGTTTGTGTATCTGTCTCTCTCTATATCTCTCTGTCTGCGAGTATGCGTGTACATATACTTGTTTGTACATGTTTTGCTGTGTTTCTCTCTGTGTGACACTGTGTGTATCTGTGTGTGCGTATACCTATGTGTATATATCTGCGTGTGTGTGTGTGTATATATATATATATATGAGTATGTGTATATCTCTGTGTGTGTGTGTGTGTATATTTCTCTCTTTGTGGAGTCCTGTAGCTCGGTGGTTAGAGTACTCGCCTCACAAGTAAACGACCTGGGTTCGGTTCCCCGGCAGGTCAGGGCGAAACCTTGCGCATTACTCCGCACGGCAGCTAAATAATCCCTCAAAAAAACCCTAAACAAATTGGTCATTTCAATCCACGCCTGTTTGTGGCTACACGACTGTGTGAAATTTGGCTGCCGCATTTCGCCCACACATTGTACAGTCAGTTCACTTTACAGTATATTCTGTGATGCGCTTTGAGACGTCTAAAGATGTGAAAAGAGCTCTATCAAATGCAAGGATTATTATTATTATGTGTGTACAGTATTTTACTATGTGTGTGTGTATCTCTGTATGTGTGTGTGTCTGTATATATGTGTGTCTGCGTGTCTCTGTGTTTGTGTGTCTGTGTGTGTGTCTCTCTCTGTGTATATATATGTGTGTGTATCTCTGTGTATGTGTGTCTCTGTGTATCTGTGTGTGTCTCTCTGGATGTGTCCACCTCCCTCCCTATGTCTGTTTGTGTTTGACATCTCTCTCTAGGTGTGTATATATCTGTGTGTGTATCTGTGTGTATGTGTATATAGTATCACAGTATGGGTGTGTGTATCTCACTCGGTATGCGTGCGTGTGAGTGCGTGTATATCTCTAGTCTCCCTGTGAGGAAGTGCAGTCTCTCTCTCTCTCACTGGGTGGGTCTCTGCAGTGTGGACCTGTGTCGGGCAGGGCTGGCAACGTCAGATCCTGCAGCAAAACATAGAATATGCTGAGCATCCCTCCGTGGTCTCTGTGTGTTCTGCTCTGGCAGGAGAGAAAGCAGACTACTCGCACTTGCCTGCTCGCGAATAACCCCCCACCCCCCAAAAAAAACAAGGCTACGATACTCCATCCTCACAGCAAAAACAAACATCCCCGGCAGGTTGGGAATCGAGGCTGCGATTTGAAGGAGACGGCAAAGTCAAGCCGTCCGAAAACAAAACCTAATTGCCAAATCGCATTTAAAATTCAATCGATTTTCTCCCCGTGCGTATTTTAAACTCTCCGTGTTCCATCTTACTCGCATTTCCCCGAGCGATTCGAACCATTTAAGTCGCTCTTAAATGCATTTAAGAGCGAGTTAAATGGAGAGGCGGCTCGATTACGCGATGCATTCTTTTTGAGGGTTGGCCCTAATGGATTATGTGTCGAAATAAAAAAGCTCCATCGCTCTCATTATCGTCTCTTAAGGCCGCATTTTTAATTCGTCTCTGGTCACCAGCCGCGCAAATGGTTCCCGGCGGATGGAATGATTTGATTTATTCTTCGGCCCTTCATTTCACCCTCCTCGGGTCTGACTCTGTGCAAAATAAGGGTCGACATCCTCCCACAAATATACAGTCAATTTTCCTACTTTCCTACTTTTTTATGTAAGGATATAAATGTAAGGATTATATATTATATATCCTTCGGACGTGAAAGGCGCTTTAGTTTTTTCCAAACGCAATTCGTTTTTTTTTTGTTGTTGTTGTTGTAGGAATACCGCACACAGCGCTTTGGCTCCACTTTTCACACCGCCACCCGCCCGCTCTCCCAATACCCTCCGATGCTCGAAGAATTAAACGGGGGAGAGTATCGAAAGGACGACCATCCCCACGCATTTCTCTTTTAAATATACAAACACACTGTCAATTTGCTTCACAATTAATTTGCGGGAAGTGCTTTTGAGACGTCTAGAACGACGTAAAAAGCACTAATATCAAATGCAAGGAGGATTGTTATTATTATTTCGATTCCAGCTCTCCAACTTACTGCCCTAATGGAAATGCTAAATCTACTGTACATTACATTGCACATTCAGTCGTTCATTCCCAGCAGCTCACTCTCCCTGCACTGTTAGAGGGTTAGAAATCATGTTGGCGAGAGATTTACACCGTGCTGTGATTTGAAGCCATTTTATTGGCACGTTGCAATGGACACGGTCCAATAGATGGCTGTGTGCAGGGATAAACAGGGAGATTTGAGAGCTGTTTTACCTTTCATGTTGAAGTCAGTTCCTCAGATGCCATCAGTACTTCATCTCAGTGAGCCTTGTTAGCGAGTGTGATCAGGGAATTTTGTGGGGAGGGTGGGTTTGGGGCCGGGGGGGGGGTGGGTGGGGAGGGGTGGTCGACGCGAACGCCACCAGCTGAGGCTGAACTTTTCCTTAATCCCAAGTCCACATGTATAGTCCAGTAGCTCAGTGGTTAGAGCACTCGCCTCGCAAGTGAGAGGCCTGGGTTCTATTCCTGGCAGGACGCGATGCTCGGCAAGTTTACTCCCTCCACACACAAAATTGGTCTCTTCAATCCGTGACTGTTTGCGGGACGCCGCTGCGCGCAATTGGCCGCCGCGTTTCGTCCACAAATATACCGTCAATTCACTTTACAGTGTATTCTGCGAAGCGCTTTGAGGCGTCCAGAAGACGTGAAAAGCTCCATATCAAATGCAAGGATTATTATAGACACGGGGTCAATGCATCAATCATTGGCCTGAAATTTCAGTTGCTCTTATAGTCTTATTTACTGTTACTGATTGTTGGTGGGGGGGCAGCTGTGCTCAGTTAGTTGCACTCTAGCCTCTGAGTTGAGGGTTCAAACCCCCTTGTCAGGACGTTGAACTGCCACAGTCTAGGCCTATATCCCAGGGCAGTGCTGGGGGTTATGCTGCATTGGTTGAGGTGATGCCCTTTAAATGGTTCTATCTGTGTCTGTTCAGCGATTTGGGGCGTCCTCCCGACGTGAAAGGCACTCTATCAATGTAATTTTGTTGTTATTGTTGTTGTTCACTTGGATGTTAAAGATTCCTTTGCGTGTGTGAGGTACTCAGTCTATTGTATGTGTGTGTGCGCACTTGAGTGTGCATGCGTGTGTGAGGTATCCAATTTACATTGTGCGGGTGTGTAAACTTTCCCAGTATTATGTGTGTGTGTGTGCATGTGTGCGTCTGTGAGTGTGAGATATCGAATTAACATTGTGTGTAAGCTATCGCGGGGTATTGTATGTCAGGTATCCACTTTACTGTGTGTGTGTATGTGTGTGTAAGGATTCTCAGTGCTTCCTACTTACCTAACCCTGGAGAGTTGAGGGTTGGTCACAGCCAAGGTTTGGGATCTCCAAAGTGTGGGTTGCATTACAATGTCAAATTTTAATACGTTAAAACCGGCTCAGTTTCGACTGAAAATGTGGCATCCATCAAAGGGCAACAGCTGTTGATTCACTGGTGCGGTGGGTGTGGAACCGAGGGATGCGTTTATTCGTTAAAATCGGGCAATAAATCTGCCGGCAGAATGTTCCAGAAGCTTTCTTGCCGTTAATATTCTGCCCTTTCCCGGCATTGCTGGACTTGTGGATTACAAATGCATCTGGAGTGAGTGCCATGTATGTGTTTAGCAAACGCTGTGATTTCTGTGGCCCAGTCTTGGGACTGGGCTGAATGGCATTTGAGTACCTGGAGTATGGGTGGGTGGGTGGGTGGGTGGGTTGGGCAGGGAGGGGATGTGTGGGCGGTCGAAGGCGTTTTCTGCCCACAAATACTATGGCCTAATTCTATTTGGAAATTTACTCCCAAGGTTAATTCTCGGCTGCACATTTCCTTTCGAATGTTTTGGTGTAAACCCAATTGATTTTTAAAAAGGATGATAACGAGAATGAAACCCTACAATATATCCGTCAATTTAATTCACCCACAACAGCCATCGGTGTACATTGCGTAAAGTACATTGCCTTTCAAGTAGGGAAAGATGTCTCAAAGAGCTTTACAGTGTATCCTGTGAATACTTTATGTTTTGTGGGTGAGCGTGGCAGCCAATATCCTGTAGACAGCCATGAGAGGAATGGACAATTTCACTTGAGGGATTGTTGGCCAGAATACTGGGGAAGAGAGAGAGAGAGAGAGAGAGCGAAAGAGAGAGAGAGAAAACTCGCTTCTCTTTTCGAGTGCCACGGAATCCTTAACATCCACATGACGTAGAACACAAAAAAACTATAGGATGAAAAACGTGTAATCGTGTAGAGATACGTGGGGTAATTGAAGATTGTCCTGTTGCTCAAGGCTTAGAGCACTCGCCTCGCAACCTCCTAACCCCCTATCACCCTGCCCACCCTCTCCACTCATCTAGCTTGCTCCATGTCCCCTGACCCACACCGTCCCCTGACCCCCTAGCTCGGGTCTGAAAGGGCGTCCTCCTGACGTGAAAGGCGCTATACAAGTGTAACGTTGTTGTGTTATTGTACAGTTACTTCACTTTGCGGTATATTCTGGGAAGCACTTTGAGACCCCCGGGAGACACGAAAAGCACTATATCAAGTGCAACGATTTAGTCAGCATGGATCCGTCATTGTTTGCGTCATTTGCAGAAATATCAATGTTTATCGATCGAGTGTATGGTTTTCGGACAGATGTACAAAAGTTATTCTATGAGGTGCAACATGCGAGGCGTGTTGCAGACATTTGAAGCGCCTTAAAATGCCATTATTGCGGCCACGTGGAAGGAAAGCCGCTCCACTCAATCCACGACTGTTGATGCCGAGACCGATCGTGTCCAGAGAAGAGCTTTGGGGATGTGTGTAGACACACGCAGGAGCGCTGGGCTGCTCTCGGCTAAATATAGTCTAATCCTTCGGCCTAGATGTGATGCTCTGATTGATTGGTGAAAGCGGATTTTTGCTTCCACTGCTCAGAGCCTTTCGGTGGAGTGGTGAGTGAGAGCCCAGTCTAGCAGGCTCGCGATCAGGAACCTTACACAGAGACCTACAGCACAATACTGTCTCATCAGGGTGCCCGATGGCATCACTGAAGACTCGATGATGGTTTGTATCCATTGAGCGAAGTTGCTGGACAGTGGAGAGGGATGGTAGGAGCAGATAAGGGAGATAGAGAGATACTTCGAAGAAGAGCATAGATTTGCTTCCCATTCACTTTATTGTAATAATAATAATCCTTGCATTTCATATAGCGCCTTTCACATCTTAAAGACGTCTCAAAGCGCTTCACAGAATATACTGTAAAGTGAATTGACTGTATATTTTGTGGGCGAAACGTAGCAGCCATTTGCGCACAGCAGCGTGCCCCACAAACGGTCGTGAATTGAGGTACCAAATCACTATTCTTTTATGGGGAGGGATTATTATTAGGCATGTGGAGTAAGGAATCTTGCCCAAGGTTTCGCCCTGACCTGCCGGGAATTGAACCCGGGTCTCTCGCTTGTAAGGCGAGCGCTCTAAGCGCAGAGGCGGAACGGAGCCGCGATACTGTTGCTGGCTGTCGCCGAACCGAACGACGTTTTTTTTCTGGATTGCGTTTGCAGAGCGATGCGTAGAACGTCTGGTCCAACAGGAATATTCCAGCGCCTTGACCGCCTCCTCCTACGACCGGGTCATCTACGCTCCCAGTTATGGCAAGCTTCACGGTAAGAAAAGAAACCTTTTTTTTTTGGGGGGGGGGGGGGGGGGGGGGGGCGTCTTCAAGAGCCTCCGAGATACCGCCCGGCGGGAAGGGTGCGTTTTCTAACTGCAAGTTGTTGTTGTTGTTGTTGCTGTCGTGGGAGGGGAGTCCACCAAGCGTGTGAGTCGAGGGCGGTAGACGGCAAAGACGAGAATAAGTTGCTGACTTCGATGCGCGGCTGTTCGTGGGGGGGACGCCGCTGTGCGCAATTGGCTGTCGCCTGTCGCCCACAAACATACAGCCAGTTCACTTTACGGTATATTCCGCGAAGCGCTTTGAGACTTTTGAAGACGTGAAAAGCCCCATATCAAATGCAAGGAAAATTATTCTTATTATTATTATTATATAATTAGAGAGAGAGAGAGAGGAGAAAGTGAATTAATGTTTCAGGTCGATGATGGACCTTCTCGGCAGACCAGAAGCGGTTTGTTGCGCGAAGGGCGCTGTGTGTGTGCGCAACGCAGCGCGTCCTCTCACTTGACCTGTTGACGTCTCGTTGTGCGGTTGCAGGCATTGGCGGTTGGTCACCCCAGGCCTCCGATCGGCTGCCGTGGCTACAGGTCAGCCTGTCGCAAAGGTCAAAGATCATCGCCATTTCCACCCAAGGGACTTACAACTCCAACGACTGGGTGACCAAGTACCTGTTTCTCTACAGCGACCAGGGAAGGAACTGGAAGCCTTTCTACCAGCAGGGGCATAACTGGGCAAGTCTTGACGCTGAACGCCGCGTGCTGTATTTTATATTAATGTAACATTGGGAGTCCCGTAGCTCAGCGGTTTGGAGCGCTCGCCTCGCAAGCGAGAGACATGGGTTTGATTCCAGGGCGAGGCGAAACGTGAGGCAAGTTTCCTCACTCCACTCGCGCCTTTGTTTACCGAGGAGTAAGTAGGAACCCGGTTGTTCGACTGCTTTTCCGGGGGGGGGGTAATAATTCCTTCCTGTTTTTTTAACAAAATGATAATAACTTGGTCACTCAATCCATCACTGTTTGGGGGACGCCGCTGTGCGCAGTGGCCTACCGCGTTTTGCCCAGAAAATATACAGTCAGTTCACTTTACTGTGCGTTCTGCAAAGCACTTTGAGACGTCTCGAAGACTTGTTAGGGCGCTGTATCCAATGCAAGGATTATTATTAACATTGACATTACTCGCTCACTGTCGTGTTTTCCTTGCAAGTTGTTTTGTGAAAATTAGTTCTTTTCCATCAAACGTTTGCTGACATTCGGCCTCTTTCTCTCTCCGCTCTCTTCCCCTCTCTTCCTCTCTATCTCTCTCTCTCCCCTCGCCCTCCCCTGTGTCTAAATGTGTAACAGACCTTCGCAGGGAACTGGGACAGCTACACAGAGAAGCGTCACCTGTTATGGAGGCCGGTCCTGGCTCGGTTTATCCGCTTTGTTGCCATTAGCTGGAGGCGTGGGCACTCTGTGGGACTGAGAGTGGAGGCGTTTGGATGTCCCTATGGTTAGTACACAGGCTTCACACACACATACACACATACCAGACATGCACTCGCACTCCATCCACACACACATACCCTGTCCCTACAGACACACATCCTCCACTCGTGGACATAAATGCATACATACACACACACACACACCGTCCTCACACATACGCACTCACATATAGACAGACACACACACATATAGGCCACACATACACAGACACAACACACGCGCACACACACACACACATGTACCGTCTCCCAACAGACACACACATACTGTCTACCGAATTCCAGATGATGTCTATACCTCCCTACCCTGTGTGAAGAGCGCTAAGCTGTTGTTGTGTAATAGTCTAGCGAAGTTCGACCCTCAGAATGGCTGCAGTATTCAGATCTAACTGCATCCATCTTACTGCCTCTCTCTCTCTTTCTCTCTCTCTACCTCCTTCTCTAACCGGTCTCTCTTTCTGCCTCTCTCCGTCACTCCTTCTCTAAACCTGGTTTCAGATATAAGGCTGAGTTGTAGAGATTTAACTTCATACTGACCAGGGATCTGGGTTTGTTCAGGTAACAGGCAGCTAGGTACGCAGCGAGGTAACTAACACTAGAGCATAGATTTCAGCAACAGCATTCAAGGTCGTGAGCACCGAATGCCCTTGACTGTTAAAAAGGAATTCATTCGTGAAAAATAAATGATGTATTCGCCTTGCCCCTTGGAAATTTGACCCGAGACTTCGAGATTGTAATACATTTAAGGGGTAACGGGATAAGATGCCTCGATTTGTACCGTGTTTTCCAAGTTCAACTTGACAGGAGGGAAATTTACGATTCTGCAGCAAGCGGAACGGATCGATCTCAGGATCCTGGCACTCCCCTGCAAATTATTTCATGTCCTAACATCGACCTGCCTCTGCAACTTGCTCACAATACAGATACACCCAACACCCACACACACACACACACACCCACACACACGGATACACACACACACCACCCCCCCCACCCGTCTAGGCAAAATCTTGGGTGAGTTTCTTCCTTACTCCACACTCCTGATAATAATCCCTCTAGAAATAAAAATTCAAAAAATTAGCCACTTCAACCCACGACTGTTTGTGGGGACGCCGCTGCGCGCAATTGGCTGTTTCGCCCACAAATTTACAATCAATTCACTTGACAGTATATTCTGCGAAGCGCTTTGAGACGTCTCAAAGATGTGAAAAGCACTTTATCAAGTGCAAGGATTATTATTATTTTTATTATTATGCACTGCTTAATCTTCGCTCGGCCAGCTTGGGCCTTATCTGTGTCCTCCGTCCCGTCCTCTCCACCAGCTACGGCTGCACTTTCAGCCACTAAACACTGCACCTCTCGAGTTCTCTGCCTCAATCACTGCCTCTGCCCATCAGATCGCACTTGAAGACTTTCCTTGTCGACCTCGCCGACCATTCGCTCTTTTCTCCCTCGCTCATCATCAAATCCCCATCACTCTTACCTCGCATGAAGGGCGTTCGACGAATGCAGGTTGTGGTGGATGTCACCACACCTTTCACAGCGAGAGAATGTCTCAAAGTGCTTCTGCGGATTCGCTTTGTAAATGTAAAGATTATTATCATCAATATTAATAAGTGATTAACATATACAGTCAATTCACTTTACAGTATATTCTGCGCTTTGAGACATTGAGAACTCGTGAAAAGCTCTGTATCAAATGTAAGGATTATTATAATTGTTCTCATATTATGACGAATTTGTCATGATGATCAACGCAATGAAATGAACTCTTAAAACGCACCATCTCAGCAACACTGAAAAGACGAGAGACCAGCGACTGATCGCAGGAGAAACGCACCCACCCATGTACCACTGGATTTGGTTTGGTTTAATTGGTTACGCTGCCTACAACATGAACCCGCACCTTTGGTAATGAAACGATTCCAATTCAACTACGATGGCTTGGTGGTTTTGCGTCCTGTTTCTACGCCCTCTACTGGTATCCGAATGTGTGGCAGCCAGATGGGGAGATATGGAGATCAGCTCTGGTGCCCTCTACAGTCAAGTGTCCCGTCGACACTCATCGCCAGGGTTCCCACATTCCCAAAGCAGGTCCCAGTAAACCCTACCAAACAAAGTGAAGGGCCACGATAATTGGCAAGCACCAACATACTCCCCGAGACGCGAGCCAAAGAAATAGATGCGATGAGAGATGACAATAATAAATAATATTTATTCCTGTTATCTCAGAAGATATCAGTGGTTTAAAGTCAAGAGATTTTCTTTCGCTGTTCGACGATTAAGACGGTGTGTGATCTAATTCCCAAATTTAGAGATTTTGGCTCATATTAATATTGTTCTGCGACCTTTACTCTTTGCGCTTTGAGACGTCGACAAGATGTGGAAAGCGCTATATAAGTGTACGGATTGTTATATTATTACTCCGCAGACTCGGAAGTCAGCTACTTTGATGGCAATTCCACGCTCTCCTACAAGTTTTGGAATAACAAGAACACACACACACTGAGGGACAGCATCTCTTTCAACTTTAAGACCCTGGAGATGAATGGGGTCCTTTTGCACAGTGAGGGGAAGGAGGGAGATTACATCACAGTGGAGCTGGAGCGAGCGAGACTATTGTTTCACATCAATCTAGGTACTGTACAGTGGAGTTCTAATTTTACGGGGATGTCCTCTTGATGTGAAAGGCGCTGTACAAATGTTATTGTTAAGGCGACAGGTTGGTGTCAGCCTGTTTGGATGGGATGGGAGGGGGTGGGGGTGGGATGTGTGATGACAAGAGGTGTATCAAACGTCTTATGACGTCCTTCTTACGTGAAAGGCGCTATACAGGTTTGTTGTTTGGTGTTGTCGTTGTATCATAGAATCATAGAATTTTACAGCACAAACGGAGGCCATTCGGAGGGGGGGGGGTGGTTTGGCGATTTGCAACAGAACAGGCAGATCAGAGAGACTTGTTGAGTATCTTTGTTTGATCAGGTTATCCTCCCTCTTCATTACCTCTTCACCTCTACCTCCGCAGGCAGCAGTAACATTCACTCAATGAACGGCGAAACCTTGGTCACAATTGGGAGTCTGCTCGATGACCAGCACTGGCACATAGTGACGATCGAGCGCTATGGTCCATACGTCAACTTGACGCTTGATGGAGAAGTTGAATACATCCATTGCAATGGGAAATTTGATCACTTGGACTTGGATTCCCAGGTGAGGTTACAGTACAGGTGACGCATGGCCGACACAGAGGGGAAAGGGTGGGGATGGAGAACCATTTTAGGCTGTTGGCGAATGGCCAACCAGATTCCAATTCCAATTGAACAATTAACATGTACGATTTCCCCAGAAAACAATCAAAATATTATATCGGTCACTTCAATCTACGACTGTTTGTGGGACACTGCTGTGCGCAATTGGCTGCCGTGTTTCGCCCATGCAGTATCCACCCAATTCACTTTACGGTGTCCACCTCTCGGCTGGACAACTCAAATGCCCTCCTCGCCGGTCTCCCCTCCACCACAATCCATAAAATCCAGCTCATACAGAACTCTGCCACCCACATACTCACCCGCACCAAACTTCACTCCTCGCATTACCTCGGTGCTTGCCAGACTTCACTGGCTCCCTGTCCCAGAGAGGATCGATTTCAAGATCCTCACTCTTGTTTTCAAATCTTCTCCACTCCTCTGCACACGATAGACGCTGTATCAAAGGCAAAGATTGTTTTATTATTAATGTTATTATTATTTTTCGGCGCTTCAGTTTGAGCGTACGACGTAGCTGCTCAGTGCTATGGCGAATGGCTCAGTGATCGCGACATAGTTCAGGCCCATCGCTGAATCCTGCTGAGTGAGGATGTGCTGATGTGGTGTCATCCGTGGAGCTCCTGTAGCTCAGTGGTTAGAGCCAATCGCCTTACAAGCTTGAGACCTGTGTTTCGAATCCAGGCGGGTCAGGGCGAAACCTTGGGCAAGTTTCCTTACTCAACACGCACACACGCACGCACCTAATAATAATCAGTGCAAAACAAACCTATGATAAATTGGTCATTTCAACCCACGACTGCTTCTGGGAGGACGCTGCCGTGCGCGATTGGCTGCCGCATTTCACCCACAAATGTACAGTCAATTCACTATACAGTAATAATGTTATTATTTATTATTGTCTTCCATTGGCCAGATTTTCTTCGGTGGGATGGTCCCTGGTGATAAGCACAGACTGAAGCATAAGTCCAACCTCCGCGGCTGCCTGGAGAACATCATGTACAATAACATCAGTGTGTCTGCTTTGGCCCGAGCCAAGAGCATGGAAATCCATACCACGGTGAGAGATTAACTCTGGCATTTACTTAGTGAGCCAGTTTCCGTGTCCCTGTTCACACACACATAACACACTACACTTTCTCTTTATCTGTGTCTCTGTCAGTCAGTCAGTCAGTCACATTGGAGCTCCTGTAGCTCAGTGGTTAGAGCGCTCGCCTTACAAGCGTGAGACCTGTGTTCGAATCCAGGCAAGTCAGGGTGAAACCTCGGGCAAGTTTCCTTACTCCACACACACACACACACGCCTTAATAATTAATAATCCCTCCAAATAAAAACACAATAATAAAAAAATTGGTCATTTCAATCTACGACTGTTTGTGGGGGACGCTGCGCTGTGCGCAATTGGCTGCCGCGTTTCGTCCACAAAGTCAGTTCATATTACAGTACATTCTGTGGAGCGCTTTGAGACGTCGATAAGATGTGAAAAGCGCTATATGAAATGCAAGGATTATTATTATTATTATTTTTATTATTATTCCCTCCCTACCCACCCCAGCGAGTGACTCAAATTCTCCAGCCCATTGTGTTCGCGATTTGGGCTTAATTTCCTCTCTCTTTAGGGAGACCTGAGGTTCCGTTGTCCCGATCTGCTCTTCCACGAGAACCTCTTCAGCCCGGTCACCTTTCCGTCGCCCAACAGCTACATCCAGGTGCCGACGTACCCTGGGCAGAGCCAGTTCACCCTCAGCTTCCGCTTCCGGTCGTTCGACAGCAGTGGCATGTTAGCCTTCAGCAACTTCTCAGATGGGGTGGGTTCGTTCGAGATGGGTTTGAGCAAAGGCCAGATCAATATCACCTTCCTGCAGACTGGTTACAAGACCCTTGAGTTTGCTGCAGGTACTCAACATCCTTAACACCCTCTCCCCTCACAATAGTACCCGTTGCCTCCACTCCACTGGGTCTGGCCTCCTCCTTGTTGTCCCCGTTCCCCCCCCCCCCCCCCCCCACCCCCGAATCCTCTGCTCCACCATCGGCGGCTGTGCTTTCAGCCCCTTGTTGTTGTATGTTGAGCGTAGTGTAACAGTCAAGTGATTTGTCAGCTTTGCTCCCTGTTGTACAGGACACAACATGAGCGATGGACACTGGCACTCGCTGCATCTCACGGCCAGAATGGACACCGTCATTGTCACCATCGATGAAGACGAAGGTGCGGCCTTGCGGATCAACAGCGCTCTGCGGGTCACCACCGGGGACTCTTACTTCCTGGGAGGTGCGTACTTCCTGGTGGCTGCGAAGCTCCCGGGTTTCCTGATCGATCTGTGATCGCAGGTTAGTTAGTTACTGAGACCGAACGCGTCTGAGCCGCTGCGCGTCCGGGAGAAGTAACTCACAGCGCAGATTGCCCACCGTGGTGGAGAACTACAGGTCTGAATCTCCCTCGCCTGTTTGTGTTTGTTTTCCTCCCTTGCCTCTTTCAAGGTACGTTTCAACACCCTCCTCTTTATCCATGGCTTCAGCCATCCTCGGATCCAAATCCCAGACTGTCCTCGAGAGTTCCTCCCGACGTGAAGGACGCTATACAAATGTAATTCTGTACGGTTTCACGTGTTTACGGCAGCCCTAGGCCAGCTTCTCATGACAGCTCTCCTCTCTCCGCTCCCTGTTTCAGGTTGTCCCAAACGTTTCCGAGGCTATGGCTGTTTGTCAAATCTCAGCACTTTCCACGGCTGCATGCAGGAGATCCGGGTGGAGAGTCAACCGATAGACATGGAGCTGGTGAAACGACGCAGATTGGGCAGCTATGACGAGATTCTCTTCAACACGTGCGGGATAACAGACAGGTGAACACAGCCACGCAGTGACACCGATACCATATGTGGAGCTCTTGTAGCTCAGCGGTTGGAGCCCTCGCCTTGCCAAGCGTGAGTGAGACCTGTGTTTCGAATCCAGGCAGATCAGGGCAAAACCCTTGGGCAAGTTTCCTTATTCCGCACACACACTCACATGCGCCTAATAATAATCTGTCCCCCAAAAACCCCCCACAATAATAAATATTGGTCATTTCAATCCATAACTGTTTGTGGTGACGTTGCTGTACTGCCGCGTTTCGCCCACAAATATACATTCAATTCACTTTACAGTATATTCTGTGAAGCACCTGGATTTCAGAGTTTGCCAGTATTTAGAGACCTAGCCTAATATTGCGTAACTTTTTATCAATTATTATTTCAGTTACCCGATATCGTTTTTATGTGTGATTTAACATGATTTATGTGTGTTTAAAAAAAAGTACATAAAGAAACAAGTGTTATTACTTCAAAATAAATGAATTTGTGCCTTATCACGTCTTTGAGACGACTTCTCAAAGAGCTTCGCGGAGTCTACCGCAAAGTGTAGTGACTGTATGTG